>CAUYUJ010003616.1:35000-60000 GCA_963575745.1 Prorocentrum cordatum
CTGTCACAGCCGCCTCCGCGGCTTCCCTGGCACTCGAAGCGGCCGCCGGCCGCCGAAGAGCGGAGGCCGCGGCCGCCCTCTTACCCGCACTCGAGGCCGGCGCCTCGGCCGGCCTCTTCTCGGCCCCGCTGGCGATGGACGACGGCGCCTGCCTGGATAGGCGCGCTCGGAGCGGCGACGAGCCTTCTACAGTGCTGGCCCGCGCCGCCGCAGGCGCCACGAAGTTGTCGAGGTCGAGGCGCCCCCAGCGGCTCCCATCCGGGAGCTTCGGCAGTTTTTTCGGGGCCATCAGCCGCGCCGAAGCGGGCCGCGCGCCGAGGCGGCCTGGCCGCGCGGGCCCACTGCGCCGCGCGCCGTGAGCCAGAAAACTCTGGAGGGCAGCCTACCGACCCCATCGGGGCCCTCTCGAGGCCCCCCCGCGGTTCCCAAGGCACATGTCCACGGACCAAACAAAAGCCTGCCCGGTTGTCTCACTGCCCGCCCTCCGCAAGGAGTGAACCAGATAATGAATATTATGGCCCTGGTCTTTCTCACCCCTTCCTCCCCCCGCCCCCCTCTCTTCCTCCTCCCTTCCTTCTCCCTTCCTCCTCCCAGTATCCCCTCTCCTCCTCCCGCCCTACTCTCTTCCTCCTCCCCTCTTCCCCCCTCCCTCCCCCCTTTCTCCTTTATTCCTCCTCCCTTCCTCCTTCCTTACTCCTCTGTACCTCCCCCCTTACTCCTCTATTCCTCCTCCCTTCCCCCCTTCCTTCCACCCTCTTCCCCTCTTCCTCCCCTTCCGTGCTTCGGGCCGATCGGGGATTCGACTTTTCTGTTCCGTGGATGGGAACATGATCTACCTTTGTAGGCTCTGTTTACCTGTTGCAGGAGCGTGCCTATTGCTTCCATTAGGTCTCGTGCGCCTTTGCTGCTGCTGCTGCTGCCGTTGCTGCTGCCACGCCAGGGGCCCAGGAGCGCCAGGCGAGCGAGCTAATCCGAGTCAAGGGGCGGCAACTGGCCCGCCACGCAGGCAAGTGGCAGCAGCAGCAGCATCAGCAGTAGATCTGCCAACGGCCGAACCCCTGGCATCTGTAAAATGGTCGTCGTCCTCCTCCTCCTCCTCCTCCTCCTCCTCCTCCTCCTCCTCTTCCCTCCCCCCATCCTCCTACCCACCCATCCTCTTCCTCCTACAGAGCGAGGGGGGGGAGGGAGAGCAGCAACAAGAGCAGCAGCAACAACCAGAACCTTCGGCGGACAGGAACCGCTCTTGCTCTAACAGGGCGCGCCCTCGGCGCGCGAAGACTGGCTTGAAATGCTGGCAACTGGCAGCAGCAGGAGCAGCATCCGCAGTTGATCTGCCTACGGCCGACCCCCTGGCAGGTGTGCGATGGCCCTCCTCCTCCTCCTCCTCCTCCTCCTCTTCCCCCTCCCCTTCTCCCCTCTTTTCCTCCTCCTCATCCACGGATCCCGATTCGCCTGCCTGGGGCGGCATCGGTGCAAGTTTCAAGTCTGTTGCGTCCTCGTGGACGCGCCCAGCAGAGTACGGCAAAACCCTCCTGCGTCTCCTGCTCCTCCTCCGCCTTGCTTCCCCCCCCATCCTTCCTCATTTTTTTGCAGAGCGAGTGTCAGACTCCCCTCGACTAAGCACATCGCTCGCATTGTCCGTAGCAAACTTCCGAAGCTGGAAAAGCAAGGCCTGTGGACAACCCCCGTGAGAGACCGCCACGGGCTGTCACTGCGCCATTCCCCTGAACTCTAAACCGAGCGTCAGCCCGCAACTCGCAGTGCATATCTCGCGCGCTGGACCTCCCCCCGCCGCCTCGCTCTATCTCCTGCGCCCCCCTGCCTCCCGCGCCCCTCTCGTCTCAGCGAGGCGGCCCCTGGGCGCCGGCCGCTCGACTGGAGAGCGCGCCAGGCGCCCCCGCCGCAAAGAAAAACACCACCGTGCCCCCGGGCTCCTGCAGCGCGCACCCACGCGGCCTTGCGCGCGGACTTGCACACAGGGGCGCCGCCAATGCTGGCTCTCTTCGCCGTCAGAACCGCTGGGGAATGCGGCGTCGCCTTTGGAAACGACGCCGTGTCGCCCACCCTGGCCCTCTTGGCGGCCCCGGGCGCAGCCCGGGCGCACCCTGTCTGGTCAGTGCCGCTGGCCCCGCTCCCAGGCGCGCTGTCTGCTGCACCGCTGGCGCCCTCCGCCTCGCTCTCCCCGCTCACTGCGCGGCCGGCGAGGATCGCCTTCCCCGCGTTCAGAAGGATCTCGGGGATCAGGCGGCCCTCGAGCGCGGGAAACTCCTCCTTCGTCTTGTCAGGCTCCTCTGCGACGCTGATGAGGTTCTTCATGGCATCGCGGACCTTCTGCTTCTGCTGGGTCAGAATCCTCGACCTCCCAAATCGACGACGTCACGTTCGCGCACCAGGCGACCAGGAAGAGCCGCTGTCGCAACTGTGACGTCACGGAGTCCACCTGCGACTCAAGATGGGGGTCGCGGTACACCTCCTTTATGAGAGAGAAGCCACCGATCACCTGGAGCGAACGCGGGGTGGCGAGGAGGAGCCGCGGCGGAATGTACTGGGAACGAGGGGAGCTCGGTGGGATGAGACAGCGGGGGACTGGTGAAGGAACACGAGGAGCTGGGGAAGACGGCGAACAAGGATCTGCGCACCTTGTTGACAGCATCAACCATCTTCCCACCCTTGCCGCCGAAGGTCTCCGGCATGTCCACGGTGCCACCGACAACCTTTAAGAACTCGGCCGCTTCCTGCAGCGTCTCGGGGATGGGGCTCCTCTCAAGAAGCTCCTTCGCGGCGCGCACGGCTGGCTCGGCGTCGAACCGCTTGACGGAGCGTTCGGCCCGCTCCTGCGCGACTTTCTCCAGCCATGGCACGGCCTGCGCGTGTAGCTCCTTGCTGGCCCCCACTGCTGCCTCCACATCTTCCAGAGAAGCGTCGAAAGTCTTCGCGATGACCGTCTGGAAGGCGCGCTCCGGCTGCGCCATGTCCCCGAGCTGGCGCACGGCGTCGCTCGCGTTCTCCCACAGCTCCAGGTTCAGCTCGCCCCCGGCCTGCTCGGCAAGCTCCTTGGCGTCGGCGACGGCCGCGACGCTGCACAGCCACATGTCCGCTTCCTTCCAGGTGTCCTCGGGCGGCTCCGCGCTCAGCAGCTTGGAGATATTCAAGAAGGCCTGCAATTCCTTCCGTTGCCACGCCGCCGAGTCCACGCGCTTCAGAGACTGTTATGCTGCACCCTTGGCTCTGGCCAGAACGCTGTGGCCCAAGGCCCTGCGCACGCGCGCCGCCGTGCCCAGCGCGAGGGAGAACAGCGACTGCAGCCCCTCTACGTTGTCTTCCGCAGACACTGTCACGCCAGAGACCTTCAACAACGCCTCGGGGCTCTCCTTCAAGAGGTCGCACAACCGATTGGCTGTCTTCACTGGCTGCTTCATCCCAGGTACGTCGAGACGGCTGTGCGCGGCGATGTCGGCGATCTTCTTCAATGCCCCGAAGGCGGTCTCGTGGGGGCCCTTGATGCCATCAGGCGCCCACTCCTCGACGGTCGACCAGCCGTGCTCCAACTCCAGCCGCTCGACGCACGCGGCAGTCAGGAGCTCCTCTGGAGAACGCGTTTCGGCGCCCAAACTACATTGAGAAGGCGCGCTGCTGCAGCACCTCTGGCACAAGGTGTTCTCCTCATCATCCTCCTCCCTCCTCCGCCTCCACTTCCTCCTGATCGTTCTGGCGGTCCGGGGTCCGGGGGTGGTTCATCTGTCTGTGTCCTGTTTCTCGCTATCGGACAAGGAATCTTTCCTCAGGCCTGCTGCGGCTCGCCCCACCTCCTCGCGGGGCGAGCGCGAGAGCAACCCGAGGACCGCGTCCTCGAACGCCGTGCCTCGACAGGAGGCAAACACAGGCAACGGCGAGGTCAAACATCCCATGCTCAAGTAGGAGAAAATAAGGCGCGCCGCAGCAGCACCGGCCAAACTAAAACCAATGGCGGATCGGAAACCCTCGAACCTCATCGAACGGACTCGCGATCTTGCGGAGGCCCGCCCGCGGCCTTCCCTGGCGAGTTGGTGCCGGTCGGCCTCCTGCAGCGCGCCCGCCTTGGACGCGGCCTCCTTCTGCTTCTTGCAGGCGCGCGACACCTCCTCGGTCCAATTCTGCCACTGCTCCCCGGCGGCATGGCCCGTCACCTGCGCGAAGAGCTCCCGGGCTGCCTGGGCGCACTGGAGAGCAGCCTCCTCGTGGGACCGCTTCTTCATGGCCGACTCCGCCCAACCAACGAGGACTTTGCCGCCCGGGCTCGTGTTCAAAGCGACGCCCAAGGCCCCCTCCAGCTGCGGGAGCGCCTCCAGCGCCTCCTCCACCTCAGTCAGCGGGGCAGTGCTCGCGCGCGACACTGCCCAGAGAACTTGGATTTGACCCTTCAGCTCCTCCTCCCACACTGGCCGCGCAGGGTCGGCGGGGGCCCGCTGGAGAGCATCCCGCGCGGCGCCAGCGAAGGCAACCGCGGCAGCAAACGATCCGCCTCCCTTCTTGGCGTCCGACTTCGCGACGGCCGAAATCAGGCCCGTGCCGACTCGCTCGAGGGTCGTCGTCGCGAGATCTGCCGAGGGCGCGCCATCTGCAGCACCGCTTCCCAACAGGGACATCAGCTGTAACCAATCGCAGCGCTTGATGGCCTCGTCTGCCTTCCAGCTCCTGAACCGCATGTGGTACGCCACGCCGAACGCGATGTCCTCCGCCGCGGCGATCTCGGTGTCTTTCAGGAGAGTCTCGGTGTTCCCTGGCTTCTCGCTCGCAGCAGCCTGCGGACTCCTCCGCCTCCTCTGGTCCCCCATCGCTCAATCTTCTTCCTCCTCCGCTTCCGCCGCCTCCTTTGAACTGGGCCGGGGGCCTCCAAGCCCCCGTTCACAAAGAGGAATGAACAACTGAATGCGTACTGTAGCCCCCTCCTCCCTTCCTCCCCCATTCCCCCTCCCTTCCTCCTCCCTTCCGCGTCCCGTCCTCCTCCCTTTCTCCTGCCTTCCGCCTTCCTTCCTCCTACCCCCCCCCCTGCCTTCCCCCCCCCTTCCTCCCTCTCCCCCTATCGTCCTTCTCCTTTCCTCCTCCCTTCCTCCATCGACGACGACGACGACGACCACGAACGCGACCACGACCGCGACCACTCCGCCTTGACGACCCGCACTGCCGCGGCCAGCGCCTCCTCTGAGCGCGCCAGCCACGCCTTGTTGATCTGCAGCGCCTGCGCGCCGTCATCCGGGATCTTCCCCATCTTGGCCGCTGCCTTCTTGGCCGTGTGGATGGCGCTCTCTGCGGCTGCCGCCTGCTCAAAAGCCGTGGCCTTGAAGTGGGCTCTCCCCTCCTTCGTGGACAGGTCCACATCTCCGCTGAAGTCGAGCAATTTGTAACACTCCCGGAACGTGTTGAAGAGCGCGTCGGCCTCGCCCTTGAGTTTCCTGCCGGCCGCTGCGAGGCTGAATTCGAGGGCCTTCCGCCCCCTCTTCTTCGACGCGGAGCCGTCCTCGAGAGGCGCTGGCTCGTCCGGCTGCCCGCCGCCCTCGTCGGAGTCGTCGGGCGGCTGGGCGAGCAGGGGCGCGGCCCACGAACCGCCGCTGCCACGCTTCTTCCCTGGCTGGCTCCGGCCCGAGCGCTGCGGGGTCGCCAAGGGCGGACTGGCGCTGCTGCCGTCGGCTGGCTGCGCCGAGGGCGCGGCCGTCTGAGCAGGGGCGCGGGCGGCTGACCTCTGCGGCGGCGCCTGCGCCGAGGGCGCGGCGCACTTCGAAGGGGCAGCGGCTGCGGGCGTGGCAGCCCCTTTGGCGGCAGGCCTCTCGGCTGTCTGGGCGGGGCGCCCGGACGTAGCCCTCCCGGTCGTCTGGGCTGGTGGTCTGGCCTGCGGCTTGGTCGCAGCCTTGGGCGCGGGCTTGGCGGCGCGGGCCGTGCCCCACAGGCCCGACAGCGCCGCGGCCACGAGATCCGTCTCTTCGGCGTCCTCGTCGCTCGCGGGAGAGTCGGACTGGTGCCCCTCCGACGGCGCGCTCTCTGCTGCACCGATCTCCGCGCACTGCGTGGCGCGCCGCAGGGCTGCAATTGGGGCCACGGCGGCCTCGGCAGCAGCCGCAACCTCAGCCGCGTCCGCGTCGTCGTCTGACTCGGCCACAGTCGCCAGCACCGTCCTGTCCTCCACCTTGCGATCGTCGTAGTCCGCGATGTCGTACAAGAACTTCTTCGCGCCGTCCTTCGAAGACGACTTGGCAGCGCGCCTCCTGCCAGGCGCCGTCGATGAGCTCCTCGCCGCGACAATTCGGGTCCGTGGGCAGCGGCGTCTCAGGGAAAGCCTCGTGCCACTTGCTCACGGGGCAGGCTTGATGCCAGTTCGCAGACAGGCGACGCCCGGAGACCTTGACGGAAGATACCTGGCGAGCCTGCTGGATGTCTCCCGCGGCCTGCCTGGACATGCGGCGGCGCTTCTCTGGGTCCTTCCCCGCCTGGCTCTGGACGTACGCATCCACCTTGAGCCGCGCGGTCTGCGCCCGGCCCGCATCCTGGCGCACCCACTTGATGTGCTCCTTCAGCGGCTTCTTCTCGCCGCCAGGCAAGTGGGGGCCCAAGAGCACCGCCTGCGAGAGAGAGAAAAAGAGAGAGAGAGAGAGAGAGAGAGAGAGAGAGAGAGAGAGAGAGAGGGGGCTGGACCAAGTCGGAATCGCGTCGGACATGGGTCGGGGCCGCGTGGGACTCGAGTCGCGTCGGGCCCCGTGCAGGATAGGCCGGGCGGGGCACCCCTGCGGATCGAGCGGAGGTGGAATGTCCAACGGCAATGCTCGAAGTCGCCTCGCCGCGACCAGAAAAAATGCATTCCTCTGCCGGTTGCCCTTTTTCTCTTGCGCGGAATTGCAATGCGCTGAATTTAAAATTGCATCTTTTTGTGAATTTATTGAAAAAAATCATTTTCCCCCCAAAAAAAGTTATGTTCACCAAAACCACTTTTATGTTCACCAGGGCGATTTTATGTTCACCAGGGCGGTTTTATGTTCACCGGCCGGAAATTCAAAAAACAATTATGTTCACCAAAACCACTTTTATGTTCACCAGGGCGATTTTATGTTCACCAGGGCGGTTTTATGTTCACCGGCCGGAAATTCAAAAAAACAATGGGAAATAGAAAAAAAATCAGAAATAGAAATTTGCAGCCCGCGCGGGCAGAGAAAAATTGAAAGCGGCGGGCTCGATTTCAGCGAAATGTCCCTTGCCCGCCTGCCTTCTTGCGCAACAGGGCCTTGCAAACCAGGCACAAATAGCCCGTGGCCTGGCGGATCATGCTGCCATGGTCGGTGTGGTACTTCCACGGCCAGTATCCGCCGAACTCGTCCTCGTTACTCGCCTGGGGATACGGGCTCGGGTCCGTGCTCTCGTGGGCGCAGAGACCGCACGTGAAGCTGGAACCATCCTTCTTGTTGAAAGGTTTCACCAGATAGCCAGCCCACTGGCCAACCACCACGAGGGCGACCTGAGAGGAAACGGGAGCCAAGAGGGAGGAAAGGAGGCGAGGCGAAAGAAAGGAAGGACATAAGGAAGTGCACAATGACGGGGGCCCCTCGACCTCGAGGCCGCGCAGCATGCGGCCCCGCCGCAACCCCGAGGCCAGGGACGGCGCTTTCTCCGTCTCCCCGTCGGTGTCGGAAGGCGATGCCTTCACCGTCTCCGCGCGGGACATCGCGGGGGGCGAGGGGGCGGGCGCGGCGGCGGGCAGCGAGGCGCTGGCGCGGACGGCAGCTTAGCCGCAGCTCGGGAACAATGCTGCGCCGAGAGACGCGGCGAAACAGCGATTGGAGCAACGATCAGGCGACAGCTGCGCGATTGCAGCGGGCGGCCGCGGCGGCGACAACGGCTCTGAGAAATGCACTTTTACACGCCTACGCTTCGTATCTGTCCTGGCGGGAAGATCACCCGCCACTGGCCCGCCTCTCCTCCGAGTCCCTCCAAGGCTGGCTCTCGGGCATGCCCTCGAGGACCGCGCGAGCAGCGGCGATCTGCGCTGGCGTGGGCACCTTTTGTTTATGGTCTGCCTTGCTCCCGCATCCAGGGGCCTCCCCCAACCACCACCACAAAGCGGCCAATGGTCTGACCCTCGATTGCTGGTTCCATGAACAGCCTGGATGGAGGCCACAGACGGCGCGCATGTCGTAGACGGCGAGGGCCTCGTTCTCGACAAGGCGAATGTAGTGAGGACGGCCAGCCCCAGCGGGATGCGGGAGCTGCGGGCGACGCGCGGGCGCCTCGGCGCGCCCGCGGGGGGAGGCGGCGGCGCCGCCGCCGCAGCGTGGCCGCCCAGCGGCCCGTGCGCCAGAGCGGCGCCCGGCGCTGCTGCGGGAGGCGCCTCCGCTGGCGCGCCTTCTGCTGCACCCTGCGCCCCGCGACCTCTCTGCCGCCAGGCGGCGGCGGCCTCCCAAGCGGCCTTCCAATCCTTCGCGTAGTCAGGCTCCTCATCCCCGCCACGCGCGCCGCTGCCCCCCCCGTCGGCGGAAGCCCCGCCAGGGCGGGAGTCGGCGAACGCCTGGAACCAGCCCGTCGCCAGGTCAACGTCCTTCTCGTGGAGGCGTGCCTCGTGTAAGTCCCGCTCCTCCGCCCAATCGACCGAATACTGCAGCTCTGAGCAACCCATGCGCGGGCGCGCAAGAAGTTCGACCCAGCGCAGCTCAGCCCGGTCGCGCCCGCACACGCGTAAGATGTGGAGGGCGACGTCGATCTCAGTCATCATCTTCAACACTCTGCGGCCCTTCCTCTCCACCCAACACCGGCGCAGAGAGAATGGCACCTCGGGGGGCGCCGCGCCGAGCCCGCGTGGCTGCCCCACCACGTCGCACTCGCAGAACTCCCCCGTGAAAATAGGACTTTTCAAGTGCGAGAAGTTGCGAATCATCACACAGCCTCCAGGCCCTGAAACCTGGAGGGTCATCATCTTCCCGACAGTCTTGCACCTCGCAGGGGCCACCAACAACCGCAAATCTTCCACTACGCCTTGGTACTCCCCCCGCAAGTCGGCGACGCCGCCAAGGCATTCTGCCGCGCGCGTGCAGCAAGGCCGCTCAGTTGGGAGGCCGCAGCGAATGAGTCCTGGAGGCGCCACAGCAGCATTGTACATTTCGTCAAACGACACGGCCGTGGCTTCCACGAAGGATCCCCTCTTCAGCTTCGCATCGACATGTGCTTGCACGGCTGCGGAGACAAGGTCCTCGGACAAGGGGAACTCGTCTGAGCCGAGACCCCAAGGCCAAGCAGCTTCGTCCGACTGGTCAACGTGGTCGCGACAGATGCGCACGTACTCGTGCAGCGGGTCTGGCTTCATCCTCTCAGCCTTGTTCGCGCGCCGAGCCGCCTCTCTCCAGCTTCGCCTCTCGGCCTCGGATGCAGCCCGCCAGTCCGCGGCCGCCTGTAGATACAGACGCCGCTCGTACTCTCTCGGGTCTGCCCATGGCGCCCGCGGCTGCGAATCTCGCAGATCAGCCACGCGACGGTGGTAAAACATATAATGGCCCAACCTCTTGCGCCGCTGGTTGCCTCCTTTGCCTTGGGCCCAGATCGGTTTCGAGTGGCCGCTCTTCTGCAGGAGTCGGCCCCGCTTGGTGCGCAAGTCGCGCCCGCGGCGCCTTCTCCGCCCCTCTTCGTGACAGCGAACAACCTCGGAGATCACGTGCTTGGCGGAGAGCGTCGCGGCGTTCGGAGGTCTGTTGTTCATCGTCTGGAGGTGGGCTCTCATCCGCGCAAAAGCCAATCCCACGCGCCCTTCAGGGCGCAAGTGGTCTAGGGAGATTCCTCTTCCAACCCCCATTCTTTCCCGTTTGCGGAGGGGTCTACCCCTCTCCCGCGCCCCCTCCCCAGGACCTGGGCGCGGGGGCCCGCAATAGGTTAGAGCGTCAAGAATGGCCCAAGACGGCCCCTAGGGTCGCAGACCGCAGCCGTGAAAAAGCCAACTCGCCTGGGCGACGTTTCTGGATGGGCTGGTGGGGATCTGCGCAACGCCAACAATTCGGAATGCACCGTCGAGGCCATCGCGTACCTAAAGCATGCGGAGAGAAAGCGCTGCACCTCTGGCAGGAAAAGGTCGTCAACGCCCGTGGTGCACATCTTCCTCAGCCTCAAGGAGAACCCCGAGTCCAGGCAACACTCGTTTGCCCGAAAGAGTTCTTCGCCTTCTGCGCGGCGGGCCCCCATGTCCAGGGAGGCGTCCACGAGCCGCATGAGCCTCCATGGGTAACCGCTCAAACGAATGTCGAAGCGACGATAAAAGGACCCAGTGAATACGTGGACGACGGCGTCTGCTTCGCGGAGGACCTCGCCGGGCCAGGACGCGAGGGGGCCGTGCAGGGCAAGCGGCAATCTCCACAAGTCGTAATGTCCAGCTGCAGCGGGGTCAAAGGCTGAGCTCAGCTGAGCGAGCGTGTCAAAGACGACGCTCTTGCAGAATGACGACAGCGCAGACCCCTTGGGGTCGAGCCAGCCATGCAAAGACCCACGTTTGAAACATGCGTAATGAAATCGCATCCCCACGGCGGCCACGGCCACCCACAGGACCAGCCGTTGCCGCGCAAGTAGATCGGAGAGAAACCTCATCATCTTGACGGTGCGAACATGCTGTTCACGCCTGAAATCCCCCAGGCCCGCTGCGCCGCTGCCGCTCTCGAGGCCGCCATCTTCCCGCCGCATGGCGCGCACAGCAGCGCCGCACGTCTTCTCGAGCGCACGCGGCAGCAATCCATGCAAGGAGATCAACAGCAGCAAGACGCACGCGGTGGGATGCACAGTGTTCCAGCGGTTCAACGCGGGCACTGCCAAACGCCTGCGCAAAGGAACCATCACCGCCGCCACCGCTCTGTCGACAGACTCCTGCCTGTTCGCGCAGCAGTCGCGGCCCCTGCAATGGTGCACAGGCCTCTCTTGAGACACGTCGCCGGTGAACATCTCCTTGATCAAGTCGACCTCTGGCTTGGTGAGGCCTCTACGTTGGCCGCGCGCCGCTGTCACCTCCTCGTCCTCCACGTCCTCATCCATCTGGCGGTCGCAATACCCGAGCAGCATGTCGAGCTCCCCCCTGTCCGCTGGATTCGGCGCGCCCCGCCGCACCTCCAGACCAGCCTCCTCGTCCGACAGGATTTGCCGCAGAGCTGTCTCGAGGGCCCGCAAGTTGGCCCCTGTTTGCAAGTGTCTGACAGTGGAAAACATGCCGCCGACGACCCCCGTCATATCCCCGACCGACTGCAAACATATTGCGGTTTGATGCTGCAAACAAAAAGAAGGCAACAGGAGGACCCACCAGGGCAACGTCTGCAGCAAATATTTGCACACCAGCCCGTTTGCGGCCACAGAATCGACGCTCGGGGACAAGCACGCCAGCAGCGCCGACGGCCAGAGCTCATCCATATCCACGCGCAACGCCCGCGCGAGGCCTCCGAGCATGCAGTCGGCGGTTGCAGATTCCAGCACGGACGGTGGGAAGATGAGCTCTTGGCTGTGGACGCGGAGGTCCTCGTCTTCCCAATGCAACACGCCGTGCTGTGTCATCACTTGCTGCCCACAAGGAGGCTTGCCGTCGTTCAGCTGCACAGTGAACTTGGTTTCGTCCCACTGCAGATGCATAACCAACCAATTGTGTTCTGTCCCAGGCGCTCTGAGCACTTGGCGCTCTATTTGAACACGCTGGCTGTCGCAATAAAGCTCCGCCAAAGCCGATCTCAATTGGCGAGCGAAAAGATGGCTGCCTTTGATTCCGGTGCCTCTGAAAACCTTGGCGACGCTGCTAGCAGCCATCCGCAGATTCTCTTTGCCGAACACTGCGCGGAGCATTGTCCGAGGAAGCCGCTGATCCCAGCGAAATCTTGGCGACTTCTTGCGCGGGCCTTCCTGCCCCTCCCCCATCACGTCCACCTGTCGCTTGGCATTGTCCAAATTGTGCGTGGCCATCTGCGCCTGCAGCTCCATGTCCAGCTGGAGCCGCGCATCGCCCCTAGCCCGACGAGCTGCAGCGGCAGCCGCGCCCAGAGGCACCAGGCCGCGCCTGCCTGGGCGGGGCCCGGGGCGGCGCGCTTCTGCTGCACCTCGAGCCCCGAGCCCATCGCCGCCCACGAGGCGACCCAACGCGCCCCGAGCAGCTGCGAACAGATCCATTCGGGCATATGACCACCAGCGCGCTGGAGCCACAAGGACTACAGATGCACGGCTCACACGATAGAGGCCCCCAGCCTCCTGCTAGGTTTCTCCTCTTCCTTTTCCTCCTCCTCCTCCTCCTCCTATTCCTCCTCCTCCTTCTCCGGTTTGCTCGACGCGGGCCCGCGCGTCACTTCTCGAGCGGTCACGGGCGCCACCGATGACGCTTGCCACCATGCGGAAGGCAGCGTCGGGTAATGAGCAGGGGTGCTCCCTGGCTTGTCACTCACAGCAGTCTGCTTTCTCCTGCGCCTCCCCTCCTCCTCCTCCTCCTCCTCCTCTCCTCCGCGTTCGTTACTTATTCCTCCTCCCGCGCCCCCCCCCCTCTTCCTCGAGGCGGCCTGGCGCTACAACGTCTTGCAACGACCACCTTTGAAGCGGGGGTGCCCCCAGCATCCGTTCGCCGCACGGAGTGACCACGTAGTGAGTACCTTAGCCTTCGCCTTTCTCTCCCCATCCTCCTCCCGTCCTGGTCTCTTCCCCCTCCCTTCCACCTCGCTTCCTCCTCCCTTGCTCCTCCCTTTCTCCCCCCGTCCTCCCCCCGTCCTCATCCAATCCTCCTCCCTTCCCCCTTGCCCCTCCCTTCCTCCCCCCGTTGGCCCCCCTTCCTCCTCCTGTCCTCCTCTCTTCCTCTTCCCTTCCTCCTCCCTTCCTCATCCCCTCCTCCTCTCTTCCCTCTCCCTTCCCCCTCCCTTCCTCCTAGTCGCCGCGGCGCGGCAGGAAACGCATTCACAACAGTCGTTTCAATCATGAGCCGCCGCAGCCGCGGGGTGCGCCACAACCACAAAGGAGGAAAGATGTCCGCTGACGAAGACGACGACGACGACGACGACGACGACGACGACGACGACGGGCTCCACGACGACGACGACGACGACGACGACGACCACGACCACGACAACGACGTCCACGACGACGACAACGACGACGAACACGACCACGACCACGACGACGACGACCACGACGACGACGGCCACGACGACGATGACAACGACGACCACGACGAGGACGAGGACGATGACGACGACGACGACGACGACGATCACGACCACGACCACGACGACGACGACGACCTCGGGAAGCCCTCTACAGATACCCTTGGGGTAATTTTGGGGGAGGAACCTCTTGAAGCCTACTCGGCGTCCTCTCGGGGCCGTCTTGGAGCCCACTGGTGCCTCTTGGAACCTCTGCAAGCTTCCCCAGGCCGCGTTGGGGGGCTCTGTCAGCCCAGGGTTCCCCACCTCGTTGGGGGTGCTCTGTCACCCGACATCTTCTTTTTTTCATGTGCGAACGTTGCGCACGAAGCTCTCACAGGAATAATCCGCAGCGAATTGGCGCCGTTCCAAATGCCAGCAATTCGGGCGCGGCTGCTTTGCAGGCCGTCACCAGGAGAGGGAGTAGGGAGAAGCGCGCTGATGCTGCACCAGAGGAGGCGAAGAGGAATGAACAGGTGGCGGGGGCTGCCTGCTAGTTGGACAGCTCGCGGGAAACAAATAAATCACGCCGCTCCGAACTTTATAAACATCCTCGACACTCACGTGGTCGACTGGAAGTTTGCCGTCGGCGGGCGGGCACCAGCAAGTGGCAAACAAGCCTTTGTACCGCTGAGCCCTCGACACCATGCAATCGACCATCTGATCGTCCAGGGTCGCTGGCGTTTGCACCTCCTCCCTCAGCGCCTCCACCGCCCGCCCCTTGTCGGCGCGGTGGCCCCCCAGAAGCCTGCGCTCTGGATGAAACGGCAACCCCTTGGTTTGCAGGCCAGCCCTGACGAGCTCATTCAGCACGAGTTCGGGCCTGCACACGAGGTCCTCGTGCCGCACGACGAGGACGCGATGGGTTGGAGACGCCGGGCTGCACGCGCCAGTACCGTGGAGCACTGCGGCCATGCAGTGGCACCACAAGTCGAACGCATCCTCGAACTCTGGATCGTAATCGACGCGGCCTTTCGCCCAGGCGGGCCAGCGGACGTGCACAGGTTCGTCTCTCGGCCCCCGCAAGAGCCAACTCACGTCCCCCATCCTCCGAGCCCGCTTCGTGCCGCTGGCAGAGTTCGGCATCAGTTCGTAGGCGCCCTTCGACATCGCCCTGATCCACCTGGGGGAGGGGGATTGCGAGAGCAGCATGGCATGATAGTTTGGGGGAAGTGAGAAGACGGGAGGGCAGGCAGGCTGATACCTCAAAAGCTGGCGCGCTTCTGCTGCACCATTGGCCCGAAAGACCCGTCGGCCGCCTGGTCGGCTCGCGCGTGCACACCAGAACCACCACTGGGCGGCCCTGCTCATCCTCTGGCGGAAACTCCAACGGCGTGAGGAGCAGGTCGTGCTTCCACACGTGGCGGCCGTTGAAGGAGACGCACCCGCCCCACCTGCTCTTGCGCACCTCGACGTCGAAGTGCCGCTCCATGTAACTGTGGAGGGCGTGCGTCCCCGTTTTCCAGAGCCCCTGCACGACAACGCACGGCCGCTGGTACTTGCCGCCTGCATTGAGCTGCAGGTGGTCGTCCTGCATGCGACAGCACCCCACGGGCGTGCCCACCACAGGTACAGGCAGCACAACGTGGATGGACACCTCCTCGAAGTGGAGCGGCCCCCCTGGGCTCCCGCGCGGCGCCTGTGACTGAGAGGGGGGGCCAGGCGAGGACTCTCCCTTGGTCTTCCCGTGGCCTTCCTGACCCCCATCATGCCTGATTCCAGTATAACCTCCCCAACCCCCTCCCCTTGGGAATGGGTCGATTTCCACGACGACCAGAGTCGAACGGGGTGGAGGTGTGGTCGGAATCGATCAGGCGGAATCTATTGGAGCCAATTGGAATCGGAATCGATCGCGCTGGGGATCGGATCGAACGCGGGCCCGACGGGAATCGCTCGGCACTCGGGCTCCTCGAAGAAGCCCCGTCAGACGCGTTCGGAAGCGGACTCAGAATCGAGCGGACTCGATAGAAATCGAAATCGGAAACGTCAAAAATCAGACTCGGCTTCGTCGCCCTCGAATTTTGGCCCCGTGTCCGCGTAGTCCACGGCGACGGCGCCCGTCCCCGCGCCGTCGGGCACGGGGGGCGGCGCCGACGCATCGGCAGGCGGCGCCAGCGGCGGCGGCGGCGCCAGCGGCGGCGGCGGTGGAAGCCCGGCCGCCACGACCTCCGCGGTCGCGAAGGCTCTGGCAGCTCTGCGGCGGGCCTGTCCTGCAACGGCGCGCGCTGCAGCGCCACTCGTTCTCTGGTGCGCAGTCTCCCAGTCGGCCGCAAGCGACGCGAAGGCCTCGGCCTCGGCGCTGTCTCGGACGACGCGCCTCTTCGGCGCAGGCTCGGGCGGGCCCGCCGGACTGTCCACCTCCGCGCCCGCCTCCGTGTCGGAGCCCTCCACCACGAGCGGCGCCGCAGCAGGCGGCCCTGACGACGAAGCAGCAGCCCCGGCGCGCGCGGCAGCACCAGACTGGGCCGCGATCGTCGCGATGGGGATTTGGCCGCCGACAGCGCCAGGCGGCCCCGTCGACATCTCCTGGCCAGCGTCGGGGGCGGGCGGCAGCGCGAGCAACGGCGTCGGAGGCGCGTGCTCGAGCGACGGCGGCGCCCCGCACTCCGACCAGGGCCCGAGGAGAAGCTGCGGGGCGGCCGACTCGCCGTGGATCCACGGCTCAGAGGTGCTGAACACCAGGAGAGTGCGCAAGTCGTCGGCCGCGGTGTCGGGCACGCCCAAAGGCGACCAAGGGCAAGGCTGCATCGGCGTCGGGGGCCCCCTCGGGGGGGCGCGGCGCCCAAGGAGAACCTCGATCCGCTCGTTGATGGCGGAAAGAAGCAGTGCTCGGCCAGCGATGGGAAACCGCCCCTGCTCCTCCGCGCGCGGCGGCGCGCGGCTCGCCAGCTCCAGCTCCATGGGCTGCTCGGCCTCGGACGGTCCAGGCGTGGGCGGCTCCTCTGGCAGCGGCGGGCCAGGCTGCTCTGGGAGCCCCTGGCGCACGCCCCCGAACCAGTGCTTCAGCCGCCACTTCACCTGCGAGTCGGCGGGGGGGGGACATGAAGGAGAGAGAAGGGCGCGACAGGAACATGGCGGGCCCGATTTGCAAACTATGCCGATTCACCTTGCTCTCCCGATTCTTGCCGCCCCGCTTGTGCCTCGCCGAAGCGAAACCCTTGGCTTCCCACGGCGGAACGCTCTGGGAGGGGCCGGCGCGCTCGGCTGCACCATGGCCCCCCCCCTCGTCGCGCCATGGAGCCGCGGCGTGCGCCTCCGCCTCCGCCTCCGCGGCAGCGGCCCTGCTGCTCGAGGCGGAGGGCCACCGCCAGGCGCTCCGCCAACCGCTGTCGGAGGCCCAGGCGGAGGACCGCCAGTCGCCGTCGGAAGACCACGCCCCGCTCCACCAACCACCCCAGGCCATGGCGTCTGCCAGGGGCAGCGGCAACGGGAGCTGCGAACGCGCAGCGCGGCAACACGTGCTCGCTGCTCGAACCAACGCAGCAGCAAGGAGCGAGAACGCATGCATGACGCCTCTTCCCCCTTTTCCCGTGTTCCTTTTCCTCCTCTTCCTCTTCTTCCCTCTCCTCCTCCTCCTCCTCCTCGTCTTCCTCCTCCCCCTCCCCCCCCTCTCCCTCATCCTCCTCCTCTCCTCCTCCCCCTCCTCCTCCTCCCGCCTCCTCCTCCTCCTCCTCCTCCTCCCGTCCTCCTCCTCCCCTCCTCCTCCTCCTCCTCCTCCCTCCTCCCCTTCCTCCTCCTCATCCTCCTCCTCCTCCTCCTCCTCCCTCCTCCTCCTCCTCCTTCCTCCTCCCCTCCTTCCTCCTCCTCCCCCCCCCTCCCCCCCCCCCTTCCTACTCCTCCTCCTCGTCCTCCTCCTTCTCCTCTTCCTCCTCCTCCTCCTCCCCCTCCTCCTTCCCTGAGCGCTGGTGGACCCTGCCACTGCCACTGGGACCTTCACCGGAGCTCCCTCATTATGGGGCCACGGAGCGCGCGAGAGATGCGCCGGAATTGACCTGCGGAGAGCGGCCGCAAGGATGGGGGGAGGGAGGGGGAGAGGGGCCCGATACACCCATAAACCCAGATACTTTGAACAAAAACAAGCAACAAAAAAACGCATAAATTCAAATTATTAATTAATAAATGGAATAAATTTTCAAAAATGAATTTCCAATGAAAAACCAAATAAACAATGTAAAATCTGAATAAACAATAGAAAATCATAATTTTTGAATTTCCGGTTAAAAATCTCACTGGCGAGTAGATTTCCTTCCCTACAGGATCCTTGAATCATCCTAACCCGGAAGGCGGCCGGGGGCCGCCGCGGGGGAGATGCAGGGAGTGGCTGTTGGCCACTGATTGCCGATAACCTCTGGGTCACCGCCATGCGCGGGAGCGCTTGTCGCCCCTCCCGTCGCCACTGTAGCCACCGCCTCGATTGCCCCCGGTCTGCCAGTCGTCGCCGCCCCAGGCTTGTGACCAGGGCCAGTTGTCCCAGTCCCAGGGCTGCTGGGAGCTTGTCGTTCGGCCCTCAGGCTGGAGGGCGCCTTTGCCATGGCCCCCCGCCCATTTGGCGCGCCCCCGGCCCCAGTCGACCTGATGGTCGAGCCGCCGATCCATCTCGTAGGCATCGTACCCGCAGCGCTTCCAAGCGTCCAGGAATTCGGGGCAAGTTGCCTCTGAGTTCCGCGTGGGGTCGCTATTCGCCTTGCCCTTGGGCCCCGCGGGGTGCTTTCGGGCGTAGGCGTGCCAGACACCGCTGCAGACCCCCCCCCAGGACTTTCTGGAGTAGAGTAATCTTGGCCGCTGGTGTCTCGCTGATCCCGTCGAGCTCGACGTTACCCATCAGTTCCTTGCACATGCGGCCTCCGTCTACTGGGTCGACGAGGTCGTCGAAGACCCGTCTCATGGCCCTGCCGCGCCTCCACGGGGGGGTCGCGTCGCGCCTCGCCGGGGCTGCTGCTGGCGCACTGCTGCTACCAGGTGCGCCAGATGGGGCTGCTTGCCTGCGCGGGGGATCGCGGCTCGCCCTGCGCGGCGAGCCGACGCTGGCCTCGGCCCCTGTTCGGTCATGCTCAGGCCTGCTTGCGCCGGCCGTGCCTATGCCAAAGATCCTCAGGGGGTCGTCGGAGGGGCTGCCGCCTGCTGCGTCGCCCGCGGTGTCGAGCGAGGGTGGGAACGAGCTGCTTTCCGGGTCGGCGGAGCCCTCTGCTGCTTCACCAGGCGGCGGCGAGGATGCCGGCTCGGCCTCGTCGACGCCGGCCTCGCCGTCGTAGTCGATCCCGTCGCCGTCGGCCTTCTCGGTGGGCGCTGGGCTCGTTGGAGAGCAGGCTGCCTCTTTACCAGGAAGGGTATCTGCCGCCTCCTGCTGTCGCCTGACGGGCGCGGTCTGCCTGCGCCGTGGGAGGCTAGGCCCCCTTGGGGGCCGCGCCGCTGGGTGGGGCGCCGGTGGCCAAGGTCACCTCGTCCGCTGCCGTCGCTGCCCCCTCGGACTGCGGCTGAAGCCAGGTGCACGTGGCTTCAGCGAGTGGGGACGCCGAGTGGGCTTTGTCGATGCCCACCGCCGAGGGGTCTTGTCCGGCGAGGGTGGCCACGGAGGCAGCTGCGAGCGCTCCTGGGCCCTGGCTGGCGAGAAGGCTGGCTAGGACGGCGAGGTCGTGGCGGAAGGGGCTAAGTCCCTTGCTGAGGGCCAGGCCCGAGTAGTGAGCTGCCCAAGCCTCCTTGTGCGTGGCGCTGCACAGTAGGTGCCCCGCCACCCTAGCTGCCGCCCGCCTCTCGCCGTCCCAAGGTGCACCCTCCGGGAGGCCGCCTTCCGGGACCCCTGCGCCATATACTTTGGCCAGGAAGGGGGTCAGCTGGCGCGCGCGCCAGGAAGTTCCCTGATCTTGCGGCGCTGGGATCTCAGCGCCGACTGCCTTGACGAACTCCATCCAGCGCCCGCCCAGCGTGGGGCGGTAGTCCCGTAGGTAGGCGACCAGGGTGTGATGGGCCTCCTTCCACTTGTTGCGTCGGCTGTGTTTGGAGTCACTTGCCTCGTCTAAGGCTAGCGCGGACACACTCCTGCAGCTTAGCCTCGGGGCCTCTGGTGGCGGTAGATCTGGGAGTAAACCCAGGACCTCGGGGACTGTGCGTCTGAGCGGGTCGGGCTGGGGTCTGCTGCTACGGGCTCCACCTCCGTTCGCCGCTGGGCCGGCTGAGGTGCTGCGGCGGGCGCACGGGTCGGGCGCCTTTGCGTCTGCTGCTGCGGGTGCGAGCTGGGCGGCCAGGTCGGGAGCGGCGTCGCTGGCGCCCGCCTGCGCTGCGCGACGCGGGCGGGCCGCGGGCTGCCGCGGGAAGACTTCCCTGGAGTCGCGGTCCATAACACGGCCCAGGGTTGCTGGAGCAGCGTTCCAGATGTATACTAAGCATCTTCGGCAGCACCACGTGCCGCTCCATTTGCGCTCGAACCTAGAGAGCGGCCGCTGATCCCACTCGGGGAGGCCCGCGCGCCCGTCGCCCACTGCCTCGGCCTCGGCCTTCCAGATGAAGAAGCCAAGCGCTGGCGCGTCGACCTTCCGCACCAGGAGTGGCCCGTCGGACGGGCAGGCGTCGCACTCGGCGGAATAGGAGCGTTTTGTAGGCGTCGCCTCCGAACCTCCCATCCGAGATCCTCTTCGCGGGCAGAGTCGCGTTGGCGAGCCGCGGGCAGGTCGCTCAGCGCCCCGGTGCCCATGGCGGGGGGGTCGCGTCCGTAGCCCAGGGGCCACTGGCAGGGGCGCGGGGGGAGAGCGTCGGCGACGGGGTCGCTTGACCGACCGTTCCGCCAGGCCGCGTAATCCAGAACTTTGGCGGCGACGGTCGTGCCCGCTGGAATTGGGGCGCCCCTTTCTGTTGAGGCTGGCTACCCAGCAGGTCTCGCACAGCCAGGTGAGGTTCTGCCCGTCCAGGTATGCCTGAGGCCTGTAGCTGGCCAGGGGGTCCCTGACGGCGTCGCCCTCCCAAGCCCCGTCGCTGTACTTCAGCTTGGCCACACGGCAGACGTCGCAGGTGAAGAGTACGTTCTCCTGGTCGTTCTGCAGCCTGTCGTCGCTGATGGCGAGGGGATCAGCCCCGTGCCGGGCGCGGGGGCTGCTGGCGCGGGCGAAGCCAGGTCGGTCCTGGAGAGAGCGGTTCCTCCACCGACGCACCCCAGCGCGGCGTCGGCCCTGTCTTCTCCCAGGCCAACCTCGGGCCCGGCTAGGGCAGAGCGGAGCGCGCATATGGAGCACATGTAGGATGCCAGCGGGGCGAGATCGGCCGCTGGTACGATCTCTTCCAAGACGAGCATTGGAGCCTTGAGCTTGAAGTCGGCCCTCTCCATATCCTTCCAGGTCCGTGGGCATCCAGCCTCCTTCGTCACATCGTGCGTTCGTTACCCGGAGCGAGACCAGGGCGAGCGCGTCTTCGATTTCCCCGTGCAGCTCCACGAAGTCGCCCAGCGAGAGGCCCCACGCTGCTGCGAAACTCCGCCGGAACCCCAGGCGCGCGTCCTGCCAGGGCACGCAGAGACCGAGCACAGCCTCGACGACGTCGCCAGCGCCTTCGGCGTTGGGAAAGGGCCATAAGAATGTCCTGGGCTCTCTTATCATGAGCATCATGATGACTAGAAGTGTTCGGGCCTTCCAGGTGTCCAGGGGTTGGTCGTCCGTGTCCTCGAGCCTGTCGCGTAGCTCTTGGTCTCGGGGCGCTGCGCGCAGCAGCTGCGCCAGGGTGCCCATGCCAAGGTGCGCCCTGTGGCGACAACAGTCGCGCGTCGTATCGCCCCCAGCCTCCGGAACCTGCCGCAGTAACCCTTTCGGCGCGCACTGACGCCCTGCACGTCGGCGAGTGCCGCGCCCCTTCGCCGACGGATGCGGTGGGAGTGAATCGGCTGGTGGGGATTCGTTTTTTGGCTCGCGGCTCCAAGGAGAAGCCCAGGGAGCGGGCACAGCGTCTGGGGCGCGGCACGATGTAAATTGGCCGCAGTGGCGAATGCACATGCCAGGGACAAAATGCTCCTCATTGAGACGCAGACAGCGTCAGCGGGTGACCGGCACAGAGGCGCGGTAACCGGCGGTGGAACGGGGGGGGGAAGTCGCACTTGCGGCGCCAAGCCCCGGCCGACCCACATACTGAGGAGAGGCCAGGACAAGCGGTAAGGCACAATGCAGAACGAGGGTCCGAATGGCCATTGCCAAGCGAAGCCTGCATGCTAGGGCACAGTGCCGGGCAGACCACGGCCACGGAAGGGGGGGAGAAAGAGCGAAAGCGAGCGACAACCACAGGCACACTGCGGTACCATGAGCAAGGATGGTGCGGCAAGGGAGGCCTGTCTCATCAAGGCTCACTGAGACTACAAGGTAGCAGATCCGCGTCGAAGCCATTCAGTAGACGAAACCACTGGTGTGCGCTCACGAGGCTGAGCCACCTTCAGCCGAAGCCAGTGCGTGCACACCGTATCCGACTCTCGCAGTTCGGGGGCAAAACGATGTAAAGTACTGACGGGGGCTGCGCAGACTGCTCTGCAAGGGGTACGACCACAAACTGCATAAGGCTGAACCACTCAAAGCAGGGCCACTCCCAGGACGAGGCCAGACATCGGGTGTCACCGAGTGTATGGCTGACGGCAGCGCCCGACCCACGCTTCCTGCCGGTAGCCAGTGCGTGCGCATCGTCTCCGACTCACGCAGTACGGGGGCGCAACGATGCAAGGTACCGACGAGGGCTGGTGGCCAGGGCTGCGCTGAAGAGGCGACCACGGGCTGCAAAGGCTGAACCATTCACTGCAAAGTCGCACTCTTGCAAAGGTGTGGCTGATCTGAGCGCCAACCGGTAGAGAAGACCACTGGCGTGCGCTCATGAGGCTGAGCCACCTCCAGCCGGTAGCCAGTGTGTGCACATCGTACCCGACTCACGCAGTTCGGGGGCACAACGATGCGAGTACTGACGAGGGCTGGTGGCCGGGGCTGCTTTATGGCTGCGCCGAGAAGTGCGACACGAACTTGGACCGCGGAAGGCTGAACCACTCGATGCGGGGCCGCTGCCTTGACGAAGCCACTCGCCATGTGTATGGAGGACAGCCACAGCCACTCCCCACCTCCTCGCCGCCTGCGCAGCAGCCACATGTCTCCGCTGCCAGGGCATACAGGTGGCTGTCAGCTGTCGAGCTGCAGGTTGCACTGGTCGCTGGCAGCGTGCTGTCAAACCACTGCTTCCTTGTAGTAGAAAGGTGGTTGGGTCGGCGACGAGGGTCCGAAACATCCTGGGCAGGTTCCAGGGCGGGCGCTCATCAAAGACCGAAGCAAACTTCCCAGCTGATTGGTGGGGGCCGCAACCGAAAGCCGCATAGTCATTGTGAATGAAGGAAGAGGAGGTGGAGGAGGAGAAGGAGGAGGAGGCTGCCGATCTGCTGGGCTGTGCTGGTCGCAGGCTGCTCGCTGACGTGCCAGGGCGACCTCTGAGGAACCTTGTCTGTTCCTCGGCGTCTGATGCCAACACTGTCAACGGGGGGGGCGCAGCCGAAAGCCGCAGAGACGTGGCAAATCAGATGAGGAGACGTGGGGGCGCAGCCGGGCTGGTGGGGATACGCGAAGCGTCTAGAATTTGGAGGAGGAGCGGGTCATTGATAAAAAAGAAGAGGGAGGGAGGAGGAGGAGGAGGATGGGGAAAAAAGGAGGAGGGAGGATGGAGGGAGAGAAGAGAAGACGGGGAGGAGGAGGGGGAGGAGGAGGAGGAGGAGAAAGAGGAGGAGAAGGAGGACGAGGAGAGAGAGGAGGAGGAGGAGGAGGAGCAGGGGCGGGGAAAGATCAGGTACGTAGAAGCGGAAGAGGGGAGACAGGAAGGCGGAGGAGCACGGGAAGGATCAGGCACAGGAGGAGGAGGAGGACAACGACGACGACGACGACGACGACGACGACGACGACGACGACGACGACGTCGCAGCCTTAGGGAGGCCGCGCACGCACGGCGCGGCGATGGGCGGGGGGCGGAGCGGCGCCCTGGCCACGGTTCACCACGCCGTCCATGGCCTCGTGGACCGTCCTCGCGGGCGGGTGGCCCCCCCGCGGCGGTGCCGAGCCTGCTCCCAGGGGAATCCAGGAGGATCGGATCGTCAAATAACAATTCTCCTGTTCCTCCTCCTCCTCCTCCTCCTCCTCCTCCTCCTCCTGCTTGTCCTCCTCCTCCTCCTCCTCCTCCTCCTCCTCATCATCATGATCATCATCATCATCATCATCATCATCATCATCATCATCATCATCATCATCATCATCATCATCATCATCATCATCATCATCATCATCATCATCATCATCATCATCATCATCATCATCATCACATCATCATCATCATCATCATCATCATCATCATCATCATCATCATCAGCATCATCATCATCATCATCATCATCATCATCATCATCAACATCATCATCCTCATCCTCATCATCATCATCATCATCAGCAGCATCAGCATCATCATCATCACCATCACCACCATCATCATCATCATCATCATCATCATCATCATCACCAGCATCATCATTGTCATCATCATCACCATCAGCATCATCGTCATCATCATCAGCATCAGCATCAGCATCAGCATCATCATCATCATCATCATCGTCATCGTCATCATTATCATCATCATCATCATCATCATCATCATCATCAATATCATCATCATCATCATCATCATCATTCCCCTCCTCCTCGATCCTTCTCCTTATAAGTAACTTCTCCATGTCGCACCCCGAGGCCAGTTTTTAGGGCGGGCTGGGAGTTTCGCCTGAGACTTCCTCACGATTTATGACCCAAGCTTAAAAATGGACAGCAGCTTCACAGATGGAGGGCGGGTCCTTTTCAAAATGTAGCTCTCGCCTGAACGCCGCGCACATTCGAATTTCAAATTTGCAAGAGCTTCACGGATTGAGGGCGGCTCCTTTTCAAAATGGGGCTCTCGCCATAACGCCGCGCAAACTCGTTCTCAAAATTTGGAAGAGCTCACGAATTGAGGGCGGCTCCTTTTCAAAATGTGGCTCTCGCCTTAGCGCCGCGCACATTCGTTTCGAAAAATACAGGAGAGCTTCACGGATCGAGGGCGGCTCCTTTTCAAAATGTGGCTCTCGCCCTAGCGCCGCGCAGATTCGTTTCAACATTTGCAACAGTTTCACGGGTTCCAGGATTCAGGACTATGAGGGCGCAACAGTTACGTTGATTCGCGGTGTTGAAGTCGCAGGAATGGCTGTCTGGCACGATTCATGATCGTCAAGACGCAACAGTCGAGTGGACCTGTGGCGTTGGAGTCCCGAGAACACTGTTCTGGCATGCTTCTGGGTCTTCAAACGGTTGTCTTCCAACGAGGCAGTTTCCTCAGTGGAACCCTTCTAGGGGCCTATGAAGAGGGAGCTTGAAGGGAACGTTTATTCCAACATCAATGATGACTCTTGGGCTTACACTGGTTCTCCTCCTCCTCCTCCTCCTCCTCTTCCTCCTCCTCCTCCGAATCATAAGGATGCGCGGTAAGGATGCAAGGGCCTTCGAGGCCCATGTTGGCGTTGTTCGAGCGAGGTTGGCCAGCGAAAATCGCTCAGGATGGGCCGAAGGGGCAAGGATGCAGGGGTACCCTTGGGAAGGTTGCTCACCCTTAGCAATAGGTCGGGCCTGTCCTCCTGCAGGCGCATTTTGGGCGAACAATAAAGAATAATCAAAACGTATACAAAAATTGCTAGAATTGTCGGAGCAAATCGTCCGAAGACCACTTGTTGAGGGCCATGCCCGACTTAACCTTCCCATGCAGGCTGACTGTAACCGTCGTGGCAGTATTTGTGTCCCCCCCTCTGCCCGGCGGCGAAGCCCCAGGAGCAGGGAGGCGGGCGA
>CAUYUJ010003616.1:65000-77521 GCA_963575745.1 Prorocentrum cordatum
GAGGTGCGCGCAACGGACGGAGGGCGGCAGAGCGCCGCGATTAGGGGCCAGCGGCGCGGCCTGGGCAGCGCCCGCTGGGATTCAGGAAGCGAAACATGGCGGGGAGAGAGGAGCCGAGCGACAAGAGGGCGTCGGCCACCGGTGGAGAAGGCAGCGATGCCAGTGGCAAGTGGTTTGCAGGATGCGTGGCGTCACGCACGGAGCAGACGGCATTACCGGACGACACCCCCAGGCAACGGGTAAGAGAGGGTGCCGCTCAGGGGAGGGGGGGCAGGGCCGCCCCAGGTTGAGGGAAAGGGCGGCGGAGGGCCGCGGCGGCGCGTCGCGCCGCGCAGGCGGTGGGGCGGGAACTGGGGGGCGGCGAGGGCAGAGAGGTAGTTCAGTCTTTCCAGCGGAGCCTCTTTTCATCTCGATCATCCCGATCATCAGGGTAACCTCCGCCGCGCTTGCCACCCGCCTGCCAGTGATCCTCACGCCGTCCGTCGCGCCACTCGCCCTGCCAACTGCCCCAGGTGCCCCAGGAACTTGTCGCACGGTCGCGCCAGCCCGCGTGGCGATAGCCGCCTTTGCTTCAGTCGTCTGTATGGGAGTGCCGCAGGTAGTTGGCTCGCATCTTGTTCCAGTCGATACCATAGCCCAGTCTCCTGTCCATCTCGTAGGCGTCGTACCCGCAAGTCCTTCCAGGCCTCTAGGAAGTTGATGATATCCGCGGGCGTGTAATTTCGGGTCGGACTTGGGCGCCCTCCATCCAGGGGGCAGAGTACGCTGCGTGTTCGCTGTGCACAGTGCGCAAAAGACTGCTCCCAGCTGCGACTGAAGCCTGGATATGCAACTGGCTGGTGCCTCGTCGGGACGCTCGAGCTCGACGGTGCCCAGCCTGACTTTGTACATTGGGCCGCCTCCATCAGGGCAGGACAGCGTGTTGAGTGCGTCCTGCTCCGAAGAGCCAGTGGCGAGAGTAGTGGGGCCTCCGCTCAGGGGGCGTCGGGGTGGGCGCGGGAAGGCGCTCGCGCCGCGAGGTGCCACCGTCGCTGGTCCCCTCGTGCCTCGCGGGGTTTCGAGCTGGAGCCCTCCCGCGATCGGCGTAGGGCGTGCCCTCTGTGACTGAAGTCGCGGCATCCTCGCGGCTGGTGTCGGAGCTGCCCGCCGACGGGCTACGCTGTGGGCCATCTCCGCCTGAGCGATTCTCATCACCCTCCTGGGCCGACTCAGGAGGCGTGGGAGGACGGGCAGGTCCGTCCTCTTCGTAGTCGGGCTCCATCTTGTGAAGAGGGAGCCCGTCTTCCGCGCCTTCACCGCTGTCGTCGTCGGGCGGGTCATGGCGGCCCATGCGTGAGTCGTCCGCTGAACCCTGAGACCTGTCTGCGTCGGCCGCCATGGGAGTATCTGGCCTGTCGTCACCACCAGAACACGCACCAGATGGAAGGGGCCCTGCCAGGGAGGTGATCTCTGGCGCCGCGCCAGAGCTGCCTGCGGGGCTGGGTCCAGGGGGATTGCTTGCTCCGGCCTTGGTGAATTGGTCCTGGGCTTTGGCGTCCTCGCCAAGCCAAGGGCGGGAATCCACGATGTCCACAAGTGCCTCGAACCCAATCTGGCTGCTGAGCGGGGGAAGGGCCGGAGGTTCATCTGGATACAGCGGCCTGAAGTCGCGATCCAGGAAGCGGTCCAGGGTGGCCGGGCCAATGTTCCAAATCGGGGCCAGACAGCGCCGGCAGAACCAAGTAGCGTTCCATTGGCGCCCCCACCAGGCCAGGGCACGCTTATCGATGGGGGGCAGTCCATGTTGCTCGGGAGCTCCTATGTCTTCAGCCGGCTTCCATATGAAGCACCCCAGCGGCGGAGAGCCGGGGTCCCAGACCAGGAGCGTTGCCCCCTGGGGGCAGGTGTCGCACCGCGCGGAGTAGGTCCGCGTTTGAGCGGCTTTGATGCCGAAGCGGTCGTCCCGGATCCGGAGGACCTGCCGGCTAGCTGCTCGACCTCCGCGAAGCCAAGGTGGCTCCAGGACGGCCTCTCAGACAGCCGCGTCGACACCAGAACGGCTCCAGATGGCGCAAGATGGCTCAAGGGGCTTCGGAGACGGCCTCGAGACGGCCCGAAGGGCCCCCAAGATGGCCCGAGAGGGCTCCAAGAGGCCCTCCAAGAGCGCCCGTGGAGGCCCAAATCATTGATCATTACATTCGGTTGTTGAAAGAGTTCGAAATTCTCGCTCTCGAAGTTCTTGCTCATTTGGGCTTCCGACCACCCACGACGGCCCAAGGGGCTTCCAATATAGCGTCAAGACAGCCCGTGGGGCACCCAAGAAGGCCCCGAGTCGGCCCAAGAGCACCCCAAGATCGCCCAGCGCCCCAAGAGAACACCGAAGCGCCCCAGAGAAGCCTCCAAGACGGCCCCCGAATGCGTCAGACGGGCCAATCGCCCCCCTAAGGCGGCCCAAGAATCCCAAGAGGCCCAGGGAAGCTCCCCAGGTGGCCCCCGAGAGGCCCCCAAGAGCCCCCCAAGGAAGCTCCCAAAAGGCCCCTTGAAAAAGGCCCAAAAGGAACACCGAGACAACGAGACAGGACGGGTCGGCGAGCACAGAGCAACAACGCTAAGACAGCTCAAACCGCCCGTGAAAAGGGAGTAAGGGAGGCGCAGAGCCCCTCCTCCATAGTGGGAACCTGCTCTAGGGTAGTTGGGCAGATGCTGAGCGTGGTTCCGCTAACTTTGCACCCTGACTGGAGGGAAGCTAAACCTAAGCAGCGAAGTGACCCCACATCATAGGATAAGGCTGGAGTAAAATTGAATAGGGAACCCAAGGCTTCCCCGCTTAGGAAAACCCGAGCGCGACAGCCTCGCTCTCTGGACTGGCTGGAAGCACTGTTGCCCTAAAAGAAGCCAGCGCCGTTAGGGCAATATGTCGTATCTAGGCGTTTCCCAGGCGCGCACGACAGCTGCGGAGGATGGGGGGGGGCCCTCCGATAAAACACGCGCAACTCCCACGCGCAGCACGCATGCACGCACGCACGCACGCACGCACGCACACACACACACACACACACACACACACACACACACACACACACACACACACACACACACACACACACACACACACACACACACACACACACACACACACGCACCATAACACTCGAAATCCTCCGCTCCCCCACCCCCCCCAGAGAGGGCTAGCAGAGTGCTGAAAACTCTGGAAGGGGTGGAGGGATAAGGTCGGGTAAGAAGGGGAAACTGGAGATTCTAGCACTCAGCAGCAGACAGCTACCGATGGGCATCCAAGGCAGCGGGATGCAAGTGCTCTTCGCCCTCTCACCCCTCGCTGTCACTCCATGCTGCTGCCCATCACAACCTCTTGCCGTAGCCTACGCCGGCGCTGAACTGGGTGGCGAAGCCACTATGTTCACAGGCATTTCCTCCTGGATCTCCAGTAGCACCGCGGCGTCAGAACTGGCTGCGAAGGAAATGACCACCCCGTTCAAGCTCACGTGGCCCTTGGGGCCTACGCGACCCAGATAGGATTCAGCGTCATCAGGCATGTCGTAGTTGATGAGCAGGTTCGGCCTGATGGTGTCTGATGTCAGGGCCCGAGCTTCTGCCAACGCCACCAGAATGCCCGCCTCGGGCCCGAAGCTCTGCACCACCGCTTGGATTGAGCCGTCCGACTCGGAGTCTGGATGGGAACCCTCAACAGAATACATGGAGCGAGAGTCAAATTTGAGCTCCCGAAGGACCTCTGACAATGCCATGGCTCGCCTGTTCGACCAAACCAACACGACCGCCCGATTAGAATTTGTAGAACGAAGAACGCGCATCAACTTCGCATTCTTCTCGCGCTCTGAAACCATGACATGGTACTGCGAGGGATGGTCCGTGAAAGGGTTATGCTCCTCCTCAGTCTGCGTGATCTTCACCTCCTCTGTGGGCCCGTCGCTTCCCATCGGGCGCGGGGGGTACTCGAAATCCACACTGGTAAGCTGGATTTCTTTAGATCCTGGCCCAGCAACCGATTGACCCCAAATTGAAAGAACATCGGCTCGCGTCTCTACCGTGACCGATTGCAGTTCGCGCAAGCGGTCCAAATCCCATCGTACATGAGCTAGTCCATATCTACCGCCTGGGCGCACTGCTCACGGACGTCGTCCCCGTTGATGAGGACCTTGACACGCATAGCACTGCGGCTATCGCTGACGCTGCCATGGTTGGTGGTGTTCTCAAGCAACTCCCCACCGCTCAGCGAGTCCGAACAAGTGGAGGCAACATGTGCGTTCTCAACGGTCCGCCTGCCTCCTGGAAGGAAAAAAACGGGCTTGACCTCCGAATGCTCGTTGTCATTCAGATCCTTGACTACAGAGGCATAGAAACTGTTGGCCCTCTTGTCCGTGATGTGGCGGGTGAGGTGGTACGCCTCGTCCACCATGACGATATTATTGCAGATCTTCCCGCTGAGTTTCCCATCGCGACGTAACTGACGGGCTGCAGTGGCAATGCCCTCAGGGGAACCACCAACATGCTGAGCTAGCAGCCGCAATAGCTGACCATTCATCCTGTAGAGCAGCTCTTCCGCATTGAGATGCGAATAGCTTTCCATGGCTGCTACTGCTGCGGGCACCCCTGTCTTGGCCATCCGGCCTCGCCGAGCCTACATGGCCCAAGAAACCTTGAGCCACAACGGCTACGGAGAAGCCCGAAAGGGCCCAAAGAAGTTGATTCCTCCTCCTCATCATCCTCCTCCTCCTCATCATCATCATCCTCATCATCATCACCATCATTATACACGTTTCTTTTTTCATTTTGAATAACTCCTCCCTGTCGCACCCCGAAGCCCATCGGAAGGGAAGGTCGGGGGGGTCGCCGGAAACTTCCTCACCATCTAAGAACCGGAAACGTAAAAACGAGCAACAACATGGAGGGCGGGTGATTTTCAAAATGTGGTTCTCCCCTTCGCGCCGCGCTCATTCGCTGTGTGTTTGGCAACTTGCAAAGTTTTTGCGGATGGGAGTCGGGGGGCTTTCAAAATGTGGTTCTCGCCTGAACGCCCCCTTCATTCGGCCTACAAACTTACAAGAGTTGAACGTATTGAGGGCGGGTGGTTGTCAAAAAGTGGCTTTCGCCTCGGCGCCGCGTACACTCGCCTCAAAAGTCTGCAAGAGCTAACACATTGACGGCGGGTGGTTCTCAATATGTGGCTCTCTCCCTAGCGCCGCGCACGCTGGTCTGGAAAATCTGCAAGAACTTAACGGACTGAGGGCGAAGGTCGTTTTCAAAATACGAGCGGCTGAAGATTGCCAGGGCGCAACAATTACATTGACCCGCGGTGCTGAAGTCCCAAAAATGGTGTTCGGGCAAGATTAAGATGTCGTGAAAACGCAACCGTCAGGATGACTCATGGCGTTGAAGTCCTGAGAATGGTTTCTGGGCACCCATCAGGGTTTTCACACGGTTGTCTCCCAACGTGGCAACTCTCTGAGTGGAAATTAACCCTTATAGCGGCCTGTGAAGAGGGAGCTTTGAGGGAGGGTGCACTCCAACATCGTTGCTGAGTCTTGGGTTTGCGCTGGTCCTCCTCCTCCTCCCCTTCCTCCTCCTCCTCCTCTTCCTCCTCCATTCCTTTTCCTTGTGAGTAGCTCCTCCCTGTCGCACCCCGAGGCCAGTGGGAAGGGCGGGCCGGGAGTTTCGCCGGCGTATTCCTTCTCACTTATGAACCTGAAGCTTCAACATTGAACACAGCGTCACAGATGGAGGGCGGTTCGATTCCAAAATGTGGGTCTCGCCTTAGCGCCGCGCACATTCGTTTCAAAGCTGTGCGAGAGGTCCGCGGATTGAGGGCGGGCCTATGCATATTACTATGCATACACGTACTTATGCGTGTGTGTGTGTATGTATGCATGGGCATGCGTATGTGTGAATAGTGATGCAAGTATGCATGTATGTGTGCATGCATGCGTGTATATACATTTATACGTGTATACACATATATATATATATGTATATGTATATGTGTATGTGTGTATGACCATGTGTATGTGTCTGTGTATGTGTATGTGTGTACGTTTGCATGCATGTACGTTGGTGTACATGTACGTATTTGTGTATGCATACATGAATGTGTGTGTGTATGTGCGGACGTGTGTATGCATGTGTGTATGTGTACTATAGATATGTGTGCGTGTATGCATGTATGCATGTATGTATGTGTGCATGTATGTGTATGTATGTATGTATGCATGCATGTATGTATGTATGCCTGTCTGTATGTATGTGTGTATGTAAAGTTTGATGCATTGACAGATGTATGTATGCCTGTATGCATACATGCATGTGTGCATGTATGCGCGGTTATGTATATATGCCTCTATATATGTAGATATAGAAATACAGCAGGGCATCGATTGCACCACAGGGATTGCACCACAGATGTTGCACTGCATAGACTGCACACCATAAGATGGCGCAACGTAATATTGCAACACATATATATACAGATACAAAATGTTAATCGACGTATACTGCAATCACACTGGTTGGGGTCCACGCTGGCTAACATGTCATCAAGATCTCCAGCTGATCTTGAAATCTCCCCTCTTCTGTCCGAAGCGCGCCCACGACAGCCCCACGACCAGGTCGGCAAACGGCCACAGCGGCTCCCGAGAGCACCAGGCGGAGAAGATCCCCGGAGGCTGGAGATCGTCTGCACGTGCGCTCCGGCTCGTCTCTGCGAGAACTGCCGGGAGGAGGAGGAGGAGGAGGAGGAGAAGGAGGAGGAGGAGGAGGAGGAGGGGGAGGAGGAGGACGAGGAGGAGGAGGAGGGGGAGGAGGAGGAGGAAGAGGAGGAGGAGGAGGAGGAGGAGGAGGAGGAGGAGGAGGAGGAGGAGGAGGGGGACCCCTTGGCCGAAAGGGCAGAAGCCAACGAACGGCTGCTCTCCTGGAGCCTTCGGACGTAGCTCCGCTTGCGGCCGGGCCGCGCCGGCCGCAGAGGCACACCGGGCGCGGACGCGCAGACGAGCGGGCACACGCAAGAGCTGCCCGACGCTCAGACGGACACACGGCGGAGGTGGCGTGGTACAGTCGGGGCCTTGACCTAAGGAACCCCAAAAAAGGAACGAGGCCCCTTTTTTCCATAAGTTAAACTTCGATTTCCGATCGAAAACCTAAGGAAAACCTGAGGCAAGCTGTGAAACACTTAAGGAACGCGGAGCCCCTCCCCAACGAAAAGGGTTCCTTCTTCAGGGCCCCGACTGTAAATGGCGACGGCGATGATGACGACAACGATGACGAGGGTCATTTTTGAGCGTGCACGTTCTCTGGCTAGGGCAGCACACGTGAAAAGAGCGGGCATGTACACCTATCTTGCCTCCCAGAAGGGAAGAGGAGGATCGAGGATGGGGCGGAGAGGAGGAGCGAGGAGGGGGAGGAGACGCAGGGTGGTGAAGAGAGGAGTGAGAGGAGGAGCGAGGATGAAGCAGGGAGGAGGATAAAGCAGGGCGTATGATGAGGAGGAGACGGGGAAGGAGGAACATCAGGGCGAAGAGCCGCAGGAAGAGCACCAGGGCGAAGAGCTCAATCTAACACTTGCGCCCTCCGGATCATCCTACACTATCCACTCTTCCTCATCCTCCAGCCCCCCCGCTCTTGTCGCAGAGACCCCCCCCACCAGCTTGCAACGAGATGCCATGCAACGCAATGCGATTGCAATTCAAAGCAATTGCAAGGCAATACGACGCAGAGCTTCGCAAACCAATGCAACGCAACGCAAACTCATGCAACACAATGCACAGCTATGCGAAGTAATGCAGATCAACGCAAAGCAATGCGGCGACGAGGCTGCGGACGTCGACGACGCGGCGACAGTGCGGCGACGACAACCACAAGGCGGTGGACCCCAGACGACGGGCGGTAACGAGGCGGCGACGGACGGTGGCGACGGCGACGACAGCCACCAGACCGCCAGACAGGCGCAAACGACGGGCGGCAACGAGACGGCGACGGATCGGCGACAACGACGACATAGCGGCCGGACCGCCAGACGGGCCCAGTTCCTTATGAGGAGACATATAAGGGCCCCTGCTTGCAAGCACCTTTGGGATGTATTGAAAAACATCCTAACAATCCTGTGGTGTTGGGTCCTCGTTTTGAAGAGACAGCGCCCCGCGTCACTCATTCCTCCTCCTTCCTCATCCTCTTCCTCCGCTTCCTCCCATCCCTGTCATCCCTGCCTCTGCCCTCCGCATGTCTCTGCTTAGGCACACCCCACACACGCTTCGTGGTCCCATAGGGAGCTCCACCAGAGGCCCAAGTGGCAACGTCAGCATGGTGTACCTGCATCCAGTCCGGCACACCCCTCACACGCTCCGTGACCCCGAGTGGAGCTCCACCAAAGGCCCCTGCGGCAGCGCCCGCATGGCGAACCCACACCTGATTCGGTACACCCCTCACAAATTTGGTGGACCCATCTGGAAATCAACCGAAGGCCCCAGCGGCAGCGTCCGCATGACGTACCCGCACCCGATCCGGCACACCCCTAACACGTTTGACGGCCCCACATGGAGCTCCACCGAAGGCCCTGAGCAAGCGCCCGCATGGCGTACCCGCGCCCGATTCGGAACCCCTTCGCACGGTCAGTAGCTGGAGCTCCACGAAGGCCCCAGCAGCAGCGTCCGCATGGCGTACCCGCACCCGATTTGAAACCCTTTCGCACGTTTCATCACACTCGAGGCACCAAGAAACCAAGATCAAGGACCTCAGGAGGAACGACGGCCGGCGCTGGCCTAGAATCCCATTGTGTCTGCAAACGCAAAGAAAAACCCTTGGGCAAAACCGAATTGGGGGAACACTGTAGGCACACCGCAGGCCAGAAAGTGCGACGAGCGCTTGCAATTCTTCCTGCTACCACGTCTCGTGCTGCCGCTCGACCAGTTCCGCCTGGCCCATGCTGGGCTCGGGACCCGAGGATGTGCACCCCTGCAAGACGAAGCCGAGACAAGGGTGCATTCGGTCAAGGATAAATGAAGAACCTCTGAGATGCGGCGGCTCTGAAAGACGTCTCGGGCGTCGTGGCTCAGAGCATGCAGAAACGCTCTCAGAACGTCCCGGATCGCTCTGGAACGGATGTATCCTGGTCTCAGCCCTCCCGACCCTTGGAAAGCCAGGAGGGCGTGTACAGGGCTGAGCCCAGACGGTGTGCTTCGTTTTCGTTTTGTTTTCGTTTTCCAGGACGTGTACAGATCCCGTCGCCCTAGTATGGGGTGAAAGAGGGTGGCGCGCGCGAGCTGTACGACACCTGAGACCCAGGCACTGCAGCGTGTTAACGTCTGGGCGAAAAAGAGAAACGGGACTGTCGGGCTGGACGAAAGGGGGGGACAGCAAAAGGGAGGTTTGAGAATCAGCTCGCGTAGCTGATTTCCCCAGCGCCTCCCGGCGCCGGGAGGCGCCCATGTATCGAGGAACGGGCCTGGCGGTGGGGCCGACTCCAGCTGCATGCAGCAGATTTCGTTATCCCCTCCTTTCCCAAGAGAAGGGGCAAGTCTCCTCAGCAGGCTCGGGCATCCCCTGGCCTTCCGAGAAGTTGCCCGAAAGTGTCCAGCCGTGGCCACAAGAGGGCGACCTGAGCGGCCACAAGACTCGGAGACGTCTGACAACCATTCCGGACCGTGTTAGGAAACGTCTCCATTTTGAACCGTCTCGGAGCTCTCAAATCCCCATCTGTTACCAGCCTGGAGCATATCCCTATCCCTATGCTGGGCACCTCCTCATCACGATGCCAATTTTAGGGATTCCCTTATGTTTTGAGGGCGAATCCCTAAGATTGTCATCGCCTTTTGGCGTGTCAATCTTAGGGATAGGGATACGTTCGAGGCTGGTAAATCTGTGGTCGAGGTCCTGGCCCGGAGGGCACAGGGCGTCTTGGAGGCCTCCTCGGGCCTGCTGGGAGCGCTGTCGGGGGCCTCTGGAGCGTCGGGGAGCCGAGAGGCGAGAAGGCCAAAAACCTGCAACGGAAATCAATGACTTTGGCCTCTTGGGGCCCTCTTAGAAAGCCTCCTGCAAGCCCTTTTGGGGCGTCTTGGAGGCCTGTTGGGCAGTCTGGGGGCGTCATGGGCCGTGTTGACGGTCTCGAGTCGGGAATTTTCCGACCCGGGTCAATCCAGACCCGGGTCAGTCAGGCCTTGCAGAACCCTGCAAGATCCTGCAAGATCCTGCACCCAAGACCGGTTCAACGCGAAAAATCCTGCAAGATCCTCTAAGATCCTGCGCCCAAGCCCGGGTCAATGCCACCCTGGCCCTGCAAGATCACACATCTATGTATGTAAACATATATAGCAAGACATGATCGCGTCGTTGAAGAAATTGGTACGAAGGCTTTTCGCTATGTTCGGACCTTGGGAGCCCTCGCTGGGCCCCCGGACCGTCAACAAAACGATTCAGGATGAAAAGCCGGCCTTGGGGAAAGGGTCTGAACTTCCGGGGACGCCGTCCTGAAAAAATCAGGACGTCGCATGTTTGGGTGTGTCTATCCATATATCTATATCTATATGTATATATATATATATATATGTTTATATGTATATCAATGTATAGATATATACAAATATACTAGAACCATCGCGCGCGCTTCGCGCGCGCTCAAGTTCTAGCTAGGCTTGATGGGCGAACTCATGGAAGATCATTGTGCTCGCTTCTTGCATCAAGGTATTCTCTTGGAGGCCCTACGCAAGCCCGGGAATCGTACAGAAGGGGAACTGCGGAAACGCAGAAATCATTAATTCCCGTTAGGTATTCAACGACTTAGAGCCCTCAAAGACTTCCTGGGTTATTTTCTTCAAGCTGAGGGGGGCTGTCATGGTGGTCTGTTGTGCAAGACTAGACCAAAGGACAAACTTGACAAAAAAATGGGATGTCCTTCTTTTCCAAGTTTCCGTGCAGTGCCTGGGCTGTGGGCTAGAAGTTTTCTGAATGCGGGCCACGGTCTGCTGGGATGCCTCTCGTGGTCTTCGTGCAAAAATAAAGAAGGAGTGAGCTTGACCAAAAAAAGGAATTCCAAAATTCCTCGTTTCCAACTCAGGGCATCTGCTGTGGTTTTATAGGCAGCCAAGAGGACACGAAGACGATCCAAGAGAGTACCAAGACAGCGCCAGAGAGAGTTCAACATAATTCACGAAAAAATGTTGCATGTGACCCCGAAGTCTTGATGGGGCTGGAGGAAGAGGATAGGGTGCAAATAGGAGCCCCAACCTGAAAAGAAAAAACTATGGAATCCATGCTTTTGAAGTCCTCAGTCTTTGAGATCTCTTGGAGGCTTTCTGGGAGCCTGAAGCGCCGACCAAAAGCTATCTTGGGCTGCTTGGAAGCGTCTTGGGCCGTTCTCTTACGTTCTGGAAATGCCTTGGGGTCGTCTCGGGCTTGTCCTTGGGCGTTTCGGAGGTCTCCCAAGGCCAGAACGCGCGGTACCGGGAGCGTTCCGCTAATGTTCCGGGAAGGTGTGGGAACCCCGGGAGGCGGGGATATGCTGATTGAGTTTGGGAGGGCCCGTCTTGGGGCCGTCTAATGGGGCCTCTTGGGCGGTCTTGGCCAGGGGCGGTTTGGGGGGCCTCTTCGGCCGTCTTGGAGCGCTGGAAGCATGAAGTGGTGAAAAAGCCGTAATACTAGAAAAAACAAATGACCATTAACTTTGTTGTGTTTTTCGGGCGTTCTCGGGAGGCCTGTCGGAACTTTCTTGAAGTCTCCTGGAGGCCTCATGGGAGCCTGGAAAGTCGCCCGGATGCTACATTGGGTTGTTTGGGAGCGTTTTGGGCCGTTCTTTACGTTCTGGGGGTTTATTGGGGTCGTCTTAAACTGTCATTGGATGTTTTGGGGGCTCCCCGGGAGGCCGGGAAACGCCAGAAACCTCGAATAAAAACAAATGACAATCAACTTCGCCATGCTCACAGGGCGGTCTCGGGAGGCCTCTCGGAAGCCCCTGGGAACCTGGAGAGCCGGCCGACAACTAGACTTCCTCCGCCCCAGCGTAAGGGAGCGCAGCCATCCACAGTTCGCTCCGAATCGAGCATATGTTTGTCGTTGGCGGGGAAAACACACACGCATGTGTGTGGTGTTTGTTCCCCACGTGTGTGTGTGTGTGTTTTTGTTGTGTGTGTGTGTGAATGTGTGCGTGAGTCTGTGTGTGAAATGTGTGTGAATGTGTGTGTGTGTGTAAATGTGTGTGAATGTGTGTGTGTGTGTGACTGTGTGTGCGTGTGTGCGTGTGTGCGTGTGTGCGTGTGCGCGTGTGCGTGTGCGTGTGCGCGTGTGTGTGTGTGTGTGCGCGTGTGCGTGCGTGCGTGCCAGTGCGCGTGCGTGCGTGCGTGCGTGCGTGCGTGCGTGCGTGCGTGCGTGCGTGCGCGCGTGCGTGCGTGCGTGCGTGCGTGCGTGCGTGCGTGCGTGCGTGCGTGCGTGCGTGCGTGCGCGCGTGCGTGCGTGCGTGCATGCATGCGTGCGTGCGTGCGTGCGCGCGTGCGTGCGTGCGGGTGGGTGGGTGTGGTGGGTGTGGGTGT
>CAUYUJ010003617.1:2500-10000 GCA_963575745.1 Prorocentrum cordatum
AGGATGAGGATGAGGATGAGGGTCAGGAGGACGGAGGAGGAGGAGGAGGAGGAGGAGGAGGAGGAGGAGGAGGGACAATTGAGAAGGAGGAGGGGGGGGACCAGGAGGCCGCGCCTGCTTGCTTGCCCCCCCGTTCGGGGAGGCGCCTGCCTGCGCGTTTCGCGCCCTCCGCCCCTGGCCGCGCGCCCCGGGGCGGCGCCTCCGGCGTGGCGCCGGGCAGGGGCCGCGCACGGCCGTGCAGGCCGCCGCCCTGACGGTGGGCTTGCGTCGGGCCTGTCCCCCCACAGGGGGGGAGGAAACACACAGACGCAATTCTTCCAGATCTCGTGATAAAGGGAGGGGGGTCTCATTTCGGGGGGGGTCTCTTCCATGCTATCTTGGAGGGCCTGGGGGGGTCTGGGGACGATGTTTTGGAGGGTTCTCCCACGGGGGGGGGGGAGTCTGAAATGGCTTGTCTTGGAGGGTCCAGACCCCCTCCCTTTTATTACGAAATCTGGAGTAATCGTCGACTCCCAGGAAGATGTGGGAAAATCTGGGAAGTGGGGGAGAAGGCAGAGGCCCAGAGAGTATGGGAAAGTATGGGAGTCCTTTTGTTTGTATTTATTTGTGTGTCCCAGGGCCCCTTCACCCCCACAGGGGGATTTTCGACGAAAAAAAGAAAAACAAATACCCCCCAAAATAGTCCAAGCATAGTCTGGGGACTATGTCTTGGATATTTGTTGGGGCCTTTGGGGGGGCCTTTTGGGGCCATGTCTCTCGCACTTCGTCGAAGATCTCCCAGTATAGGGGGACACGCACGACAGAAAGGTGGGCGAGCCCCGCAGCTGCAGCCCGGAGGATTTCACCACGAAGCGCGCCATGATCGACTACAGGGAATGAAAATCTGGGCTCCCGAAACGAATGGTCAAATCTCTCAGAATCTTCCAAACACCGACCCGGGCCGCCCGGGCCGGGTCCACCCGTGCGCGGCGAGGAGGCGGGATCCCCCGCGCGCGGCGAGCGGCGAGCGCCGCCCAGCCGAGGGCGCAAGGCTGGCGAGCGGCGGCAGGCGGCGGGCGGCCGCGGCGACGGCCGCCGCGGGCGGCGAAGCTGCTGCGCCCCTCCTCGCCCTCCCTCCCTCCTCCCCCTCCTCCTCCCCCTCCTCCTCCTCCTCCTCCTCCTCCGACCCAAGGTCGACACATTGTCCGCCCGGGCCGGGTCCACCCTCGAGCGGCCTGGCCCGGAAGGCGGGGCAGGCCGCCGGAGCGGTCGGCCGCGGGCGGGGCGGGCTCGGCCCAGCGCGCGAGTCCGCCAGCAACCCGAGGGGTCTGGGCGACTAGCCGAGCGGGGTCCGGGCTTGCCCGCACCCCGCTCGGGAGGTGTCGTCGCGATGCTCCTGGAGCTCAGAGCGGGCGCCAGCGCGGGCGCGGCGGCAAAGGGACCCGCGCCGCGGCCTTCGCAGGAGGAGGAGGAGGAGGAGGACGAGGAGCGGGAGGAGGAGGACGAGGACGAGGACTAGGAGGAGGACGAGGAGCGGGGTGAAGAGGTCGAGGACGAGAGGGACGATGAGGACAAGGAGTTGGGGACCAAGGAGGGCGAGGGGGAAGAGGAGTAGAGAGGTGCGAGGAGAAAGAGGAGGGGCAGCAGGAGGAGGTAGTGATGCCACCAGGCGACAGGCGACATCGGGGAGCAGGAGGAGGAGGAAGTTGAGGACCAGTATAAACGCAGGACGCATTAACGATGTTGCAGGACCCCTTTCCTCCAAGTTTCCTCTTCAGAAGGTCCTCGCACAAATGTATTATAACTGCCGGAAGTGTCCCGTTGGAAGACAACCGCCTGAGAATCTTCAGTCGCACCAAAACACCATTCCTTCGACTTCAACTCCGTGGATAAACTTTAAACTACTGTTGCGTCGTGACGGTCCAGCATCGCGCCAGAGCACCATTCCTTGGACTTTACTCCGCAAATCAACGTGACCTTTGTGCAATGACCGTCCAATTTCATACCAGAAAAAAGAGTTCCCGAGACGCCAACCATAGGAGCACGCGAAACCATTGCCAACTTTTAAGACGATGTGAGCGGCGCTCAGGCGAGAGCCACACGTTGAAATGGAACCGCCCTCCATCCGTGAAGCTCTTGCGGATTGTTAGGACACATGTGTTCGGCGCCAGGGCGAGAGCCACTTTTGAAAACAGTCAGCCATCCATCCGCAAAGCTCTTGCAAACTTTTACGACGAATGTGCGCGGCGCTCAGGCGAGAGCCACATGTTGAAAAGGAGCTCCCCTCCATCCGCGACGTTCTTGCCAATTTTCAGGACGAATGCGCGCGGCGCTTAGGCGAGAGCCACATTTTGAATCCAGCCCGCCCTTTTTCCGTCAAGCTCTTTTGCATTTTTGTTGTTGAGAAGATTGTGAGCGGCGCTCAGGCGAGAGTTTCACTTTGACCACCGCACGCCCTCCATCCGTGAATCCGTTGCAAACGTTTAAGGCGAATGCGCGCGGCGCCAAGGCGAGAACTGAACTTTGGAAGGGACCGCTCTCCATCAGTGAAGCTGCTGCGAACTCTTGAAACGAATGCGCGCGGTGCTGATGCGATCGCCTCATTTCGAAAATTGCCCGCCTTCCGTCTGTGAGGATCTCTTGTAAACCTTTAGGACGAGTGTGCGCGGTGCCACAGTAATAGTCGAAGTTTGAAAAAGGACCCGCCCTCCATCCGTGAAGCTCTTGTCAACCGTTCAGACGAATGTGCGCGGCGCTCAGGCGAGACCCACATGTTGAGGAGGAACCGGCCTCCATCCGTGAAGTTCCCGCAAACTTGTGGGATAATTGTTTGCGGCGCCAAGGCGAAAGCCACATCTTGAAATCGGCCCGCGCTCCATCCGCGTAGCCCTTTTTCATCAACTGTTTTAAACGGGCGTGCACGGAGTCCGGGCGAGGCGAGAGCCACCTTTTGGAAAACCACCCGCTCTTCTTCCGCGAAGCTGCTGCCAGCTTTTATGACGAATGTGCGCGGCGCTGATGCGAGAGCCACGTCTTGGAAAACCACCCGCCTCCATGCGTGAAGCTGTTGCAATTTTTTTACGCTTCAGCGTAGTAGACGGTGAGGAAGTATCAGGCGAGACGCCCGGCCCGCCCCACTTACACGTTTCCGGGCGCGACATGGAGGAGTCGTCTGCAAGGAACAGGAATGAAGAAGGGCGAGGAGGAGGAGAAGGAAAAGGAGGAGGAGGAGGGAGGATGGACGAGGAGGAGGGAGGATGGGTATTGGAGAAGTATACGGACTAGGACTAGGAGGAGGCTGAGGAGGAGGAGGAGGAGGAGGAGGAGAAGGTGGAGAAGGAGGAGGAAGAGGAGGAGGAGGAGGAGGTGCAGGAGGAGGAAGAGGAAGAGGACGATGGAGAGTGGAGGAGTATAAGGAGGAGGAGGAGGAGGAGGAGGAGGAGGAGGAGGAGGAGGAGGAGGAGGAAGGAGGAGGAAGAGGAGGAAGGAGGAGTAGAAGGAGGAGGAGGAGGAGGAGGAGGAGACGGTAGTCGAATGTTGACCAGGAAGGGGCCAAAGGTGACGTATCGTATGTTTGTCGTTTGTTTCTGGACATTTGGCCACCGCTGGGCTCCTTTCGAAATTCTGTATAGACCCCTGGACCGAGGCATCCGGCGTCACAAACAAAAAGGTAACGAGGGCCAGTTGTTCCAAAGTTTGCGCCTTTGGGGGCTCGTTCTGACCTTTGAGACCCTGGGCTGGTCAGAAACCGACCCAGGGCGAGGCACGTGTCCCCAATATTGGGTCCAGAGTGAGGATTGGGAAATCAAGGATCGAGGTTTTGTTTGAGCGATTTTGGGCCTCCTGGGTCGCCCTCGTTGCCACGACTGGATCTGCCTCGAAGTCCTTGCAAGAATGCACTTCAGGAAAGGGGGATCGGCTTTTGAGGCCAACTACGGAGCAGGAGGAGCCGGAGGAGGAAGAGGAGGAGAGGAGGGAGGATAGAAGGAGGAGGAGGAGGAGGAGGAGGAGGAAGAGGGTCAGGATGAGGAGGAAAAGGATCATCGTAAGGCACAATGGTGCCAGGCGGGAGACGGAGCCGTCCACCTTCAGGCTCTCAGCATAATGATGATGTTGACGATGCAGATCGATGCTCATGACGATCGTGGCGACGTCGACGCCGACGACAACGGATGTGGTGGAAGCGGCGATGGCGACGGCGACGGCGACGTCGAGGAGGAGGAGGAGGAGGAGGTGGAGGGGTGGAAGTGAGGGAGGGATGAGGAGGCGGGCGGGGCACGCTGAGAAATACGATTACGTTGTTATTGTTATTGTTATTGCTGCTGCTGCTGTCGCCGTCGTCGTTGTTGAACTCCCGCTACTGAAGAATAAGTATAGTTGATCCCCCCCTCCGGTGACCTTTGTGTTTTTTCAATTGAAGTGTTCCCCCCCGGGGCTCGCACCCATGTTCTTTTATCAGGGAAAGTCACTCGGCTCAAATTGATCCCCTGGCCCCCCGTTTACAACAACAACGGCTCCCGCCTGAGACTTCCTCGCAATGTATTCCCAAATCGCGCTCGCGCGGGGCTTCCTCACAATTCATGTGCCTCTCGCATTGGCTTTTCTCATACTTGTCTTGGGAGTCGCGCTATCGCTCGAGACTTCCTCGCGATTCATGCAGGACCCACGCTTCAGCAACCCGCCTGCTCGACCTGGCCGCCTGGGCCCGCGATGGGTCTGCCCACCCGATCTGCCCGTCTCGTTCTACCATCTGTTTTCTGCTCCTTGCCCCCCTACTGCTAATTTCTCTCGTGCTCCATTCTTCTCCCTCCCCCTTCCACCCGCCCTCTCTTCCCTTGTTTCAGGGGCTGCAGTAAATGCACGTGGCAGGTAAGGAAGATTATACCTTCAAGGGGGTGCGATCGAAGAAGACGAGGGCGAGTACCGAGGGCTTGGGATATACGTATTGGTTGGCACGTGAGCAGATGGGAGCGAACAGTCTTAAACTGATTGCTGTTTTTGTTGTTGCTATTATTGTTGAACTATCACTACTGTCACATGATTATTGTTGATCCCCCTCCAGTGACCATGGTGTTTTTTCCATTGAAGTGCTTCCCCTGGGTCTCACACCCTTGTTTTTTTTCTAACCGTCCTGTGGTGTTGGGTCCTCGTTTTGAAGAGACGGTGCCCCGCGTCTCCTCATTCCTCACCCCCCTCCTCCCTCCTCCTCCTCCCCCTCTTCCCCCTCCTCCTTCCTCCTTGCGTTTCACCCACCCAGTACAGCGTTTCGTGGCCCCATTGGGAGCTCCACCGAAGGCCCCAGTGCCACCGCCCGCATGCGTCACCCACACCCATTCGTCACACCCCTCACACGTTTCGTGGCCCCATAGGGAGTTCCACCGAAGGCCACAGTACCACCGCCCGCATGCGTCACCCACATTCACTTCGGCACACCCCTCACGCGTTTCGTGGCGTGGCCCCATAGGGAGCTCCACCGAAGGCGCCAGTGCCACGGCCCGCATGCGTCACCCGCACCCATGTCGTCACACCCCTCACACGTTTCGTGGCCCCATTGGGAGCTCCACCGAAGGCCCCAGTGCCACCGCCCGCATGCGTCACCCACACCCATTTCGGCACACCCCTCTCACGTTTCGTGGCTCCATAGGGAGCTCCAACGAAGGCCCCGGTGCCACCGCCCGCATGCGTCACCCGCGCCCATTCGAGCACACCCCTCACGCGTTTCGTGGCGTGGCCCCATAGGGAGCTCCACCGAAGGCGCCAGTGCCACGGCCCGCATGCGTCACCCACACCCATGTCGTCACACCCCTCACACGCTTCGTGGCCCCATTGGGAGCTCCACCGAAGGCCACAGTGCCACCGCCCGCATGCGTCACCCACGCACATTCCGGCACACGCCTCACGCGTTTCGTGGCCCAGTAGGGAGTTTCACCAAAGGCCACAGTTCCACCGCCCGCATGCGTCACCCACATTCATTTCGGCACACCCCTCACACGTTTCGTGGCCCCATCGGGAGCTCCACCGAAGGCCCCAGTGCCACCGCCCGCATGCGTCACCCATACCCACTCGAGCACACCCCTCACGCGCTTCGTGGCCTCATGGGAGCCCCACCGAAGGCGCCAGTGCCACCGCCCGCACGCTCTCGCTCGAGACTTTCTCGTGATTCAGTCAAACTGGTGGAGGCCCAAGTACGACGACAAGGGCTCTCGTTCGATACTTCCTCAAGGTGTATTCGCAAAGGCCCTTGCCAGAGAGGCCCCCGAACACAAGAGTGGCGCTCACGCTCGATATTTTCATAATTCAGGCAAGTTGGTGGAGGCCCAGATACGGCGTCAAGTGTTCCGAGAGCCCCTGGCCAGAGATGCCCCCAAACTCAGGGACGGCGCTCTGGCTCGAGAGATCCTCGCACTTCAGTCAGTGGCCGACGAGGGCGATATCCCCCCCGAAAGGGGGCGCAATCGAAGACGAAGTGGGCGGGTATCGAGGGTTGGGGTATACAGAATGCACGACACGCGTGCCAGTAAGAGCGAACAGTCTTAAAATGATTGTTGTTGTTGTTGTTGTTGTTGTTGTTGTTGTTGTTGTTGTTGTTGAACTCTCGCTACTGAAGAATGACCATTGTTGATCCCCTCCTCCGGTGACCATTGTGTTCTTCAATTGATATGCTACACCAGGGGCTCGCACCCTGTTTTTTTTGTCCTGGTCGGCCACGGGGCTCAAGCTGTGTCGGTGGCCCTCGGCTTACAACAATATCAGCTCCCGCCTCATACTTCTGCACAGTTTACTCCCAAATCGCGCTCTCGCGCAGGACTTCTTCACGATTTGTATACGAATCGCGCTCCCGCGTGGGACTTCCTCACAGTTTACTCAGACGATGCGGCGCTCAGGAATCACGCTCTCGCTACGGCTTTTCTCGCAATTTTCTTGGTTTTTTTTTTTTCCTTTTTATTTTTTATTTTTTTTTGTGTTTCTTTTTTTTATTTTTTTTTTTCTTTTTTTTTTTTATTTTGTTTTTTTCTTTATTGTTTTTTTGTTTTATATTTTTTTTTTTTTTTTTTTTTACTTTTATTTTTTTTTTTTTTTTTTTTGCTTTTTTTTTCTTTTTTCTTTTTTTGTTTATCTTTTTTTTTTTTTCTTCTTTTTTTTTTTTTTTTTTTTTTTTGCTTTTTTTTATTTTTTTTTCTCGCAATTTTCTTGGATATCGCGCTATCGCTCGAGACTTCCTCGCGATTCATGCAGGACACACGCTTCAGCAACCAGCATGCTCGACCTGGTCGCCTGGGCCCGCCTTCCCGACCTGCCCGCTATGGGTCTGCCCACCCGATCTGCCCGTCTGGTTCTAACACTTGTTTTCTGCTCCTTGTCCCCCTCCCGCTTGTTTCTCTCGTGCTCCATTATTCTCCCTCCCTCTTCCACCCGTCTTCTCTTCCCTTGTTTTAGGGGTTGCACTAAATACGCGTGGCAGGTAAGGAAGATATGCCTCCAAGGGGGCACGATCGAAGACGACGAGGGCGGGTACCGAAG
>CAUYUJ010003617.1:15000-20000 GCA_963575745.1 Prorocentrum cordatum
TGCGCGAGCGTTTGGCGAAAGCACGGCCGAGTTGACCTCTATATAGGTTCCAATGGATTATTTGGTTCGTTGTTTGTATGAGTGCTGGATGTCAGCTGTTGGCTGCTGGCCGCCCCCCCCACCCCTCGTGGGTAGGGAGGGGCACAAGAGTCCGGTCATGCGAATAGGGTGGCCGGACCCCTGTGCCCTTGGGGAGAGGGGCACACATAAGCGTTGATGCCTTGTTGCTGTGGTTGTTGTTGTTTTGGTTGTTGTTGCTGTTGTTGGTAGTGGTGATGGTGGTGATGATGGCGAGGGCGATGTTGGCGATGCTGACGCTGACGATCATGATGCTGACGATGGTGATGATGATGATGAGGAGGAGGAGGAGGAAGAGGAGAAACGAAAATCATGAGGAAGGAAAAAGACAATGTGCGGCAATAGTAGTGTCAGCGGGGACCGAGGAGGGAAAAATATGTGGGGTGGGGGGCGGTGGGAGGAACGAGGGTCGTCTCCTTCTCCCCCTCATTCGCCTCATTCGCCTCCTCCCTCGTCCCTTCCCCTTCCTCCTCCTCCTCCTCTTCCTCCTCCTCCTCCTCCTCCTCCTCCTCCTCCTCCTCTTCCTCCCCCTCCTCCTCCTCTCTATCCGTCTTCTGCAGTCGCTGCGGGCGCCTCCCGCTGGACAGGTCCAGAAGTCGGACGGGGCCGCCGCCGACTGGGCGCGGCCGTGCTCCCTCTCCATCGAGGAGGGGGCCGTCGTCGTCGTCGTCGTCGTCGTCGTCGTCGTCGTCGTCGTCGTCGTCGTCGTCGTCACCCTCCTCCTTTTCCTCCCTGCTTCTCTCGCCCTTTCCGCCTCCTCCTCACCCTCACCCCGCCGCCTCTTTGGGCCTTCCTCTTGCAGAACGGGAGGCCTAGGCGGGGAGCGCGGCACGACGACGAGAGCTCGCGAACCTTTCGCCACGCTTGCGTCCCACCACACTCCTCCCTGCTTCCCTGCCCTCTCCCAGACACGATCGCGTCGTTATAACCCCAGCCCGAACGTGGACTACCCGCCTAACGTAGCCCAGGCATCGGTGTGACACCGAGACCGGCACGCGCGGAATGGGCGTGAGACTTGCTTTTTGGCGACGCGCTTGTCTCAGAATGGTGCTTCAGCTTGTGCGTAGGCCTTATCTCTGATGAAGAATGTTGTTGCCGCCTCGGCGCCAGCGACATCCTTCATTGAGCGTGTTGTTCTCGCTTGCGCGTGGGCCACATCTCTGATTGAAAACGCGGCTGCCGCTTTGGCCTTAGGCGCCAGGGACGTCCTTCATTGAGAATGTCGTTCTCGCCTTTGCGCCAGCGAAATATCTGATTGAAATTGCTGCTGTCGCCTAGGCGCTGGCGACATCCTTCATGGAGCGTGTCGTTCTCGCTTTGCGCTGGCCAGATTTAGGATTGAAAATGTGGCTGTCGCCGAGGCACCAGCGACACCCTTCATTCAGCATGTCGCTCTCGCCTTGGCGCAGGCCACATGTCTGATTCAAAATGTTATTGTTGCCTCGGCGCCGACGGCGTCCTTCACTGAGCACGTCGTTTTCGCTGTGGCGCTTGTCACGCGTTTGATGGAAAATGCTGTTGTCGCCCAGGCGCCAGCCACATCTTTCATTGAGCATGTCGTTCTAGCTATTGCGCCGGTCACATGTCTCATGAACAATGTCGATGTCGCCGAGGCGCCGGCCAAATCTTTCATTGAGCATGTCGCTATCGCTGCGGCACTGGCCACATCAGATTGAAAATGTTGTTTTCGCCCAAGCGCCGGCCGCACGCATGATTGCGTTACTTGTTCCCGCCTTCGCGCACTCGGAATGCTGTTTTCGCCCAGGTCCTGGGTGCCGGCCGCGCGCATGAGTGCGATTGTTGTTTTCGCTTCAGCGCGGGCTGTGCTCTCGATTCGGAATGCTGCTCTCGCCTGGCGCTGGCCAAAAATATGATTGCGAATGTTGTGCTGCCGCTTTGGCGCTGGCCGCACCCTGGATTGCGAATGTCCTTCTCGCCTTGATTCTAGACTGTACCATTGCTGGGGCGCATGCCACATCTTGATAGTGAACGCCATTCGCGTCGCAGGGGGAAACGCAGCCTCACAAGCTTGTGGGCTGCGCAAGCTTCCGGATCGCGGCCCCATCCGCGGCCAGTTTGGTGCCAAGGTGCCGCTTGGATATTTCGCGTTGTGCTGCTGGTTATCGTTTCGCTGGTCACATTCGTGCTGCTGGTGCCGCTACTAGTGCTGCGCATTGTGCTGCTGATTTCCGTCGTGCTGGTTGCAGTGGTGCGGTTTCGCCGATGCTCCTCACAGTTGTAATCTCGCTGCACGTGCGCGGGTGCGCGTAGTGCTGTTGCTTCCCGTCGGGTTGCTCGCAGTGGTGCTGCTGGTAGTGCTGCTTGTTGTGTTGCGTTTTCCTTTCGTGCTGGTCACACTGGTGCTGTTGCTTTGCGGAAGGCTGCTGTCTCTGGGAAACGGCAGGGCCGTTTTTTTATTGTTTCCGAAAAAATGTGTTTTACAAGTGGAAGCGGCAAAAACGGCGTTCGGAAACGGCAGAAAAACGGCTCCAGGATTGGAACCAGAGCTGGAGCTGCTAAAACAGCGGTGACGGAACCGGTAAAAAACGAAAAAGCGGAACAGGTAGAAAAACGGCCTTGTCGCTTCCAGGGCCCGCTACGTTTTCGTCTCCCCTGACAGCGCTGGAGGCAGGGCGCCTCGAGTTGGGGTTGCTCGCCCGCTTGTCCCGTGCAGCGCCCCGTGCGTGGCCCTGCGGGCGCCAGGCTCGGGCCAGCGGCACAGGTGGCGCGTGGCCGAGGTGTCCCCCGCCTCCGCTCGGGTACAGCCAGGACCCCAGGCAAGGGGGCCCAGTTACTTGGCATCGCTCGGACGTGTGTATTTTTCCTTCGGCGAGGACCATCGAGGAGCATCCTTGATCATTTGGCGAAAAAGCTACGCACGAAACCGAACAAAACACAGGGAATGGACGTCCGAGCGATGGCCAGGTTAGTAGTAGGGCCCCGGAGCCCCCAAGTTGACCAGGGTCACTGAGCCAGGTCTGCCGCAGCGGGTGATCCTCGGGTGACGGCAGTTCCGGTCAGTGTAACGGGGCAGGGGGGGCGTCCCCCAGTACACATCACTAAACCAGGTCCCACTAAATCCAGTTTTCCCAACGCCCGACCCACGTCGGCCTGTGCCGCGAGCCGTGGGCAGTGTTCGGGCGAAGCCCAGCTGGAACGAGGGCGCGGCGCGAGCCGTGTGCACTGCCCCTGTCGAAGCCCAAGTGCTTGAGCGGCGCGAGCCCGAGCGGCTCGCGACGCGGCCGCGCCCGGGGCCGGCGAGACGATGTCGACGGCGATGCCGTCCGCGACGACGGCGGCGGCGGCGTCGGCGGAGACGTGGGCCGCGACGACGCTGGCGGCGACGGCGACCGCGACGGCGGCGGCGGCGGCGGCCGCGCCGGCGGCGGCCGCGCGCCCGCTGCAGGAGGCCCCGCTGCACGAACTGCTGCGCCGCGAGCTGCTCGGCGCCGGCTTCGTGCGCCCGAGCCCGGTGCAGCGCCACGTGTGGCCGCTGGCGAGCGCCGCCGCGCTGCCGCCTACGAAGTCGACGCCGCAGCCGCTGTCCCCGCGGGGGCCGTCGTCGCCGTCGCCGTCGCCGTCGCCGTCTTTCCTCCATCTCCTCATCATCCCTGTTTTGCCCTCTCCTCCTCCCTGGTAATTTTCAAGACCTCCCCTCCCCCCACCCGCTTCCTCTCCAAGCTGCTCTGCTCTGTCCTTTTCTTCTCCCTTATCTCTCTCCCTGTCCTGCCCTTCTCCGTCCCCCCGGCTCTCCCTACCCCACTGCCACGCTGCCCTTTTTTCTCTTCCCCCGCTCCGCGGGCGGAGATGCGAGCTGGAGGAGGAGGAGCTGACTGGGGATGACAAGCGGGACGGGGAGGAGGACGATGAGAGAATCGGCTTGCTCGAGGTCCACTCCCCCCAAAGCGGACGGTCTGGCTAGATGAGTCAGGGGAGTGGTTCTGATCCTCCTGAATTGACATGTTAGTTACTTTGTTGCGGGCCCCAAGCTTGGAATTGGACATGCCCCCGCTGATGCTTCCAGGACGATGAGAAGGCCGAGGACGAGGTCCTGAGTAAATCTACCCAGGCTGCACCAGCGGTGCTGTAATGCGCCTTCTCGTCCCGAGAGGCCCCTCCTCACAAGGCCCTCAGGTCGTTCTCACCACGGGAAGTGCCACTGGAAGGACGAGTCCCGCATGTGCTTGCCATTCAGGCGAGAGCCGCGTTTTGAATAGGTACTCGCTCTTATGACCAAGGGGGGAAAACCACCCAAACCCGGACAATTGGCGTTTACGAAACGGCCCTGGGCGTTTACTAAACAGCCCTGCCCTGTTCGATTAGTTCCTTGGTGGATGTTCTGCCCTTTATATCAGCTGCCAGGAACGCGAAGGGGTCGGAACATAAATGTCGAGGGGTCGTCCAGCGTAGCGCGGCAAAAAGAAGTTGCCCTCCGTCCGAGCAAGTGCTGCAGAATTGCATATGTCTGGCGATACCGTCAGTCGCAATCGTGAGGTACATGCTGCAAATACCCCATGTTATGGCAACGACGTTTAGACTTTGGGCTTTAGCGTTTTTCATTGTGTGGAGCGGCAGCCCCATCTTGAGAAGAAACCCTCCTCCATTATTTTTAACCTGTTCTAAATTTGTACGACGAATGCGCTCGCCTGTAAGGCAAACTTTTCTTCACACTGTTAAGTCGATTCGCCCTCCATCCTTGATCTTTGTCGGAGGCGTTAATCCGAGTATGTTCGGCATCAATGTGACGGCCACATTTTCACGGTTCGCCCTTCATGTTTGCAACAGACTGAAACGAATGTGTGCGGCATTGAGGCGATATTGGCATGTTGAGAAGAGCTAGAGTGAGCCATCGTGGATCCCCAGCAGCGAGCTATTACAATCCATGCGGTGCAAACTAGGCTGTGCAATCATTGTGGTGCAGT
>CAUYUJ010003617.1:25000-35000 GCA_963575745.1 Prorocentrum cordatum
GCCTGGCCAGAGTCGGTGTGTGTGTGTGTGTGTGTGTGTGTGCAGAGCTCGCTGCCCTCCGGCGGCGGCGACGGCGGCGGAGGCCGGCGCCGCCGATGCCGCCCCCGCGGCCGCCTGCTCCGCGGCCGCCGCCGCTGCCGCCACCGCCGCCACCGCCGCCACCGCGCCGCCGCCGCCGCCCTCCCCTCGGCGGCGGCGGGCGGCGGCCTGCGGCGGCGTGGCCGGCTTCGCGGCTGCTTTCGTGGCGGCCGCTGCTGCTGCCGCTGCCGCCGCCGCTGCTGGCTCCCCGCCGCCGCCGCTGCTGCCGCCGCCGCCGGCTCCCCTCCGGCTGCGGCGGCAGCCAGCTCCTCGCCGGCGGCGGCGGCGGCGGTTGGCGCGATGGCCAGCGCCGCCGCGGCGGCGCGCGGCCACCCCAGCGGCCAGCCCCGCGGCCAGCCCGACGGCCCACCACGGCGGCCAGCTCGACTGCCAGCCCCATGGCCAGCCCCACGACCAGCCTGGCGGCCTGCCCCCCGCGCTGCCCGACTGCCGGCCCCACGGCCTGCCTGGCTGCCAGCACCACAGCCTGCCTGACGGCAAGCCCGTGGGCCCGCCCCGTGGCCAGCCCGACTGCCAGCCCCACGGCTGGCCCCGCGGCCTGCCCAAACGCCCGCCCCGCGGCCAGCCCGACGGCCCGCCCGACTGCCAGCCCCACGGCCAGTCCTACGGCCAGCCCGGCCAGCCGCACGGCCAGCCGGACGGCCAGCCCGACCGCCAGCCCCTCGGCCAGTCCCACGGCCAGCCCGGCCAGCCCCGCGGCCAGCCCGACGGCCAGCCCCGAGGCCAGCCCGACTGCCGGCCCCGCGGCCGGCCCCACGGCAAGCCCCGCGGCCAGCCTGACTGCCAGCGCCCCGGCCAGCCTCGCGGCCAACCAGACTGCCAGCCCCACGGCCGACCCGACGGCCAGCCCGATTGCAAGCCGCACGGTCAGCCCGACTGCCAGCCCCAAGGCGTGTCCGACGGCCAGCCAAAAGGCCAGCCCCACGGCAAGCCTGGCGACCAGCCCCGCGGCCAGCCCGACTGCCAGCCCCACGGCCTGGCCGGCTGCCAGCCCCACCACGGCCCGCCTGACGGCCAGCCCCGTGGCCCGTCCCGTTGCCAGCCCGACTGCCTGCCCCGCGGCCAGCCCCACGGCCAGCCCCACGGCCGGCCCCACAGCCAGCCCGACGGCCAACCGGACTGCCAGCCTCGCGGCGTCCCACGGCCAGCCCGGCCAGCCCCACGGCCACCCGGACGGCCAGCCCGACGGCCAGCCCCGTGGCCAACCCGACTGCCAGCCCCACGGCCGGCCCCACGGCCAGACTCACGGCAAGCCCGATTGCCAGCCCCACGGCCAGCCCTACGGCCAGCCCACGGCCAGCCTGACGGCCAGCCCGATTGCCAGCCCCACGGCCGGTCCCACGGCCAGCCCGACTTCCAGCCCCACGGCCAGCCCCACGGCCACCCCCACGACCAGCCCCACGGCCAGTCCCACGGCCAGCCTGACTTCCAGGCCACGGCCAGCCCCACGGCCAGCCCGACTGCCAGCCCGACCGACAACCCCACGGCCAGCCCGAGTCAGTCCCACGGCCAACCCCGCGGCCAGCCCTACGGCCAGTCCCACGGCTGGTCCCACGGCCAGCCCGATGGCCTGCCCCAACGGCCAGGGAGAAGACAGAGAGGACCTTGCCGACCGTCCAACACAACCCACTGGCGACACGACCCCTGGGAACACCCAGCCGCCTCGGATTCCAACATGCTCTGCGACGGTCAGTCGCCTCTACCGGCAAGAGTGTGAAGATAGGCGCGAGTCGCAGGAGGAAGGGGGGCCCACCGCTGGGGAGGAGCGGAGGAGTCCCTGGAGGAGAAGTGCGAGGACGAGGAGAGCGAGAAGTGCGAGGACGAGGAGAGCGAGAGCATCCCGGAGGACGACCTGGGCATTACGGTGGAAAGAGACAACGGGACCTTGGAAGACGAAGCCGCAGTCCAGCGAATGGTGGACAGAGGGCGATTCGCTGCTCTCCGCACCTCCTCCCCGCGTCCACCAGGGGCCCCCGTTCCCGAGCATGCGACCAGCCCGCTGCGCGGATGCGCCGCCTCGGCGGGCGGGCCTTGCCCGCGAGATCACCCCTGCACCGGCGTCGCCTTCGACGGACCGTGCGGGGCCACATGGCGACGGGGGCCCCTGGCCGTCGCCCGCCGCTGACTCCTCCAGCCAATGGCGACCCAGTGTCCGAACTGCGCTGGCTCTGCCGTCCCCGTGCGTACCGCCTGCCCGTGGAGACGGGGCGGGCCTGGACGCATCGCTCACTACGCCCTCGCCCCCCGATGCGAACGGGTTTCTTGCGGGCGCAGACCTGGGCGCGGGCCAAGCAGCGAAACTGTCGCCTGACGAGTCAGCCTCGGGGGCCGGGGCGCTCGTGGACGACCCGCCGGCCCTCGCGGAGCGGGTCAAGGCGTGGCAAAGGGCGGAGGGGGGCACACCAGTGGCACGACTCTAGTCGCGCCAACAAGGTGATGGGTGGCCCTGGCACCTACGATCCCGCGCGCCACGAGCCTGACGTCCTCCGCCGCTTCCTAGCGCTCATGGGGAAACACCCAGACTGCCACGACTATTTCGAACTGGCCCTCACCACGACGAGCCGCCGTTCTCTAATCGAGCGCGTTCGGGGCGTCATTCGCTCGTCCCCAGATAGCCTTGCACAGTGGGAGTGGCACATTACCGACTACAAGAAGCCTGGTAAAGGCAGAGCCCAGCCCTGCATTGTCCCCATGCACGTCATCGTCGCTTTCATGCGTGCTCGCGCCGGCCACGAGAGGACGACGGTCTACGTTCCCGTGGGCGCGGCAGCGCCTTGGGGCTCCCACCTACGCTGACCCGCTCCACTTTGGGCCTGGAGTGCTTGCCGCGGCCCTGGGAGCCAGCCTGGCGTGCTGCCCTCCCTACACCGGGAAGTCCACCATTCTCCTCCTCCCTCTCCACACCGGGCAATTGTTCCACCGTTCTCCTCCTCACACTGGGCACATGTTCTACAGCCTGGCGCGCTGCCCTCCCCACGCCGGGTAAATGTTCCACCATTCTCTCCTCCTGCTTCCTTCTTGTGCCTGTCCCTTCCTCCCTTCCTGCGTCCTAATGCTGCAGCGGTTCGCTGCCACACCGGGGTGCCTACCGTGCCTGGCGTGCACTTCCCCACCTACACCGGGAAGAGTGCGGATCGCGAGCCGCAGGAGAAGGGGCAGGGAGAAGACAGAGAGGACCTTGCCGACCGTCCAGCACAACCCACTGACGACACGACCCCTGGGAACACCCAGCCGCCTCGGATTCCAGCATGCTCTGCGACGGTCAGTCGCCTCCACTTGGAAGAGTGTGAAGATAGGCGCGAGTCGCAATGGTTGGCACTGTCATGTTTGGCATAGTCAGCGCGGTCGGAAATGGCACAGCCACGATTGGCATAGTCAGCAACAAATGCTCGAGTGAATGTTATACCGTTCTCCTCCTCTCCTCTCACACCTGGCAACACGTCCTCTGGGAACACCCCGCCGCCTCGGTGCCACGATTGACATAGTCAGCAACAGCTGCTCTCGCCCACACCAGGATGATTGCGAAATGGGTCGCCTCCACCGGGAAGAGCGCGAAGATAGTCGTGAATCGCTGGTGGAGGAGCAGGAGGAAGTCTGTGAGGACCTTGCACGTACAACTGGTTATGGGAAGTGGCACGTACCATGGAGTCAACAACCCACCGTGGCAGGCTGCCTCCATCTCCCTTTCCTGTTTTTCTTCCAAGGCTGCGACGGTTAGTCGCTCTTCTTCTCCTGCGGCCCCTGCATCCGCTGTCCATGTGCCCTCATATATCCCCCAGCTGCAGGGGTTAGCCGCGTTCCATGTCTGTCCATGCACCTTCATCTCCCGTTGCTGCAGCGGTTCGCTGCGTTCCGCCTCTGCCATGTTCGCCTGTTTCTCTTGCCGTACTCCTCGCCCGCCCTGCCCATGGCCTGCATGCCTCTCTGAGGGCACACAGAGTTGCGCAACACCTCGCTGACAAACAAGACTGGTTCAAGCACCACAGAGTCGAGCAGTACGTCGTCGAGCAGCACGTCGCTGATCAGCACGGCTGAGTCGTGCACTACTGGATTGAGCACCGCGGAGTCAAGCAAAACCACGTTGGCCAGCACGACCGAGACCAGTATGACGGGCTCAAGTACCACAGAGTCGAGCAGCACGTCGCTGACAAGCACGACCGAGACCAGCGCGACAGGCTCAATTACCACAGAGACGAGCAGCGCTTCGCTGACCATTACGACCGGCTCAAGTATCCCAGAATCAAGCAGCACCACGCTGTGCAGCACGTCGCTGACCAGCACGACCGAGTCGAGCACCACGGGATCGAACACTAATGAGTCGAGCAGCACCACGCTGGCCAGCACGACCGAGACCAGTACGACCGGCTCAAGTACCACAGGTGCGCAGCACGTCGCTGACCAGCGCGACCGAGACCAGCACGTCAGGCACAATTACCACAGAATCGAGCAGCACCTCGCTGACCAGTACGACCGGCTCAAGTACCACAGAGTCGAGCAGCACGTCGGTGCGCGGGATATCGTTGACCAGCACGACCGAGTCGAGCACCGCGGGATCGAGCACCACGGAGTCGTGCAGCACCACGCTAACAGGCACGACCGAGACCAGCACGGCTGGCTCAAGTATCACAGAGTCGTGCAGCACGTCGCTGACAAGCACGACCTAGCCGAGCACTACAGGATCGTGCACCTCAGATTCGAGCAGGACCTCGCTGACCAGCACGACCGGCTCAAGTGCCACAGAGTCGACCAGTACGTCGTCGAGCAGTACCTCGCTGACCAGCACCACCGAGTCCAGCACTACGGGGTCGAGCACCACAGAGTCGAGCAGCACCTCGCCGACAAGCACGACCGAGACCAGTACAACTGGCCCAAGTACCACAGAGTCGTGCAGTACTTCGCTGACCAGCACGACCGAGACCACTCGACATTCTCCAGAACCACAGAGTCGAGCAGCACCTCGCTGATCAGCACGGCTGGCTCAAGTACCACAGACTCCAGCAGTACGTCGTTGACCAACGCGACCGGGACCAGTACGATCGGCTCAAGTACCATGGAGTCGGGCAGCACCCCGCTGACCAGCACGACCGAGACCAGTACGACTGGCTCCAGTACCACAGAGTCGAGCAGTACCTCGTTTATCAGCACGACCGGCTCAAGTACCACAGAGTCCAGCAGCACGTCGTTGACCAGCACGACAGCGTCGAGTACCACGGGATCCAGCAGTACGTCGCTGCCCAGGACGTCTGTGTCGTGCACTACGGAGTCGAGCAGTACCTCGCTGACCAGCACGACTGGCTCAACTAGCACAGAGTCGAGCAGCACGTCACTGACCAGCACGACTGAGTCGGGCAACACGGGGTCGAGCAGTACGTTGCTGACAAGCGCTACTGAGTCAAGCACCACGGGGTCCAGTACCACAGAGTCAAGCAGTACGATGCTGACCAGCACTACTCATTCGAGCACCACAGGATCGAACAGCACCTCCCTGTCCAGCACGACCGACTCGAGCACCACGGAATCAAGCAGCACGACACTCAGCACCACGACAGAATCAAGTTGCACCACGCTGCGCAGCACTACTGACTCGAGCACTACATCGCTGACTACAACGACATAATCAAGCAGCACATCACTGACCAGCTCATCGGATCGAGTATCACCTCGCTAACGAGCACGACCGACTCAAGTACCACAAAATCTAGCAGCACCAGTTTGACCAGCACGAGCGAGTCGAGCAGCACAAGCACCAGTCAGACGTGTACCACGGAATCGAGCAGCACATCAATGACGAGCAGCACTACGCTGAGCAGCACCACGGTGAGCAGCACGACCGAGTCGAGCAGCACTACCTTGTCCAGCAGTACGGACACCAGCAGCAACTCGTCGAGCAGCACGGTGTGCGACCGACTCCTTTGTCCCTTGTCCCCTTGGCCATCACCACAGGCTCCGGTTACTGAGTCCAGTAGCACGTCGCCGACCAGCACAACTGAGACCAGCAGTTCGTCGATGAGCACCAGTGAGACGAGCAGCACGACGAGGACCTACACAACGGAGTCTAGCACTACAGGCTCCAGCAGAACAGACTCCAGCATCGCGTCGTTGACTTGCACAACGGAGACAAGCAGCACGGCGACGAGCGCTGGTGAGTCGAGCAGCGCGACGGTGACGTGCACCACGGGACCGGGCACCACAGAGCCGAGCAGCACGTCACCGACGTGTACCACCGAGACGAGCTGCACGGCGACGAGCACCATAGAGACCAGCAGCACGACCCTGACGAGCACTACCAGCTGTAGCACGACAGAGTCCTGCAGCGAGTCGCTGACCATCACCACTGAGACATGCAGCTCGGCAACGAGCACTCGGGGGACGAGCAGCACGCGTTGACCAGCACAACGGCGTCGTGCAGCACGTGGTCCAACATAACGCGGTCGAGCAGCACTTCGCCGACGAGCACTACCGGAATATGCGGCACGACGACGTGCACCAGGACACCAGCAGCATGCCGGTGTCGTGCACAACGGAATCGGGCACCACGGGGTCTAGCACTACAGAGTCGGGCAACATGTCGCTGGTCAGAACCACCGTGACAAGCAGCACGGCAACGAACACCAGCGAGTCGTGCAGCACAACGCTGTCGAGCACAACTGGGTGCAGTACCACGGGATCCACCCCACGGAGTCGAGTAGCACGTCGCTGACCAGCACCACCGTCACACGCAGCATGGCAACGGGGACCAGCGGGACTGGCAGCACGTCGGCGACGTGCACCACTGGTGGGAACACCCAGCCGCCTCGGTTTCCAATTGCCTCTGCGACGGTCAGTCGCTTCCACCGGGAAGAGTGCGAAGATAGTCGCGAGTCGCAGGGTGTGGAGCAGGGAGACGACAGAGAGAACCTTGCTGACCGTCCAGTACAACCCACTGTTCTACCATTCTCCTCCTGCGACGGTTGGTCGCCTACACCAGGGAGATTGCGAAATGAGTCGCCTCCACCGGGAAGAACGCGAAGATAGTCGCGAATCGCAGGAGGAGGAACAGGAAGAAGTCTGGGAGGACCGCGCCCACCGTCCCACACAACCCACTGGCAACGCGACCTCTTGGCACACCCAACCGCCTCGGATTCCAACGGACTCTGCGACGGTCAGTCGCCGCCGCCGGGAAGAATGTGATGATAGTCGCGAGTCACAGGGTGTGGGGCAAGGAGAAGACAGAAGGACTTCGCCGATCGTCCAACACAACCCGCTGGCAACACGACCCTTGGGAACACCCAGCCGCCTCGGATTCCAACAGACTCTGCGATGGTCCTTCACCTACACCGGGAAGATTGCGAAATGGGTCGCGAGCCACAGGAGAAGGGACAGGGAGAAGACAGAGAGGACCTTGCCGACCGCCCAACACAACCCACTGGCAACACGACCTCTGGGAACACTCAGCCGCCTCGGATTCCAATTGCCTCTGTGACGGTCAGTCGCTTCCACCGGGGGGAGTGTGATGATAGTCGCGAGTCGCAGGATGAGCGGCACGGTGAAGACAGAGAGAACCTTGCTGACCGTCCAACACACACACACACACACACACACACACACACACACACACACACACTGGCAACACGACCCGTGGGAACACCCAGCCGCCTCGGATTCCAAGGGATTCTGCGATGGTTAGTCACCTACACCGGGAAGAGTGCGTATTGGGTCGCTCAAGTATTACACTGGGACTGGGTGGTGCGGTGCCTACTGGCTGCCTTAGGCCGGCGCCCCCCCCCCCCCCCCTGCTGATGGCCGAACGGGTTCAGTGGGCTCCGATGCTCGTGTATCCTGCTTCCTATTGCCGCAGCGTTTAGCTACCACAGCGGGTTGCCTACCGTGCCTGGCGTGCACTTCCCCTCCTCTCCTTCGTTTCACCGGGTTTATCCCACACGGCTGGGGTTGCCGCCAATACTGCTGTCTGATGGTGTTCTGACAGCCTGAATTCTATGCAAGGTTCACATTGGGAATGGGCGGTCAGGTGGCCCCCTGACCTGCTCCTGGCTGGTGTCGGCCTCTGGTGACCGGGAGGGTTCCGTGAGCTCTCGCTTCGAATTCCATGCAAGGACCACACTGGGAATGGGCGGTCAGGTGGCCCCTGGCCTGCTCCTGCTTGGTTTCAGCCTCCAGTGGTGACCGTTTGGGTTCCGTGGGGTCTCGCTGCGCTGCCGTCCTCTTCGGTGCAAGGACTTTGGCATGTGTGGCTCTGGGCGCCCGTCGGCTGCTTCCTCCTACATGGACTTCGCTTTCGACCTGCGCCACCGGGTGTACATACAAGAGGATCTGCCGTTTGCAGTCCTGTCTGTCTCGAGGCTGCCCCCTCTTCACGCCAGCGTTGACACGATTCTGTTGTGTCACCTACGGCACGGATGTTTTCCTGGAGTGCCTGTCGGACCTGCTCGTTTTTGTCGGGCCTTATGCCGACTCACACGGGGTGATCGACCTTTGCGTGTTCATGGTCGCGCCGCCGCGCAATTTTGACTGCGCCTACTTGATGGTATCCACCGAGATTTCCACGCCACCGGGTTTGGAGTGCCGTTCCTGGTCCTCTTTCTGAGTGGCTGCCCGCGCGCTCGCTTCGCTTGCCCCTTCTTTTCTTGCTGCCTAGTCGCGGCCAGGCTAGTTTTCGGAAGGCTTTTGACTTGCTTCGCGAGCCCGCAGACCCAAAAAGTATCCCCACCGGCCCATCCCCAAACAGCACGTGTCGCGGCGCATTCTGACGGTCGTGTGACATTTCGGGCGTGTCTTTTCCCGCTCTCGAAAACCTCCTCCTCCGCCCACCTCCTGCCGCTGTCTATTATACACATTCTTGTGGGGGCAGTGGGAGGAGGATAGGGGAACACAAAGTGGCGTAAACAAAAACTCGGAAGTCCGCGCGGATTTTTCGGATCCGCGCTGGACTCCCCTGGCGGCGCCTTCGGCGCCGCCCCTGGCGCGCTCCGCGCGCCAGGGAGGGGGGTCCAGCGCCGATCCGAGAAATCCGCGCGGACATCGGAATTTTTATGTTCATGACACTTTTTGTTCCCCCAGAGGAGGAGGCGGAGCAGGAGGAATAGAAGGCGGTGTGCGGAGAGATGAGGATAGCGACGACAAGGAGGACGACGGCGATGACCAGGATAACGAGGACTGACAACGACGATGGCGACGACGACGACGACGACGACGACGCCGACGACGAAGTCAACCATAAAGGCGTTTCTGGGTTCGTCGCTACTGGGGGCTATGTTGCAGGTCTCTGGACCCTTTTGTGGTCCTCGTGGTGCCTCATGGGGCACCCCTGTGGCTCTTTTGGGGGGTCTGAGTGCCCTCGTCGGGCTCTTGAGGGAGGGGGTGGGAGGTCTCTTGGGACCATCTTGGAGGCCACGGCTCCAAAAGGAGAGCGGCGTCAATTGCGGCCCCCCCGCCGGAACCCGAGAAGTCGCCTCTTGGGGCCCACTTGGGGCGCTCTTGGGCCCGCTGGGGGCCTCTCTTGGGGCCTGTCTTGGGGCTCTCTCGGGCCAACTTCGGGCCATCTTGAACTTGGCATCGCTCGGACGTGTGAATTTTTCCTTCGGCGAGGACCATCGAGGAGCATCCTTGACCATTTGGCGAAAAGCCACGCACGAAACCGAAAAAAACACAGGGAATGGTCCGAGCGATGGCGAGTGAAGCGTCATGAGGCCAACTTTAATTATCCTCCGGTTTTTGAAGGATGTGGGCCTCTCGGGGGCGTCCTTGGGAGGCTCCCGCGCGGAGCGGAGCGACACGCTATCCGCTTCCAGGACCTACCGTGTCACCGGGGACGCCGCCGCGACACACTGAACGGGAATCATAAATCGTCCGTTCCGCCCTCCTCTAGGGGAACACACAATGACATAAACATAACAACTCGGAG
>CAUYUJ010003617.1:38908-76408 GCA_963575745.1 Prorocentrum cordatum
TCCATTCGGAAACCCAGAAAGCCTGGAATAAGGGTCGACATATCCCCTGTTAGTTCCACCCTGCATGCCCACCCAGGATCATTTCGACCACGTACTCCGCCCCTTCTCTGAGACATTCTTGGCAAGGAACAGGATCGGCAGACGAGGTTGACGCTGCGGCGGATGATGAGGATGATTCGAGGGAGGACAACTATCCAGGTCCCGGCCAAGTCGTCGTACAAGGCTGTGCCGACACGCTTGAGCTAATCTCGGGGTCACGGCTGCCCCAGCGCTGGCTCTTAGGACCAGTTCAAGACGGCTCCAAGATCCAAGACGGCCACGAAGAGGGCTTCGAGATGGCCCGAGAGGCCTCCCAAGAGGGCCCAAGACGGACCAGGACGGCCTGAAGAGTCCCCCCAGAGTCCAGGACAACCAGCCACCCTCCAACCGGCCCCCACGCCGCGCCTACTTTGCCCCAGGGAACCTCCCAGAGGTCCCCCAGAGACCTTCAACAGGTTTCAAGCAGGGTCCCAGATTCCTCCCACGAGCCCCCGAGAAACTTTGTCCAAAATTTCTTTCCCCACCGATCCTCGATCCATCCCTCCCCTATCCATCTCTCCTCCTCATCCTCCTCCTCCTCGCTTCTCGATCCTCGCTCCTCCTCCTCTTCCTCTTCCTCCTCCTCCTCCTCCTCCTCCTCCTCCTCCTCCTCCTCCTCTCCTCTCTTCTATTCCTCCTCCTCCTCAGCCCCTTCACTCGATCCTCGATCCTCGCTCCTCCTCCTCTCCTCCACTTCCTCCTCCTCTCCCCCTCCTCCTCCTCCCCTACTCCTACCCGCTCATCGCTCCTCGCTCCTCCCCTCCTCCTTACCTCCCTACTACTCCTCCCTCTCCTCCTCCTCCTGTTCCTCACCATCGTCCCGCTCCTCGCTCCTCTCCTCCACCTCCTCCTCCTCCTCCCTCCTCCTCACCTCCTCCTCCTCCTCCTCCTCCTCCTCCTCCCTCTCCTCGCTCCTCCTCCCCTCCTCATCCTCCTTCCTCCTCCTCCTCCTCTCCTCACTACTCCTCCTCCCCTCCTCCTCCTCCTCCTCCTCCTCCTCTCGCTCCTCGCTCCTCCTCCTCCTCCTCCTCCTCCTCCCTCCTCCTCCTCCTCCTCATCCTCCTCCTCCTCGATCTCGCTCCTCCTCCTCCTCCTCCTCCTCCTCCTCCTTTCCTCCTCCTCCTCCTCCTCCTCCTCCTCCGCGCTCCTCGCTCCTCGCTCAGCCTCCTCCTCCTCCTCCACCTCCTCATCCTCCTCCCCCTCCTCCTCCTCTTCCTCCTCGCTCCTCGCTCCTCGCTCCTCGCTCCGCGCTCCTCGCCTCCTCGCTCCTCGCTCCTCATCCTCACTCCTGGTCCCCTCCCTCCCTCCTCCTCCTCCTTCCTCATCCTCCTCCTCCTCCTCCTCCTCCTCCTCCTCCTCCTCCTCGCTCCTCGCTCCTCGCTCCTCGCTCCTCGCTCCTCGCTCCTCGCTCCTCTCTCCTCTCTCCTCGCTCCTCGTCCTCCTCCTCCTCGCTCCTCGCTCCTCCTCCTCGCTCCTCGTCCTCCTCCTCGGCGCGCAGCTGGCGGGCACGCGGCGCCACGCGGCCTTCCTCGCCTCCTGGTCAGTCGCGGCGCAGGAGGTCGCAGAGGACCAGGGCAACGCGACGCTGGCTGACTGCCTGGAGCGGCTGCCGCGGGCGGCCCAGCAGCTGGAAACGGCACGGCGCGGACTGCAGTGCCAGGGGCTCGAGCTCGCGCCGGGGAGGGACTTGGCGACTGCGCTGCAGACGCCCCTGAAGCAAGGCTTGGCCACGGAGAAGGTGCAAAGGACCCAGCGCGCAGCTCTGCTGCGACGCTTGCCCCCTCCCCGACAGGCCGAGCTGCGGGGCGCAGCCGGAAGCGGCAGCGCGGCCTTTCTGGCCTACCCGGAGGACGACCTCTGCTCCCTCGAAAACGCGCTCTGGCAGGCAGGGACGCGGCGGCGGCTGCAGCTTCCGCGCGCCGAGCTCAGCCAGCGGGAGCTAGCGACCGCGCCGGCCGCCTGCTGCCTGCGCGCTGCCGACGGCGCTGGCTGCCACGGGGCACTAGACGACGGCGGCTACCATGCCCTGACCTGCCAGGTGCGCGGGGGCGTGGTGGCGCGACACGGGGGCCTCAACCGGAGGGTCGGGGGTCTCCTCCACCGCTGGCGCGGAGAGCGGCCCCTCGTTGAGCTGAGAGTGCCGACTTGGGACCGCCAGCACCCCGACGGCAGACTCGAGCGCGCGATCCTGGACCTGCAGTACCAGGACGACGACGGCACCCACTGGCTCGACGTCTCCGTCCGCCACCCTGCAGCCGGCACGCAGGCCGAGCTGCGGCTGGCCGCGCGCCGGGACGGCGAGGCCAGCAGGCGCGGCGAGCGGGAGAAGCACGCCCGCTACCCCGGCGACCGGCTGACGCCCTTCGTCCTCGAGGCGGGGGGGCGGCTCGGCGCCGAGGGCCGCCTCTGGCTGCTAGGGCAAGTGCGGCGCTTGCCCGAAGACGAGCAGCAGCGCGAGCTGGCGCGGGCCTACATGGTCTTGTCCTGCGGCCCGCAGGCGGCAACAGCGCGCCAGCTCCGGAAGGCGGCCGGCTTGCGCTAGGCGGCGCGCCGCCGGCTAGCGGGCGGAGCCGCCGCGGCGGCGGCAGCAGCGCGGCTCGACACCGGTTAGCGAGGCCGCCGAGCTGACTTACGCGCTGGCGCGGCGGGGCTAGCGCAGGGCGGCGCCGACAGCCGCTTGGGGCCGACGTGGAGCTGGCGGCGACCCCAGCAGCCCGTGTCGGCCCACGGGGGCCACTGGAGACGCTGGAGGGGCGAGCGGCGGCTCGGGCGGCGGCCGGCGGCTGGCTGCCGCGCGCCGCGGCCAGGCGACCCGGCGCGGCGCGGAGAGCGGACGGCGACTCCCTCGCGCACGGCGGCACCGGGCCCGGGGGCCTTTGCAGCTGGCCCGACTTGCCCGGCGGCGGCCACCAGCGCTGGACGGCCTCTCGGCGCGGCGCAGCTCAGCCGCAGCGCGCTGCCGGGGCGCGCGGCCGTGGCCGGTCGAGGTGCTCTATTTGGACTACCAGAGGTATCAATGGTGCTTCCGCCCTTTCATACCACCCTCTGGTGAGGGTCGCGCGGATTTTTACGAGGCTTCGACAGACTCCCTCCTCCTCCTCCTCCTCCTCCTCCTCCTCGCGCTCCTCCTCCTCCTCCTCTCCTCTCTTTTTCCACCTCCTTCCTTCCTCCTCCTCCTTTCTCCTCCTCCTCGCTCCTCCTCCTCCTCCCCTCCTCCTCCTCCTCCTCCTCCTCCTCTCCTCGCTCCTCGCCTCCCTACGATCCTCCCCTCCTCCTCCCCCCTTCCGCTTCTCCTTTCCTCCTCGCTCCTCGCTCCTCGTCTCGCTCCTCGCTCCTCGTTCCTCCTCCTCCTCCGCTCTCCTCGCTCCTCTCGCCCCTCCTCCCCCTCCTCCGCTCTCATCCTCCTCCTCCTCCCTCCTCCTTCCTCCTCCTCCTCCTCCTCCTCCTCTCCTACCCTCGCCACGGGCTCCAGTGGGGTCCTCGAGGGGCTATGAAATTCGTTCCTCCGGCGGCCGACCGGGGCGATTTTCGGACCGGGAGGGGGGGGGGGCGGGGGAAGGCCCAGGTTTGCTCTGCCTTTACGTCGAGCCTGTCCCCCTACAGGAGGAATATTCAAAAATAGTCAGACCCTCTAAAGGACGAAAAATTCAAAAATCGACCAGCAATAGTCAGGGAACGTTGCGTTTCGACTATGTCTGGTAACGTTCGATTATTCATTCTATCTGTTTTATGTGTCCTCCAAAATTATGCCTGTAGGAGGACACGCCCGACCTAAGACAGGGGGGGGGCCCAGGACTGCTCTACCTGCGTTGTGTCACGGGGGCATGGGCTGCGCCAGACCTGAAGCGCGCGTGAAGATCGCGCAGATCATGCTTTCATCTGGCGAGTTCTGACGGCAGGCGCGTGCCACACCATGCTTGAGTCTGACAAACGGCTGACGCCAAACATCCGCCAGATTTCAACGAGCGAAGAACGGTATAACATAAATTGTTTCGCTGTCGGGGGCGCCTGTCCCTGGGCGGCTGGAAAGCTTATACCCCTACGGTGGCACCGTACGGGTATAAACTTTCCAGCCGCCCAGGGACAGGCGCCCCCGACAGCGAAAACGTTATTTGATACCGTTCTTCGCCCGTTAAAGACCAGGCTACTGTCGGACAGCGCGTGACGCCATACATACGCCAGGCCATGTGTATGTTGCCCATAGAGGCTGGATAAGTAAGGCAAGGCGACATATAGGGTAGGACATGCGCTTGGGAGGGGTCGGATATGATTCGTGACGTCGATCGCTACCCCGAGGGAGAGATTATGTTTTCTATCGTTCCGCGACCACCCTGAAGCGAAACGCATTGGGGGAATATTGTGAGACCTGGGCATCGCCAGACCGTCCCTGAGTGGATCTCGCTGTACGTAAAAAACAATCAGTTCGATTACAAATGCCACTGATTCCAGCAACGCGCCCTAATACTCCTCTCATCCTTCCCCTCCTCCTCCTCCTCCTCCCCTCCTCCCTTCCCCTCCTCCTCCTCCTCCTCCTCCTCCTCCTTTTCCTCCTCCTCCTCCTCCTCCTCCTCCTCCTCCTCCTCCTCCTCCTCCTCCTCCTCCTCCTCCTCCTCTCTCCACAATGACTCAATGTGAATACCACTCTCCTCTCCCCCCCGAAGACCCCCAGGAGGGAGCGCTCGCCCTCCGCGTAGTGCTTTTACACATCGGTTGCCTGCGAGTTGGATCTTTGTATGTGTTTGTGTTCCTATCCGAACTTTTCGTCTCTTCTCAACTGTTGTTCCCGCTGCACCGCTAGCATCATTCCGGGGCTTCCGCTCGATCCGAATCGCGCTACCGCTGCAGCGCCGGCCTCATGTCCGCGCTTCCGCTCGATCCGCATTGCGCTCCCGCTGCCGCGCTGACCTCATTTGCGCGCTTCTGCTCGTTCCGAATCGTGCTCCCATGCCATGACATGCATTGCGGCGTTCTGTTCTGCGCCACCCTGTGATGCCATGCTTTGCGCTGCAATGCGTCACTGCGCAATGCTCCGCCATGCTATGGCATGCTACGCCGTGCACGACCATGCATCTCGTACCGTTTTGGATCCTCCCTCCTCACCTCTTCCTCATCCTCCTCCTTCCTCCCCTCTTCTTCCTCCCTCCATCGGCAGAAGCCCTCAGGGCGCGCCTCCCTTCCCAAGCGGAGGAGGAGTTCGAGTCGGCCTCAGATGCAGGAGGCGACAGTTCCTCCGACCTCGAGGCTGAGGACTAGATGGCCCACGACTGGCTTCAGGCCGCTGTCTTATCTTACCTTACTTCCCCTTCATCGTCTTCATCCTCATCATCATCCTCATCATCATCATCATCATCATCATCATCATCATCATCATCATCATCAGCAGCATCGTCATCATCATCACCATCATCATCATCCTCAGCAGCATAACCATTCCCCAATGAGTTCTTGCATTGAAGGGGTTTTAGCGGAGGTTGAAGGATTTGGCGAAAGTTCTAGGCCGATGTCAGCGGGCGGCCAGGTTCCCGGGTTCCTTGTTCCGAGTTCCCGGGTTCCGGGCAATTTCGGTGGGCGGCGGAGTCCTCGGGTGCCTGGGCTCCTGGACGATTTTCTGATCGATCGGTCTCACCATCGATCTCATTACCCATCTCCCTTTCGATTTCACTATCGATCTCACAATCGATCTGATTATCGATCTCACAATCGATCTCACCATAGATCGCACAAGCGATCTCACGATCGATCTCACTATCGATCTCATTGAATCGACTTCACTATCGGTCTCATGATCGACCTTTCAATCGTCCTCACTATCGATTCCACAATCGATCTCACAATCGATGTCAATATCCGTATCGTTAATTTTCAAACCATCCACTGATCGGGATTGTTCACAGGTGTAATAATCATAATCATTACCGTCATCATTGTTACCAACATCATTACGATCCGTATCATCATCATCATCATCATCATCATCATCATCATCATCATCATCATCATAATCGTCATCATCATCATCATCATCATCATCGTCATCGTCATCATCATCACTAGCATCATCATCATCACAACCACCATCACCATTACCATCACCACCACCACCATCGTCATCATCATCATCATCGTCATCATCATCGCCGTCATCATCATCAGCATCATCACCAGCATCATCATCATAATCATCATCAACATCATCATCATCATCATCCCTCCTCCCGTTTCATCCATCCCCCTCCCTCCTCCCTCCTTTCTTCTTCCTATTTCTCATCCTCTTCAGCATCATCATCAGCATCGTCATCACCATCATAATCATTATCATATTCACCATCACCATCACCATAACCACCACCACCATCATCACCGTCGTCGTCGTCATCGTCATCATCATCATCATCATCATCATCATCATCATCATCATCATTATCATCCTCACCATCACCATCACCATCACCACCGCTATCATCCTCCTCATCATCAGCCACATCCTCTTTATCATCATCATCATCATCATCATCATCATCATCATCATCATCATCATCATCATCATCGTCATCGTCATCGTCATCATCATCATCATAATCATCATCATCAACATCATCAACAACTTTCTTTCTTCCGTTTCATCAATCCCCCTCTCTCCTCCCTCCTCCCCTCTCCCTCTCTTCCCCTCCTCCATCCTCGCCCTCCTCCCTCCTCCCTCCTCCCTCCTCCCTCCTCCCCCTCCTCGCCCTCCTCCCCTCCTCCTCCTCACCCTCCTTCCTCATCAATCCCCTCCTCCCTCCTCCCTCCTCGCCTCTTCCCCTTCCTCCTCCATCCTCGCCCCCCTCCTGCTCCAAGCGCCCACGGGCACTCTCGCTCGGCCTTGCCCCTTCCCACCTTCAGGGCAGTCCTTCTCCCTCCTCTCCTCCTCCTCCTTCTCCTCCTCCTCCTCCTCCTCCTCTCCTCCTCCTCCTTCTCCTCCTCATCCTCCTCCTCCTCCTCCGTCTCCACCTCCGCCTCCTCCTCCTCCTTTTCCGCCTTCGCCTCCTCCTTCTCCTCCTCCGCCTCCGCCTCCGCCTCCTCCCCCCCTCCTCCTCCTCCTCCTCCTCCTCCTCCTCCTCCTCCTCCGTCTCCTCCTCCGCCTCCTCCTCCTTTTCCGCCTCCGCCGCCTCTTCCTCCTCCTCCTCGTCCTCCTCCTCGTCCTCCTCCTCCTCATCCTTATATATCCTCCTGACCGTGGCAAGTTCGGCTCCAGCATTTTTTGGCCGAGGCGTCTTGGCTCGAGACGATGAGGGACCCGCAGGATGATCCGTGTGCGCCATGGCGCGGCAATGGCAGGCGCGGAGTCTCACGGGCCTGCTACCGTGCAATCTGGACGTCCTATTGTTCGACTGGTTTCTACGTGGACCGTTGGCGGCGTGAGGACAGGGTGCATCTGCACGGAATGACTTATGAGGAGCTGGTCGAGGATACAGTTGCCTGGGCCCATGATAAGTTCAGCCGGTGTTGGCCGCACAAGGAAGGAGATTTGAGATGCATGTACTTTGCCACCATGTTGAGCTGGACCACCACACTGCTTTACACCGGCTTTCTCGTCGGAGACATCGTGGGCGACACCGAATTGGTTGATGCTATCGACAGTGCGAGGGAGCACTGTCCGTTCGTCCACTTGTCGTGCCGGCTCTTGCTCCAGAAGACGCCCGAGTTGTTCTCCAACGCGTCTCGCACGCTGGTTGCGAGCAGGAGGCACCACCTCGGAGTGCCCCTGGACCTCCTGCGGCGCCTGCCGTTCGCTGCGAGCGGGCAGCGGCTGCTGACTGACAACCGAGGCTTGTTCGGCGCGCTACGTTCTGCCAGCGAGGCTCCCTTCGCGCGCCACCTGCGCGCACGCGGGCTCAGCGTGGACGACTGCGCGCAGCTCGGCTTCCGATCACCCAGCTGCTCCGCGGCCAACGCCTCTCTGCTGGCCGCGTTCTACCGCCACCGGGACCCTGGACTCCCACAGGATATGTTGGGGAATGAACAATGGCACAGGCATAAAAACTCGGAGGTCCGCGCGGAATTCTCGGATCGGCGCTGGGGCCCCCTGGCGGCGCCTCCCGCGCCGCCCCTGGCGCGGGAGGGGGGTCTAGCGCGAATCCAAGAAATCCGCGCGGACCTGCGAGTTTTCATGTTTATGTAGGGGGCCACATGCGAACCCTACCCCTACCCCCCACGATTTCTGAGGGGGAGGGTGGGGTTCACTTCGTTCGGGAGCTCTCGAGCGAAGTGAACCACACCCGCCCCGTCAAAAATCGTGGGGGGTAGGGGTAGGATTCGCATGTGGTCTCCTATTTATGTCACTTGTCGTTCCCCTAGTATGATTCGGCGCCTGCGTGCGCACCCCTTCGGCAGTCCGGCTCGGGTCGCAGGGCTCCTGGCCGACGCGGACCGGCTCAGGAACGGCGGCAGCTCCTTCGGGCCCGAGTTGGAATTGGCGTTGGACGAGGTGCGCTTCTTGCTGGTGCGAGGGCCACATGTAGAGGAACTGCTCCCTGGAGAAGGACCGCCGACTCATCTGGTGTGGCATTTCCTGGACAAGCTGGCACTTCCAGCTGCGGTGTCCGTGAGCGTCGAGCCTCCCCCCTCGGCGTCAGCGCCCCCTTTCGTGCCACAGTTGAGGATGTGGGTCTTGCCGGACCATGACGTGGTCTCAGACTACGTCCGGTGGCGCACCAGCTTCCACTGCCCGGCTGCCTTCACCGGGCTGGCGGGTGCCGTGGCCGCGGCACGCTCGGGGCCCGACGAGCTCCTGCGGGTGGTGGAGGTTTCGGGAACGATTCGTATCCATATCTATTCCGTCTTGGACGTTCTGCGAAGGGGCGCCAGCAGGCCGCGGCGCAGTGGATATGGATGAAGATCTGACACCGAGGGGCGAAACTGTGTCATCCATACCCACGGCCCCCCTGGTATCGGAGGAAGGGGCGCCCGAAACTCCAAGACGCAGTGGATATGGATCAAAGATCTTGCCCGCAGAGGTGGGGGGCTTCTTGGGAGATTGCCTCCTTTGGCTGGCCGGGTGGCTGGGCCCGGAGAGCACGCGAGCGCTGGAGGTAGAGCCCGTCGCCGCCGCGAGCGCCCGCCTGCTGCGGAGCGCCGCGGACGCGGGGCTCTCCAGGGCGGTGCACGTGGTGACGGAGGCGCTGGGCGACGTGCGGTCTCTGTACGGACCCAGACATGATATCGCGTCGTAGAAAAATCCGGACGGGCGGTTCTTCGCTGTCGTCGGGCCCCTGGGGGCCCTCGCCGGGCCCTGGGGCCGTCAACACATGATTCCTGGACGACAAGCCGGCCCCGGGGAGAGGGTCGGGACTTCCGGGGACGCCGCCCTGAAACAATCAGGACGTCGCATGTCCGGGGGCGGAGGCCTTGCATCGCTCGGACGTGTGTATTTTTCTTTCGGCGAGGACCATCGAGGAGCATCCTTGATCATTTGGCGAAAAAGCCACGCACGAAACCGAAAAAAACACAGGGAACGGACGTCCGAGCGATGGCCAGAGGCGCTGGGCGACGGGCGGTCTCTGCACGGAGGCATGGCGACCTCTGGCCACGGCGCGCCCGTCGCGAACCCCAACTTCCGCGTCAGGCCGGCCTCTCCCGCAGGGGGCGCGGGCCGCCGGGGTCGCCTGCGCTGCCTGGACGAGGTCCAGGAGCGAAAGAAGGACGTACACGTACACGAATCCACGCTGTTTTCGAGACTTCGCATTGCGCGAATACTCGTATCACGCGGCCGGTCTCGCGGGTCAAGGGGCCGTGTTCATGTACATAGTTGGGCGCGTACGTCCTTTGTGGGCTCCTTAGAGGTCCTGGAGGAGTGGCCGGGCCTGGGCCCCGGCAGGGTCGTCGACCTCGTGAGGGTCAAGGCCGCCGGGAGCGAGGCGCTGATCGTGGCCGGGCTGAGCCGGCACCTCGCGGCGCGGCGCGTGCGCTGGTTGCTCACGGAGTCCGAGGCGGCCGTTGGCAGGCAGATCGAGGGGCTCCTGGCGCAGTGGCCGCACTACCAGCGCAGCAGTCGGGAGAATCAGGCGCATGGTGTCACGCAGGTCTATCCGGTTGCCTGCGGCAAGTCCCGCCATCGTGCCAGCCCAGCATGCTGGGTGCAGCTGTTCGAGGGTGAGGATGATGCTGATGATGCGGATGATGCTGCTTTTGATGATGACTATGGTGATGATGATGATGATGATGATGATGATGATGATGATGATGATGATGATGATGATGATGATGATGATGCTGATGATGATGATGATGATGATGATGACGGTGGTGGTGGTGGTGATGATTATGATGACGATGATGACGATGATGATGATGATGGTGATGATGACGGTGATGATGATGATGATGATGATGATGATGATGAGGATGATGATGATAATGATGACGATGATGATGATGACGATGATAATTATGAGGAGGAGGATGCTGATGTTGCTCATGATCATGATGACGATGACGATGATAAGTTGGATGAGGGTGCATATGAGGAGCCTGGTAGCTTGTATACTGATGATGATGATGCTGCTGATGATGATTATGATGATCATGGTCATGATGGTCCTGGTGATGGTGACCATGCTCATGATGATGATGATGATGATGATGATGATGATGATGATGATGATGATGATGATGATGGTGACGGTGACAATGTCGATGGCGATGGCTACGACGACAACGATGACGATGATGATGATGTCGACAACGGTAATGTTGATGACGATGACGATGTTGATGGTGATGATGATGATGATGATGATGATGATGATGGTGATGGTGATGATCTTGTTTCTTATGATGATGATGCGACAATGACGTGGTTGATTGTGTTGATGATGATGATGATGATGATGATGATGATGACGATGATGCTGCTGGTGATGTTGATGCTGATGATGACAATCACTATTATGTTAATGTTGGTTATGATGCAGCTGGTGATGTTGATGCTGATGATGATAGTCAATATTCTGATGATGGTGATGATCATGATGGTGATGATGCTGATGATGATGATGATGATGGTGGTGATTGTTATGTTGATGCTACTGCTGCTGATGGTGATGATGCTGATGATGATGATGGTGATCATTATGATGCTGACGATGACGATCATGATGATGATGCTGATGGTGATGATGATGACGATGATGACGAGGATGATGATGACGATGATGATAATGGTATGATGATATTGATGATGATGTTGACGATTATGAGGACGCGTATTAACATTATGATGCTGATGATGATGTTGATTATGATGCTATTGATGATGACGATGATGCTGATAACGATGATGATGCTGATGATGATGGTAAAGCTGATGCTGATACTGATAGTGCTGATGATGATGCTGATGATGATGCTGCTGATGATGATGATGATGATGCTGATGCTGATGCTGATGCTGATGCTGATGCTGATGCTGATCATGATGATGAGGAGGAGGAAGAGGAGGAGGAGGAGGAGGAGGAGGAGGAGGAGGAGGAGGAGGATGCGACAACGAGCTTCGGCTGTGGCAGTGGCGTCGCTCAAGTGTCGGCGCAATGCGGCTCGGACCTCTCCACGGGCACCCTGCCGAGACCGACAACGGGAGTATGTCTCCTCGCACGCTGGGCCTCAGCGCGCGGCAGACCACCCCGCGGGGCTCAAACGGGCGCCCTCGGACCCACTGCTGCGAGCGAACCTCAGTAGCAGGCGGACCCTCCTTGACCAGAGGGGGTGTCCAGCCTCCTCCCTGAGGCGAGCGGGATCGCTCGCGCTCGCCCCCCCCCCCCCCGCTGCACTGTCGGTCCTGCTTGGCCTCCAGTTGCCCAGCGGGATTTGCGTTCCGTAGGCTCCCATCGCGTTGGGGTCCAGCCCCTCTCAGTTTTGTTCAGGCACGCCTGGACTTGCTTGTTCTTCGGCCTCTCCTCGCACTCGTCCAGCAGCTGTGGCATGCGCGCCGACCTTGCGAACGCTCCGCACCTGCTGCACTAGAGCCGTTGCCCCACCACCCACAGCTGGTGGCTGTCGTGCGTCGGTCGATTTCACCACAGCGGCATGCTACAAGCGCTCTCCTCCGCAGGGGCCTGCCCGATTGCACAGACAGCTTGCGGGGATGGGGCCGCTGCATCTTGCCCAGCATCGCTTGTGCTCATCGCTGCGATGTTGGCAGCTGCCAACGCCATCGACCCGAGCACAGCTGCCACGTCGCCTCGTCCGCCCGCTAGCTGAACGTTCGAGGTGCTGCAAATTCCTGGCTCGTTCCCTGGTGTGTTGGCAGCATTGGCCAGCGGGATGTCCCCAGTCCCGTATCCCCTCGACCCGTCTCCAGTTGATACGATGTTGATGAGAAGGAAAAGGAAGAGGAGGAGGAGGAGGAGGAGGAGGAGGAGGAATACCATCACCTGTGACACCGTTCGTCTTCACTATTTGAGGGGCTCTCATGGACCTTGTTTGGGCCGTCTTAGATCTGCCAAGACTGCCTCCTGTGAGGCAGTCTTGGGGCTCCCGTGGAGCCCTCTTGGGCCGCTAGCCCGCTCCCTTTCCATTCTGTTTACGTTGCACACACCGACGCAGTGACAAGAGCGAGGTGCAGCGGCACCTCGCCGCGCGGTCTGCCCCCGGCGCCCGATGCCAAAGCGGAGAGACGGGCGGTGGCAAGGACACGCAAAAACACTACCTGTCTCTCAGGGCCACTGTCGTCAACGACGCCCTGCGCGAGCAGGCCGACTGCCACTTCGTCGCCCGACACATGCGGCCGCGCGGAAGCAAGGGAGCGCCAGCCACCACGCGACAGCATGGCCTCAACGCCGGACGCTGCAAACACGTCCCTGGCAGCGCCCCTCCGGACGTCATGGCCGTACCATTTCTCTGGCCGCGGCACACCTGCAGCGGCCAAGTGTTCGCGAAACTCGTGGGTCCATGACGCAGGCGTGAAACCACCCAGCGGCGGATTAGCGCTCGCCCAGGCCTGCTCGTCCAGCAACGGCAGCCACGTGTGCAGACAGAGCGCCTTATCCGTGTTGCAGAGGCACAAAGCAAACGCGGTGCACAAATCCTGGCGTTGCTTGCGCCGAATGGGACCGTAAAGGAAACGATTGCCTGCGACTTGTAGCAAACCCCGCCGATACTGCCGAAGCAGCTCCGACGGCATGCGCATCAAAAAGTTGTACGTGAGTGCAGCTATAACGCACCACCAGACCCGGCCTTGCGAGAAGGCGTGCCGCAGCAAGGTCTTCAGCAGCGCTTTGTCCGCGCGCTGCCTGGGCAAGCGAGGCGCCCTGCCCTTCACAGTGCCCCGCTGGACCCCGCGCAAGATGGCGTCGTGGTCGCCCTGCCAAGGTACGCCCGCCACCTGGTGCGCCATGGCCCAAGCGCTCAGCCACCCGCGCTGCGTGGTGGCACACACGCGCACACGGCAGCAACCCTACGTATGTGTTGCACACTACACCCCAGCGGGGGCTCACCTAAGAGCTCAGACGCCCACGCAATCATGCGCAAATGCGATGCGTACGTCGAGAGCGTCGACGGCACTGTCTTGCCACCGTGTCCGCTACGCGAAGCAGATCGGCACCCTGAGCGCGGGCTTCGACCATGGCCTACAGCACCTCGCGCGGAGGCGCGCCGTCGGGGTGCCTTACAGAGCACCCTCTGTCCCGGCTCAGCGCTTTCATCATGTCGGCCTTTTCCCTGCCAACGGCCCGGCAGAAACTGTCCAGCACGCTCCAGTACGTGGACCAGGCCTCGGCGGGGCCACGCGCGCACGCGGCGCCGCCAAAGCTAGCTTGTCGGAGGTGGATCGACCTCCTACCCTGACACGTCGATTAAGGAATTGGCCGTTTTCGGTTCGCGAGAGGGCGTCGCGGCCGTCATTTTTGCGGGTCCAGGTGCGTCGATTTCGGTCCCAGGCCGTTTTCAATAAGGGGAGGTTTGCTAAATGGAGGTTTGTCTACCGCCGAGCTTGCACCCCGCGGTGTGGCGCGCTGGCAGTGTGCGGAGAGCTGTGCACGCTGCCACTGCCACCTGGCGAAGCGGCGCCAGTGTGCCCAGCGGGGCCGCCCCCGGCGCCGCCAGCGACCCCGCGGGGCCCTGGGGCGACGGGCGCAGAAGCCAGCGGGGCCGCTGCGCGCCGCGGTGCGCCCAGAGAGGCCCGTGCGGCAGCGGCCTGGGACGCCACGCGGGGGGCCGGCTGCAGCCGGGGGCGCCGGATCTCCGGCGGGGTGCGCAGCGGCGTTGGAGGCGCGGAGCCATGAGCCGCACCGAGCGGGCGGGCGACCGCGCTTGCGAGCACGCACCAAGACGGCGGCGGCCCTGGACCCGATCCCCCGCCCAGGGGGGAGGAGGGAGGCAGGAGGGAGATGCCAGCGACGACGGCGGCCGCGACCCCGACGACGATGAAGATGACACCGGCGCCGGCCGCGGCGGTTGCCCTTTCTGCCCAGGCCTGGAATCTTGCGCCTCGAAAAGATGGACGAAGGAGGAGGAAGAGGAGGAGAAGGAGACGGAGGAGGAGGAGGAGGAGGAGGAGGAGGAGGAGAAGGAAGAGGGGGAGGAGGAGGAGGAGGAGAAGGAGGAGGAGGAGGAGGACTTGGTACCTGGACAGCTCCACGGTCGAGGTGGGCGTTACTTTGACGACCTTGGCCCCGAGCTTGGCGAGGGCGTTCTCGCCTTCTTCCCGGGGCGCTGCGCCCAGGGAGTTGGAATCGGAATGCACGTATTCGAACCAACACCGGATGTCGCGCTGGCACAGTAGCTCGTGCACCGCGCCCACCACGCAGGCCACGTGCGGGGACCCGCTGCACCCACGGACGCAGCCAGCGAGCGCTGCTGCGTTGTCGCCAAAACAGTAGAGGCAATGCGAAGGAATTTGATTGCCCCACACCTCCAAGGCTTTAGCGATCCACCATGCCTCGGCGCCATGAATAGCATGCTGGCGGCAGGGCCCTAATTGATCGAGCACCTGGCCCGGCAGCACAACCGAGAACCCCTCGCGGACCTCTGGGGCTGTCCCGGGGAAGACCAGCATGGCCGCGGCCCGCTGGGAGGACAGCGCGGCGTCGCCGTCAAGTGTGGCAGCGGGCGCGGCCGGCGAGGCCAGAGGCGAGGAGCGCGGGCGCGCGCGCCGCAGAAGGCGGGCCTACAGGCGGAGGGCAACCCCATAGCCTGCGGCGGCCGCTCGCCGGCATGCTGGGCGGCCCCGACGCGTCCGAGCGCTTCGAGCAGCGGCCGGCGGGCGTGCGCGCCCGCCTTCCCCCGCAGCCCGCGCGAGGAAGGCACGAGCCTGCCGAGGCGCGAGGGCGCCCTGCCCCGCCCACGGGCGGGAGTGCGCGACCTCCTCGCGCGGCGGGAGCGAGCGGCTCGCGCCGACAACACGCGGTTGCCGACTGCGGGGCCCCCCTTTGCGGGAGGTAAAGACCAGGCCGAGGAGGGGGAGCTGGGTCCCGTGTTCTTGGCATCGCTCGGACGTGTGCATTTTTCCTTCGGCGAGGACCATCGAGGAGCATCCTTGATCACTTGGCGAAAAAAACACGCACGAAACCGAACAAAAGCACAGGGAATGTACGTCCGAGCGATGGCCAGGGGGGAGCTGGGTCCCGTGTTGGCTCTTCGCCTCCTTCACATCGTATACTCCAGGACCTGGAGGACCTCCCGGGGGACGGAGCGAGCGGAAGACGCCGACCAGGGCGGCTCCCAGGTCGAAGAATCATCAAAATAGTTATCAGCACTGGTGAAAAACCACCGGCACAGTATGTCGCGAAGACAACGAGACACGATGTTCGAATTCGTGACAGCACCTCCGGTGCCAAAGTCTTGCGAAAGTAGCTCCCTTCCTGCCACTTCGCGCCGTTGCGGGTCCCAGAAGAGCTGGGCAGCGCGCACCGGGGTGAGACAGCGGCCCACCTGGTGATGCGGCTTCCGTAAATCATCTTTGCTGCCTGCAGGCGGCTCGCCGAAGGCCAATTGCGAGGCCACTGTCTGAGCGAGAGTGACCTCGCTGTCCGAGCAGACGATCCGCTCCGCAGGAGACCACGCGAGGTTGAAACAGCCCCCCCTCCCCGGGGAGTCCGAAGCATCAGCGCACGCCCGCATCTCCCAGGAGCAGTTCGGCACAGCGGTGCCTTCCTCCTCCGACCACTTACTCTGCCACGCGGCGAAGTTGCGGCAAAATGCTACGTTGTCCCCTCCGCCGGGGGCAGAACTAAAGAATTCGAGCGGCCGAGCGGGTCCTAGAGAGCCCGTCTGTTCGGCTTCTGCCCCTTGCGCCCGCAGTTCGGCGGCGTGCGGGTGGCTCCTCTGGACTCGCTGGACGAGCTCCTCGTTGAGGCGGCGGCTCTCCTCCAGAAGCGGGCTGACCGACCAGGCGGGCGGAGTCGCCGCTACTTACGGGAAAATGCCGGGCTCCTCGGCAACCCTGGTGTCGCGGAGCCCTTGGTGGAGGCACTGCAGAAAAGAACCAGCAGGGGAGTCAAGGAGGCGGAGGAGGCGGAGGAGGAGGAGGAGGGAGGGCTTACGAGCAAAGTGGGCAACGGCCGGGTCAACTTTTTGGCTAAGCTGAACCTGCTCGCCGTGCAGCTCGCGTTTCCACACTTCACTTTCAGCAGAGCCGACCTCCTCAAACGGATGTCGTTCACAGCCGTGCCAAACCGGATTTGGCCGATAATTGCGAAAGCTGTACCTTCCGCCACAGCCGGCGGCTGGTAAAGGGTGGGCGCCGCGCCGTGCCACTCCGAGCGCAGCGTCCAAGTGCTCGCTGGGGCTGAGACCCCGCGACTGCACGGTATCATACACATGGCGGGGCTGCACGGCGACAGCGGGGTCGCCCCGCGACCCACGGTGACGGCGACGCCCTCGCCGGGCACAGCGTGCCCGGGGGCTGCCGGCACGAGAGCCAGCAAGTCCGCGTTTGAGCTCAAAGTCTGAAAACTCATCGCGCCCAGCGGGGCTCGAGGAGCAAGGGGCGAGGAGGCGAGGGCGGGGGCGGGGGCCAGGGGGGGGCGGAAGGGATGACGGGGCCTGATCACTGCTCAACGCTACATGCGACGCAGGGCGCGCACACGAAGAATCACTCGCGAGCTGGCAGCGGCCACCCAGTCCACCACCCAGCGGGGCGCCCCGAGCTGGGGGGGAGCATGCAGGAGAGGAAGCAGGGAGAAGGGAAGGATCGGCGCTGGACAAACCTCCCTTTAGTAGACCTCCCCTTAGCGGCCTGGGATCGAAACCGATGGACCTGGACCCGCAAAAATGACGGCCGCGACGCCCTCCCGCGAACCGAAAACAGCCAATTCACTAATCGACGTGTCAGGGTAGGAGGTCTGTCCAGCCCCGAAAGGAGGGGGGGAGGCGGGGGCCAAAGGAGCGGGCGAGCCCTGGTCTGCGGTCAACTGCACATGCGGAGCACCGCCCCGAGGCAGAGAACCACCAGCGACCAGGTCGCTGTCGCTGGGGCAGCGGCCCAGCGCGGCGCTGCAGCGGCCGCGCCCTCACTGCCACGGACACGGGCCAAGGTTGGCCTCTCACTGGCGGCCCGGGGGCCCGGCGGGGCCTCCCGGGCGCCCTCTGCGGACCCACATGAGAAAATCACGACGGAAGGTTTTTTTATGTTTTCCGCCCCTTCGGGACCGTCGAAAAACAACTCAGGATGAAAACCCGGTCCCGGCGAATAGGTCTGGACCTCTGGGGGTCGCGTCATGAAAAAGTCATGACGTCGGGGGTCTGGGGAGGGGAGCGGGAGCGCTCGCGGCGCGGCTCCGGCTGGTCACGGCCCCTGTGGCCCGCGTCCCTGCGCACGAGCTCCCGGCCGCTGGATTCCAGGTGCGGCAGGCAGCGCCGCATGGCGCCTGGGCCCGCCGTGGGGCAGAGCGGGCACCCGTGGCGGTAATTACGCGCACCGGCTGCCGCTCGTGCATAGTGGCCGCCGGAGAGGAACCGCCGGCAGGGGAAGGGGCCGGTCCTGGCGCTCCCCCCGCCGCTGCCCTGGCCGGCCCGGCCCCGGCGGACCCGCGCTCCGTCCCGATCTCGTTCTGGCACCGCGTCCACTGAGGGACCAGTCTTAAGTCGGGCGTGTTCCCCTACAGGGGGATGGTCGACGAAAAAAATGCCCCCCAAATAATCAAAAAATTATATAAAAATAGTCTGGGGACTACTTTTTGAGTATTTGTTTGCCTTTTTGGTGCATTTTGGGGGTATTTTTTTTCGTCGAAAATCCCACTGTAGGGGGACACGCCCGGCATAAACCCAGTTCAGGGCGTCGCCCCAGGAGGCGCGGCCCAGTAGGGCAGCGGCCCAGACGCGCGGCAACTCCCGGCACAGGGTCTGCGCCAGCGGGCGCTGGAGCCGGAGCGCGTCCGCCACCTTTGGCGGAGGCGTCTGGAGGAAGCGCCCAGACTTGCGCGCCGCAGCGGCGGCGCGCAAGGCGGACTCGTCCGGCTCGAGGCTGCGGAGCGGTTCGCCCTGGCCGGCGGCCTGCGCCAGCTTCCTCGGCTGGTCGGCCGGGTCGTGCTCCTGCGTCAGCTCCTGCAGCGTCTTCGTGTCCTGCCTGCAGGCCGCCGCGAGGACCTGCCCGAGGAGGACGTTGCTCGCCGCCGAGCCCTGCACGGGGGAAGCCCCGATCCAATCCCCTGGCGGGCGGTCGGCGGGAACCTCGGGCCGGGGCTGCGGCCCTGGGGCGACCGGGTGGCCGAGAGCCCCCAGAAGCTCTTGATTTGAGTCGGGCGTGTCCCTCTACGGGGGGAATGCTCAAACACAGTAAAACAAAATCGTCTGGGAACGATCTTTTGACGACTATTGTTGAGTATTTGGGGGGTATTCTTGAGCAGTTTCCATATAGTTCGCCCGAACTCCCCCATGTAGGGGGACACGCCCGACGTAAGCCCAGGCTGGAGGGGCACGCCTCGAGGAGCGCCCTGGGCGCCCACGGCGCGGCCAGGTCCTTGACTGCAGCTCCTTGGCGCCGCCCTCCGCGCGGCCGGCCTTCCGAAGGCCGGAGGCCCGCTGCTTTCCAGCGCCCCTCGGCGGCGAGCTCCGCCGGCAGCGTGGCCCTCCACCCAGACGTCGGGCGTCCCGGCAGAATCGAGACAAAGGTTTTTCCTGGTTTTCGGCCTCTGGAGGCCCTCGCCGGGCCTCGGGACCGTCAGAAAACGACGCGGGCTGAAACACCGGAACCCTGGGAAGTGGTCGGGAGGTTGGGGGCCCGTGTCTCGAAAAAATCGAGGCGTCGGATGTCCGGGAACGCCGTGAGCGTGGCCGGCATTGCGTCGCCGGCGCCCGCGGCCAGCACCACGGGCGACAGGAGCACCAGCCGGCCCTTCCTGCAGGTGCGCCTCCGGGCGCGGGTGCCGGGCCGAGTGGCGCTCCAGGCTCCTGTGCACCTTTCGGGCCGGACGAAAGGGGGGGATTGAGAAAGGGGGGGGTACGAAATTTGCTGCATGCAGCTGGTTTCGGCCTCACCGATGGGCCCATTCCTCGATATATGGGCGCCTCCCGGCGCCGGGAGGCGCCGGGAAAATCAGCTACGTGAGCTGATTCTCAACCCCTCCTTTGCTATCCCCCCCTTTCGCCCGACCCGAACCTTCACCTTCCGCCATGGATGTGTGAGAGTGGGGACTGAGGGAAGAAAGTAAGACCGGGCAGTAAGATCGCGAAGACAAGCTGTCCCCCCTGATCCGAAACTGCTGCAGCGGCGCAGGGGGGGGAGAGAGAAGCAGAGGGCAGGAAGTCAGCACATGCATGGGGCAAGCAGTGCTAACTTCGTTTCACCTTCGTGAACCAGCTTGTTGGGACCCTCTTACGCCGTCTTGGGGCTCTCGTGGGTTGGCCGTATGGTGGGTGTCTGATGGCCGTCGTGGTGCCGTCTCGGGCCGTCGAATGGCATTATGAGGCCGTTGTGGGTCCCACGCGAGGCCTTCTTAGGCCGTCGTTGTTTCTTGGTGCGTTGCCGCCTCGAGAGCGCGAAGCGGCAGCAGTTTACGACGGATCGCGGCCTCGGGCGTGCGACTTTGTCGCATTTGAATCGTGGCCTCGAGAGTGCGACCCCGTAGAATTTTTGACGGGTTGTGGACTCGAGGGGGAGGGGGCTGTGCATGCGGCGCAGCGTGGCGAGAGATGAGCCATGGAAGATGCCAGAAACCCTACCAGACAGCACTTGGCACTCTAGCACGCCCCAACGTGCTAAGGGGGCACGGTGGCGGATACGTTGACGTAGCCAGGGGCCTGGGCCATGACCGGAGAAGGGCTTGGAGGACACACCGCGCGCTCGCTCACGACGGAGCGCCGATGCGATGGAAGCGCATCCGTTTTGCACATGGCGTTGTTCTTGGGGCAGGTCATGTTAGAGTGCACCTCTGAACATACTCGCCAGAGAGGGGGCGATGCTATATGTATTGCTAGATACACACGTCTATATATACACACATGTGTGCACGTAAATTGATATATGCGTGTATACATTATATAAACATACATATAGGTATGTGTGTATATATATATGTATGCGTGTGTGTATGCATGTGTGTGTGTGTGTGGGTGCCGACGCGCAGTTTGTTCCGATGCGCGGCCTTCTGTCTTGGGGAGGGCGCCGCGGTCACCAGGGCTTGGGTCGGGCCCAACCCAGCTAAAAGTGGCGTTACCTTTGTGTTATAGATATCATATAGGCGGCCACAGGATGGGCACCAAATCGTCACCATATTGAGGGCCGTGGTGACATCGCCAGGCTGGTGCGAAGAGGCCCAGATACAAATTGTGTTAGATCAAACGAGAAAAAGGGAGGAGTGGGATGAGGGAGGAGCAATTGGAGGGGGGAGTGAGAGATGGGGGATGGGGAAAGGACGACGAGGGCAGGGGGCAGGGGTGCACATACCGGGGCAGATGGCGTCGCATGAATCTCGGAAGCACCGTCGAGATGAAATGCCACTCACCGCGCCGTTGGGTCAAGTTCGGCACTGGATTCGCCAGTGTCGGTGCCTGTGGCGTTCCGCTGGTGCCAGGGGTGTCGGGCCGGCAGAACATATTTTTGTCAGCCCCAGCTGGCGGTCACCACGGATTTTCGCCAACCCTGTAAAAAATGGGGCTGGCAAAAAATCGGTGGCCTTGTTTGGCACCACGCGGGGGGGGGCCAGCACAAATATTTTTGCCAGCCCCTCCCCGCTGGCACCATGCGGGGACGGAACCGATGGCGGCGTCCAGGCATCGTTCCTGTTCGGTTGCCCGGGGCTCCGCCGGAGGCCAACCCAGGCATCAGGAGTATCCCAGGGGGTGCAGAAGCATCGGGATTTCAAGGAGTGCATGCTTCAGGCGATCCACAACTAGAATTGTAAGCGCCAACTCTCACACAATGCCCATGCACGTCCCACTTCTTCTCTCCATCATGGCCCGCGCCTTGGCATGAGCATCTGAAGACCAACGCGCGCCTGGCAACTTATGTTTGGTGACCGTCCAGATCTTGCCAGGCATGCGGTGTCACCGCGCTACCCCCCAAGGTATAGCTGGGTTGGGCCCGACCCAAACCAGGTAACACGCCGCCTCGGACGCGGTGGGTTCGCCGTGGGTATGCCGCGGTGCCGACGTCGTCTACTTGGGCGCGGGGCGCAGGGCTTGCCATGGGTTTGCCGTGGTGTCGACGTCGTCCTTTTGGGCGTGTCAAGAGCAAACAGCGCGGCTACGCACACACACATTCACACACATATGTATATATATAGAAATTTATGTAACGAGATGTGTATACATATATATATATATATATATATATGTATGAACGTGTACGTGCATGTGTTTATCAGTAGTTGTACATGTGTATATATATATACATACATACACAGCCCGCGTGTACTGGCAAACGCGTCTTAATTTCATGCGTGCCGATGCACAGGCGGTTTCGGTCGACGGGTCAGGATTTGCCGTCTTATTCGGACACTGTATTCACGCGCGCGAATCTCATCGCCGTTCCCTCCGCGTTCAGTCGCAGTGTGAAGGTTCGTCTGATCACGACGGCCACTGTCTCGGCGAGGCGGCCTTCTCAAATATTTACGCAAGCAGGCAGGTTGGCATTCCTCGTGCGGTTTCGGGGTGACACGTGTCACCCTGGTGCTTCCTCATTTGCATGCACGGGAGATCCCGGCCCCGGGCCCCTGGGCCCCCCTCCCTGGGGCCATCTCCAGGCGGCGGCCCCCCGAGGCCCCGAGACAGCTCAAGATCGCTCCCAGAGCGTCCAAGAGAGCCTCTGAACACCCGGGAGGCTCCCAAGACGCTCCCAGCCTACCCCAGGAGCGCTCCAAGACGGCCGCACGTGACATCCCGACGGCCCACGAGACGCCCCAGGAGCCTCGCGAGGCCCAGATCGTCCAATTCCCGAGAGCAAGCGTACATTTTCACCACATCCATTTTTGTCAGTCTTCACCGCGTCGGAAACAACCCCTTCAAGACGAGCCAGGAGGGCTTCGATACGGAAGAAGAACGTTCGAAGAAGCCCGAGATAGTTTCAAGTAGGCCCAAGCGGGTCCTTGAACGCTTTCAAAGCAACAAAAGGGACCCGCCGAAATCATCTATTTTATATTGGTTCTCAACAGTGTTCGCGTTGTCTGTGTTATGGTTTTTTATTGCACCAAGACAGCCCAAGAGGCCCCCGTGACGGCCCGACCACGACCCAAGAGAGCGCCAAGACGGCCCAAGAAGCCGCCAAATCGGCCCAAGAGGTTTTCAAGACGGCCCCAAGACATGGGCAAGAGCGGGGACCCAAACGGACATTTCGAACCCAGACGCCAAGAGCCCCAGGGAGGCCCCCGAGACACCCACAAGAATCCCCAATAGGCCACCAGGAGACCCCCAAGAAGCCCCACGAGGTCCCCCCACAGAAGCCCCAAAGAGCCCTCCAAGAGAGTCCCCCCAAAGGTATCCAAATAGATTCCCGGCATGGTTTTGCCAAGCTCCCAGGGGCTTTCGGGCATCCCCAGGCTGCTATGGGTTCTCCTCTTGGCTGCCTTGCGCGCTTCCTGGAGCCTGCATGGGCGCCTGCAAAAAAAACAGCTGGGGGATTCGCCCTGCACGCGTACCTATGTCGCGACGTCGTGCTGGACGTCGCCTCCGTGAGAAGAGTGAGCCGCGTCATCTGTCTTGTACCGTGTGTCGTGCAACATCTTAACACTTCCCTTCAATTCGTAATACGGCCCACGGGATCCCCAAGACGGCTTCCTCTGCCCCTGGCAGCCCTTAAATGATTTGAATTCCCCCTACCATTGACCCCCAGGGTAACCAAGGGACCTCCAAAGGCATCTCCGAGATAGTGCGAGGGGCTCTCGAAACGGTCATGAGATCTTCAAGACCGCTGAAGACGGCCCACGGGCCACGAGCCCCCCGAAGCCTCCCAAAAGTTACTTTCGGGCAGCCGCTCGGTGTATCTGCTCAAGGCAACAGGATCTCTTTGGGGGCTGCTTATTCAGCAACTCCTGAAGCGTTCATCAGGAAGTACGCTCCCATCTGATGATCCTTGTGGGACGATGTCCATCCTCATCCGGTCCTGTGACGTTGGCTTGGGCTGCGCTAGAACCTAAGCGCGCGAAGCGCGCGTAGCTCTAGTATCCACATCTATATATGTGTGTATATATAATGTTCACTCACCCCGCACAAGAAACACCAACCATATAGAGAAAGAGGGAGAGAGAGCGAGGGCGATGTATATTTAGGTATATGTAGAGAGAGACATACATATTAGAGAGTAGAGATGGGGTCTGACGGGATCCTCCTCCTCTTCTCCCCACGGTCGCCAGGAGCGCGGCGAGAAGGGCAAGGGCAAGGGCAAGGGGAACGGCGCGCCAGGCTTCGACGACCCCCCCGCCTTCCTCTTAAGCCGTCTTCCTCCCACTTCTCCGTCATCCCTCCTCGTCCTCCCGTAGATGGACGAACAGATGGAAGCCTTGACTCCGCCCCCCTTCCCCCAGATTCAAAGTTGGTCCCAGGCCCCAGGCATTCGGCAGCACAGGTGTGCGAGGATTAAGGAAAGTGGAACCCCGGGGGCCTTCTCGAGGCCCGACCCAACTCTGAATTTGGGGGGAAGGGGGGGGGGCGAATACGGGGTTGAACCTGAAGGCGCTCCACCTTTTGTCCTCCTCCTCCTCCTCCTCCTCCTCCTTCTCCTCCGCCTCCTCCGCCTCATCCACCTCCTCCGCCTCCTCCTTCTCCTCTTCCTCCGCCTCCTCCTCCTCCTCCTCCTCCTCCTCCTTCGGTCCCTTCCCATCCAGGGGCTCGTCACATGCAGCGCGCACGGCTTCGGGCCCCGTCTTGCGGGTGATGGGCACCCGGGCTTGGGGTGTGTGTGGGCCCTTTCGCCCCCCGCGGGAGGAGGAGGAGGAGGAGGAGGAGGAGGAGGAGGAGGAGGAGGAGGAGGAGGAGGAGGAGGGGGGGGGGCGAATACGGGGTTGAACCTGAAGGCGCTCCACCTTTTGTCCTCCTCCTCCTCCTCCTCCTCCTCCTTCTCCTCCGCCTCCTCCGCCTCATCCACCTCCTCCGCCTCCTCCTTCTCCTCTTCCTCCGCCTCCTCCTCCTCCTCCTCCTCCTCCTCCTTCGGTCCCTTCCCATCCAGGGGCTCGTCACATGCAGCGCGCACGGCTTCGGGCCCCGTCTTGCGGGTGATGGGCACCCGGGCTTGGGGTGTGTGTGGGCCCTTTCGCCCCCCGCGGGAGGAGGAGGAGGAGGAGGAGGAGGAGGAGGAGGAGGAGGAGGAGGAGGAGGAGGAGGAGGAGGAGGAGGCCTTTGATTTTTTTTTTTGTCGTCTTTTTTTTTTCCTTTCTTTTTTCTTTATTTTTGTTTTCTTTGTGAGGAGGGAGGAGGAGGAGGAGGAGGCGGACGGAGGAGGAGGAGGAAGGAGGAGGAAGAGGAGGAGGCGGAGGAGGAGCGAGGAGGAGGAGGAGGAGGAGGAGGAGACGGAGGTAAAGGGAGGAGGAGGAGGAGGAGGAGGAGGAGGAGGAAGGAGGAGGAGGAGGAGGCGGAGGAGGAGGAGGGAGTAGGAGGGGGAGGGGGAGGAGAGGAGGGAGGAGGAGGAGGAGGAGGAGGAGGAGGAGGAGAGGATGGAGGAAGGAGGAGGAGGAGGAGCGGACGGAGGAGGAGGAGGAGGAGGGGGAGGGGGAGGGCGGAGGAGGCAGGAGGAGGAGGAGGGCGGAGGAGAGGAGGAGGAGGAGGAGGAGGAGGAGGAGGAAGGAGGAGGAGAGGAGGAGGAGGAGGAGGAGGAGGAGGAGGAGGCGGAGGAGGAGGAGAGGAGGAGTGGAGGCGGAGGAGAGGAGGAGGAGAGGAGGACGGAGGAGGAGGAGGAGGAGGCGGGAGGAGGAGGAGGTAGGAGGAGGAGGAGGACGGGGGGAGAGGCGCAGGGGAGCGGGGGGGAGGGGGACGGGGGAGGGGGAGTGGAGTGGAGCTGGAAGCACACGGACGTAGTCCGTTCGGAACCCAGAGATGCCAGGGGGGCCATCCAATATTTCTCGGAGGGCCGTGGGGGGCGACATCCCACGGCACACCGCGACAGGCCCCCCTGGCCTCACAATTTACTCGGAGGCAGCACCCGCCGCGTAGGAACCGATCGCGGCTTCGGCTGCCGAAACGTGCAACGCCTCTAGAACTGACTTGCTGGGACCCGATCTGGACGGGTGGAGGCCTCGCCTGATCCTGCTGAGGTTTTCGAGGCCTTTGCCAGTGGGTCCCAGGGCCCTGCGCTCTCCCACTTGGTGGGAGAGAGGGCAAGGCAAACGTAGGCTTTTAACCTGGTGCGTGGCCGTATGGCCGCACTTCACACAGAAGAACATTTGCCACTTGGGGATGGTGGCCAAAGTGTGGGAGGGGTGTACCGCCTTGCCACTGATCACGCGGGGACCCCGCGACCACAGCACCTCGCCACACGCAGCAAACTCGGGAAGGGGGCAAGGCGGTACACACTCCGTGGCGGCAGCTGGAATAACGTGGCAAGCGTCGACGATGATGAGGCAGGCAGAGCATCGCCATTTGTCTGCACACCGCTCGAATTTGTGCTGAGAAGCCGCGATCGCGGTCTGCAACAGAGAACGAGGGGCTGCCTCCTGGGTGGGCTGCCTCTCTGGCCACAGTCCTCGAGGCTCTGAATTCTTGCCTAAGGAACGTGGGATCAGTCGTGCCCTCTGACGGACAATGGCTGCGATAGCATCGTATTCATCGGTCCTGGGGACAGGCGGGAGGGCAAGGGTGGCCGACTTGTGGGCCGCGCTTCCCGCGAGCTCGTCGGCTTGCTGGTTGCCGAGAGCAAGACATTTTTGGAAACCATGCAAAGTCTGGGGATCGGCGCGAGATGGGGCCCAGAGCACCGTGACCGAGGAGCCGCCGCCAGGTCGATCCTGCACGAGGTGCCGAATTCTCAGCCAGAGATCTAGGTGATCTGTAACAAACGTGAAATCTTGCTGGCACGTCTCAAGTGCCAGGCAAAACGCATGCAATTCGCCTCTTGGGACGGTCTGGCGGGGGCCTGGGAGGGGGGCAAGGAGGCCCGCGTGGAGGGTCCAGGAGGCCGAGGGAGGGTCCCATCGGAGGGCCGCGAGGCCAGAACCAACTCGCCGTCGCCTGACGTCGTCGGAAAAGGCTCCGCCAGACCCGTCACCAAAAAGAAACAACTCGCCCTCAGCGTTACGAGCTCCTTCCCACGACGGCAGTCCCTCCCGCACCGCACCAGCAAATTCCCACCCGTCCCTCCCAGTCAATGGCTCGAACGCGGGCGTAGTGAGAGCGACAGAGGGAATGCCGCGGAGCCACAAGGCGGGGTCGGCATCGACCCCCGCCACGGCTCGCGGTAGTAACTTGTCACTGGCCTCAAACTCGGGTCCCACATTCGCCTCGCACTGCCACATTCGGTGAAACAAGGTTTCAGGAACTCCAGCGCTGCATCGGTCGCAGTTCTTGTCGATCTGGTAGCCCGCGTTGTGGAGGCGGTCTCTGATCCATTGCCCTCCGCTGATGATGGTGTCGTTGAGGGCCCAGTCGCTGAAGCCACCGTTTGCGAGGAACCTCCTTTGTTCAATGCGGATAGTGACCATGTCTGCGCCTCCAGCCAGCGTGTCACCATGGGCATGCGTAGCGGCCTGGGTCCAGAGGAGCCTGTGTAAATCCTCGCTGAGGTCCTGCAATACTGTGTGGATGTCGGCGTCGAGGAGGTCAGGGTCGTCGGCAGGGGGGAGGTTCCACTCCTCTATGTAGCCGTCCTTCGTACGCCTCCACGTGGTAGCTGAGGTCGGCTCCCAACTGGCCTCCAGCAGGGTCGCGATGGCCGCGCCTGTGGGCCCCTTGACCTTGCACCGCAGCTTGGGGCCTGCGGCGAGCAAGGTTTTCTTGATCCTTGGCCAGGCTCTGATGATCCTGGCGTGCGTGCTCGGGTGGCGTATCCAGTGCTGAAGCCATGCCTCGATGAATTCGATCCTTAGGGAAACTCCTGGGTCCATGCCGTCAAAGGTGGCGCCGAGGAGGGAAGTGAGGCATCGGCCCGCTGCTGCTCCCGTGGCAGCAATGGCGGCCTGACGCCGCCATCGTAGTAGAGCGTGCCGAGCGAGGCCGTGCACCTGATGTCCGAATACTCCTTCTGGGAGAGCGCCAGTGCGCCACAGTCCTGCTGAGATTCGGGCCTGCTGTGCTGTGCTCCGTAGTCGGTGTATCTTGCGAAACCTAGCTGTGGCTGAGCTCTGTCGCTTCCTGGCTTTGGCTTGTACCCGTCGAGTAGCCGCAGCCGCGTCAACTCCGAGGTCGACGGCCGTGGCGGTCGCAGTAACTGGGATGTCGTATTGCCGCATCTTCTTGGCTAGCGATTGGCGGACCTTGGGGGTGGAACCGATGAGGACAGTCTTGTCTGAGACAGGCAGCTCGAACTCCTTTAAACCGTCGCAGAGCGTCTTGGCGGCACGGGGGAGGTGCTTCTGTAGAGCACGTAGGACTCCTTCGACTCGAAGAACAGTGTCGTCTACGAAGGTCCACATCTGGGCAAGCTCTGCCTGAGCTTGGGCTTGCCGTAGAATTGGTAGTAAAATGAGTCGTGCCAATGTGGTGCCGTGAGGGGAGCCTGCAATGATGCCTTTGGAGGCGAAGATAGGCATACTCACCCATTGTCGACTGCGCATGACAATCGGGGGAGCTGGTTTTGCTGCACTTCAGTATTGATGATCAGGGGAAAGACGCAGTTGTGGGATGGTGTGATGAGTGAGAGGGCCTTTATTTTGTCGTAGTATTCTTTCCACGAGCGCCTTGCCACTAGGCCGAGCTGGATTGCCTAGGAGTCGCAAGGCAGCCTTCCTTCTATGGCCTATGTTGGGCGGACTCTGTATCCCGTCGTGGCTCTATGTGCCGGTGTGGGTGCAATGGTCACCCTTATTCTGATTCGTTTTATTTTGTTTTTTACAGGTCTCGTTTTTTCCTTCTTATTTTCTTCTTGCCTCTATGTAATTCTTGCTTTTGTGTTTCTATTATTCCTTTTTTCCTTTCTTTCTTGGCTCCTTTGGTGGCTTTGGAGAGCTGAGGAGCCTTTGATGGCTGTAGTCCAAAAGTCGTCCAGACCTTGCGTCCAGGCTGCCGATGCAGTCGATCTAATGCGAGACCAGAGTCTGGCCATATGAGGTAGCATGCCGAGGACCCTGTCGCCTCCAGACTCCTTGGCGGCGAGGGCTGCAATAGTGCCTGAAATTTGTAGTGGTCAGATGCCTGCTTGCTCTACTGAGTTGAGGATATCTGCATAAGCTTCAACTGCTGGTTCTGGTAGTCGATGGAGGTCGCGAGGTCCTAGGGCGTCAACTCCGTGTGCTTTACTGGGTGGCATGCGGCCGTGAAAGCGGTGTACGATCTCGGCTGCGATGGGCTCGAGCGGTTGACGAGCGGCTGCTGCCTTGGCCTTTGACAGGGTCTGTAGGATGTCGTCGGGGGTCTCGGTGGCTTGCCATACTTGTTGCCATTGTTGCTTCTTGTTGTCCATGATAACGGTGGGGTCGGCGATGGTCAGGTTGGTCGTGTAGGCCTCGATGCGACGTACAGGCGCTGGCTTGACATGGGCGTGTAGTACTCCAGGGCGGTGCTTCCATTGCTTGGCGAGCCAAGCCCCGTAGGCCCTCTTGGACTTGGCGAGGGCGGCGGAGAGCGCTCTGGAGGCCCAAGTAGCGGTGATAGTGACCACGTCGTCGGTGTCATCCTTGTCCAAGCGCGGGGCCCAGACGAGTGCAAACCAGCGGAAGATGGTGTCCTCATCCTTCTCGAACTGGAGGTCGTGCAAGTGAGTGTTGAAGTGGTCCGCGCGCTGCTGGATGATGGAGGCCTGCTGCTGCATGAGCGCTGTGTGCTTGGGCTTGTCGTGGAGCGCAGCGTAGCGCTTGATGAGGGTGAGCGTGATTGCCCACCATTCCGACTGAGGGTCATGTACGTGTACGCGGCCTGGGGCGGCGGCTGTCTTCTTCCAAGATAACTGGTAGCCTTGGGCTCGGCCTGTGTATGCTGCGGCTTCCTTCGGGTCGATCTGGTGGTGGCTGATCATGGTGTTCTCGAGCGCCGTGACCCATTTGGCGTACTTGGGGTTGAGGTCGTCGGCGTCGTGCACCCAGTGTCTGTACACGAAGTGCGCGTGAGGCTGCTTACAACGTGTGGGTACCGCTTCCTGCCATTGTTCTTCCCACAAGTCCATCGGGATAGCATAAGGGATGGGTTCCTGTGCTGCGGGCTCGTCTTGTGGCTGGAGTTGTGCTGCTGCTTGTTGGAGTTCAGGAGGTAGATCGCGTAGGCGTGCTGCTCGAGCTTCTGCTGTTTTACGTTTCTTAATGGCGGTCTTGCTGTTGGGGTCTGGTGGGATCCTGGGTCCGTCCACTGTAGGGAATGCCCTGGGAGTATGGATCGACTGATACCACCAGGGGTCTGCGCTGCCTGCTCGAACTTCAAGGCCAACATGGGTGGCCCAGGGTACGGTGGGGCACTGGCGAATGGAGATCGTGTGCTCGATGCCAGTCTTGACCAATGCGAAATCAAGCGTGAGTCCCTGGCCCTTGTCGCACGTGGCGGATCCAGGCGCTCGCGCGATGGTAGCATTCCATTTGGCGAGCCACTCTGTCGCTGCGAGCTGCTCAGGTGTCATATTCCAATCGGCCAGGATGATCCAAGGGTCCGTGAGCATAGTAACGAAGGCTCCCAGCGAAAGTAGCTTATCGTGCACTGCACCCTCGATCTGCCTGTGGGGTTCCAGATACGCTGCAATAACGACCAGGTTGCCAGAGCGTCTGTGCCATACCATGGGCGCGAAGCCGCGGAACGGGTCGGGCCTGCGCTGGGAGATGGCAAGGTCACGGAGGTGGTTGAACGTGGTGGCCTGGACGTGGTACCTGGAAAGGATGATCTCGCCACCCGTGTTGCCTCCGTCTGATCTGCTGGTAGGCGTGGCCGTAGTCGATGATATCCTCCAACCGTCCGCTGCTAGCTTGTCGTAGATGAGCGGCGCTTTTCCAGGCGAGATGTGTGTTTCAACCAATGCTACCATCTGATATTGTTTGCCTGGCCCTGCCAGCCATTTCTCCGACTGTGGCCCCCACTGAGTAATGTTGGAGAAGAACAGGGAGTGATCTGACAGCGTGGGCTTCGTAGGGCATTCGTCTTGGTAGGCGGGTCTGGGGTCGGCTCTCGGGCTGCTGGGCTTCCATGAGCCTTTCCCTGCGGTCATGTCGACAGCTTTCGCCATCTCATCGCCCCCTACCAAGGACTGCGTCTTGGGCGGGGCGGCATCAGGGTTTGCCTTTGGCGAAGGCTCCCCTGGTTCCTGTGCCACATGCATGTCGACAGCTTGGGCCGTCTCATCGCTCCCTACCGAGGACAGCGTCTCGGGCGGAGCGGCATCAGGGTCGGCGCGCGCATCACGCTGCGGCTGCCCTGGGTCCCATGCCACGGGGTCGACGGACTGTGCCGCCTCATCGCCCCCTACCGAGGACAGCGTCTCGGGCGGGGCGGTAGCGTACTGATCTGTGACTGCGAAGTCGATGTGGGCGTCCAACTCGGCCAGCTCGTCGAACGGGTCGAGCCCCCCCCCCCCCCCCCCCCCCCCCCCCCCCCCCCCCCCCCCCCCCCCACCCCCCCCCCCCCCAGGTCGAGGACTGCGTCCATTGTATTGATGATCGGTGGGTTGTCATAGCTCTTGGTCTCTGACGGTAGGCGTCCCGTCTCACCATTCCGTCCAGGGTCGGGTTGTAGGCGGCTAAAGAGGCTGCTGCGCTCCAGCCGCGGCGGTCGCAGTGGGCTTGCGCACCTGGCTGAGCATCTTCTGTGCCTTGTCTTCGAGGTCGGGGTCCTTGTTGATCGCTGGTACAGGCTGTGTGGCATAGCTGCCGTCAGAAGTAGCGCCAGCAGCAGGTGCGGGGGGAAGGTGAGGGGGAGGGGTGGGGGGAGGGGGAGGAGGAGTGGAGGAGGAGGAGGAGGAGGAGGAGGAGGGAGGAGGTGGAGGAGGAGGAGGAGGAGGAGGAGGAGGAGGAGGAGCAGGAGGGCGGGGGCTGCTCGTCCTCTCGCTCGCTCCTCGGCCCCTCATCCTCAGGGGGCAGCGCCTCGTCGCCACGACCCGCTGGCGCCGGCCGGGCGGGCCGAGCCTCTGGCCGCGGCAGCTCCTGGCCAGGAGGCTGGACCCCATCCAGCGAGAGGAGGAGGAGGAGGAGGAGGAGGAGGAGGAGGAGGAGGAAGAGGCGGAGGCGGAGGCGGAGGCGGAGGAGGAGGAGGAGGAGGAGGAGGAGGAGGAGGAGGAGGAGGAGGAGGGGGTGGGGAGGAGGAAGGGAGGAGGGGGGGGGGAGGAGTGCATTCACACATTCACATTAACGTTCACATTCACGTTCTCACATTCGCATTCGCACTCGCACCCACGCACACAGGTGGGGCGTGCCAGAGGAGAGCCTCGCATCCGAGGGTCGAAGGAGTTGCCATCTCTTCCCCGGCGGGAGGCGGCTGAAGGGCCGTGGACTGAGGCGGGAGTGAAGCTCGGAGGAGGAAACGGGAAAAGGCACCCATACTGCTGCCTTCTCCTGTTCTCCTTTTTGGGCCTCTTCGGCGGCGCTCGTCGCCACCGCTGGGTTCGCCTCGAAGTCCTGGCCAGAGCGCGCCCCGGGAGAGGCCCGGGGAGTGGCGGTATCGGTACCCTCTGGTTTCCCCCGAAGCGAGGCGGCGGAGGTAGCGCATGCGCCCCCAAGAGGTGCGGGCCGCTGGGGGGGGGGGATGCCGAGCTTCCGGGCCAGCGTGCACGCCGTTCGCAGGCTTTCGGCTCGCGGGCGTCGTGAAGAGGGCCTCTGCAAGAGAGAGAAGCAAGCGCGGCGTCCCCCCCGGGGCCGGCCAGGAGGAGGGGGGCCCGGTCTCAGAGGGTGGCTCTCGCCCGAGCGCTGGTCTCAGAAGGAGGGGTGCCTTCTCCTCCTCCTCCTCCTCCTCCTCCTCCTCCTCCTCCTCCTCCTCCTCCTCCTCCTCCTCCTCCTCCCCCATCTCCTCCCGGGCAGAGCCGGGGCCCGAGGTATGGGAACGAACAGTGACATCCGCATAGGAACTCGGAGGTCCGCGCGGGTTTTTTCTCGGATCGGCGCTGGGCCCCCCTTTCCCTGACGCGCGGAGCGCGCCAGGGGGCGGCGCTGGGGAGGCGCCGTCAGGGGGCCCCAGCGCGGATGCGAGAAAGAAGGCCGCGCGGGCCTCCGAGTTGGTAGGTTTCTGCCAGTCTGCCTGCCCCCAGAGAGGCCCTCTCTAGGACGAAAGGGGGGGATGGGGAAAGGGGGGGCTATGAAACTTGCTGCATGCAGCTGGTTTCGGCCCCACCGAGGGGCCCATTCCTCGATACATCGCCGCCTCCGGCGCCGGGAGGCGCCGGGAAAATCAGCTACGTGAGATGATTCCCCAGACATGCGACGTCCTGATTTTTTCAGGACGGCGTCCCCGCAAGTCCCGACCCTTTCTTCGGGACCAGTTTTTCGTCCTGAGTCATTTTTTGACGGTCCCGAGGCCCGGCGAGGACCTCTAGAGGGCGAAAATACCAAAAAACCGCCCGTCCTGATTTTTTTACGACGCCATCATGTCTGAGTCTCAAACCCTCCTTTGCTATCCCCCCGTGTCGCCCGACCCGAGAGGGCAGCGGCCACAGGGGCGGAGGGCGGGGAGGTGTCGGGCTCCGGCCCTCGCCGCAGCGCGCCGTGCGCGCGTGCGTCCTGGGAGCTCCCGGCCACGGGCCCGGAGGATCGCAGGCCGCTGTGGAGAGGTGGCCCGCGAGTTGGCCTTGCCCTGACTCCGGATCCGCCCTACTTCTGGGGAAATTCGTGAGTAGGGCTTGGAATTTCCGCCTTACTTTTCAAGCCCCGCTGATGCCAATTTCCGCCCTACTTTCCTGCTGCTGTTTCCGCCCTACTTCTGTGGGTTTCCGCCCTACTTCATGCTGGGTGCAGCAATCTCCGCCCTACTTTTTCCGCCTCTTACAGGTGGAATTCCGACGCAGCGTGAAGTTGGGGAAAAAAGCCAAAGTAGGGCGGATCCGGAGTCAGGGTAATTGGGGAGACGCAAGACTCGAGTAAGCCGGAACCCAGATTTGCCGACGTTTTTGACGAGCGCGTCCTGAGTTTTGACGGTCCAGTTTTCGTAGGACGTTTGCAGCATGAGCTCGCGTCAAATTTCAGATTGGGTCTCGTCATTTTTATGGTGGCCCCGTCAGGCCAACCCGAGTCCCCTGTACCCGAGTCTTACGTCTCCCCGACTTTCGTCGGGCGTGTCCCTCTACAGGGGGAAAATTCCAAATCAGTAAACAAATTGTCTGGCGACGATGTTTTGACTATTTTTGAGTTTTTGGGGGGTACTTTTTTGAGTATTTTTCATTTCCGCCCAAAATCCCCCTGTAGGAGGACACGCCCGACTTAAAGTTAGCCTCGCGCGCGTTTGTCTTAATGGGCCAGGCGTTGAGTCCGGCCTGTCCCTCTACAGGGGGAGTACTCAGAAATAGTCAAAAGATAGTCTGGGAACTATTTTTGTGCATCTTTTGACCATTTTGGAGCATTTCTGGTGTATTTTTGTGTCGAAAATCCCCCTGTAGGGGGACGTGCCCGACTAAAGCCAAGCGTTTTCACAGCTTCCGCACGGCAGTGTTACACTGTGCCAGAGTCACAAGGGCGGTGGCTTGCTTACATTCAAAAAAAGAGAGGTTCCCATTTGGGGGCTCTTGGTTCTTCTAGGCCGGAGTTGACATACATTTTGAGCAGCAGTTGTACGAATGTAGGGCGGCTTGTTATCAAAACGGGGCTCTCGCCAGGCATGTGCTTCAACTTTATGAGCAAGCCTCTTAGCACTTCTGCTGGCTAAATGGAGGGCGGTTCCTGTTCCACAGGGGCTCCAAGTTGCAAGGCAGGCTCATCGTCATTCAAAGGGAAGCTCCTCGCATTGGAGAGGAATGCTTGTAGGGACTTCTGGTGAGGGGACTTGGGAGGGCATGGTGTAGCACCCTGTGTATATTCTGGTCCCTTCCCCTTCTCCTATCGTTTGTCCTCCTTCCCATTGTCGTCGTCCTCCTCCTCGTATCCGGCCCCCTTTATCCACCTCTTCCTCCCCCGCATCCTCCTTCTTTTACTCCTTTTCCTCCCTCCCTTTGCGCTCTGGCAGTCGGGCGCATCTCCTCCAGTGTCTTGCGCGCGATGGGGCGCGACGCGGGACAAGGGCGTGGAGGAGGTCGCTCAGGCGGGCCCGTGGGATGGGTGTGCCAGGCGTGCAGCTACTACAACTTCGCCGAGCGCATGTGCTGTCGCTACGGATGCCAGGGGGGAGGCAAGCCGTCGCAGAGGGTCCTGGGCAGCTTCCTGCCGCAGGGGGCTCCAGGTCGTGGCGGTGCTCCTGCTGGCGCTGGCGGTGGCGGGCGTGGTGGGCGTGCCGGTGCTGGCGCGCCTGCGACCCGTGCGCCGTGGTGGCGTGGCGATGAGAGCGGAGAAGGAGGTCAGCGTGCTGCGGGAGTGGTGCTCAGTGACGATGAGCGTCGCGAGCTCGTCAGCATGTCAGATGGGCAGTTCGCCATCGCGACCAAGCTGTTCAGCGCGAGGATCAGGAACGAGCTCCAGCAGGCCAGGCGGCTGGTGCGCGAGGGGCTGGGTGACGACCTGTCCAAGGATAAGGCCGTCAAAGCCGCCCAGCTGCTGGCCGACGAGAAGGCGCAGAGGGTCAAGCGGACCGAGCACATGCTGGGGCTGGCCAGGGCGAAGGCGAGGGCGGCCATCAATGAGACGGCGGACCTCACGGAGAAGCTGGGGCAGCTGCGGCAGGAGCTGGCTGAGGCAGCCGCCAGAGCGCGCGAGGCGCTGGCGGCTCAGAGTGCCAGGGTGGCGGAGACCGCCGTTGCAGCTGAGGTGGCGACTGCAGCGCCCGCCACCCCTGCCTCCCTGCAAGAGGTCAAGGCGACGCTCGCAGGCTGGGCCAAGTCCAGCGGGGCGGCGGCGAACCCAGTGCTCTGCGGGGAGTTCGTCAAGCTGTCCGAGGCGGTCGAGAAGCTGTTCGAGTGGAAGAGCAAGGTGGCAGGGAAGGGTCTGGAGAGCCAGATCCTGTGCAGCCGCATCCTGCGGGGGCTGGCGCTGCTGCAGCCACGAGGGCATGGGCTGTGGCAAGGTCGGCTGCTGGGGCGGAACCTCGGCCGCTGTAGCCATCTCCTGAGGTGCAGCAGGCTTGGAAGGAGCTGGAAGAGCAGTTCGTAGACCCCGACAAGAGGAAGGCGGCTGAGGCCCCCATCAATGAGGCCAAGAAGATGCGCACGGGAGAGGAGGAGATGGACGCAGAGTCCTAGCAAGGGGGTAGGCGTCTGGAGGATCTGCACGGTCAATGTCAACGCGTTCAGCAGCCTGGGCAAGTGCTTGATGGTGCAGGAGGTGCAGAACTGTGACGCCATCTTGGTGCAGGAGACCAGGCTGCTGGAGGGACGGAGCGGGGATGCCGAGGCTCAGCTCCGTGGTCAAGGATGGCGGGCAAGGAGTTCGCCAGCGGTGAGGTCTGAGTCAGGGGGGCTCAGCACAGGGGGGCTCATCACCATGGTGCGACGTTGCCACGGGATGGCGGAGGTCCAGGGGCCTCAACCTCAGCAACATGTCGAGTCTCAAGTTGCTGGCGAGGAGGTTCAGGCAGTGCCGCAGAGAGTACGTGATCGGTGGGGATTGGAACCTCAGTGAGGAGGAGCTGCAGGCAGGCGGGGTGCTGGCTCTGTTCGACGCGTCCGTGGTCAGACCAGCGGGGCCTACCTGCATGGCGTCAGGGCGGATCATCGACTACTTCCTAGTGTCGCGCGGGCTGCTCGCGCAGGGAGCTTCTGATGACCTCGGTCCCGGGCGCAGGAAGGCTCGTGAGGACCCCCTCCATCGGTACTGGCTGTGTGAGCGCAACACGGGCCATGACATATTCTCAGCTTCGGAGGCTCTCGTGAGTCAGGCGGCTGCTCTGAGCGAGATGACCGCTTGTTTTTGGCTGAGGGGATTGATCCCGTCTGGGCGGCGTCGAGTTGACCCCCCAGCTCAGAAGGAGCAATGGAGTACTACCGGTTTGAACGATGCCGAGCCTTTTCCCAGGATGCCCGGGGGTCGGGAGCGAAGATAACCCCGCCCTTGTCTTCGGGGATGCATCTGGAGGTTCCGATTCCAAGAGCGTTCTCGTTCGGCGCGTGGGCGTTGCAGTTGACAGTCTTTGTTGTTTCGATCCACCTCAGATTCAAGTGGGATTATTCGGGCCCCTGGTCGGACCGCACCAGAGCGTGCCCTTGGGGGAACTTGCTGGTATTGAGCTCGCTATTCGGTACACCACGGGGCCTGTTGTCTACGTGTCGGACAACGAGGCGGTGGTGGAGGGGCGGTGGGCCAGGAGGTACAGGAAGCCTGAGGGGGAGCTCGCGTCCAAGTGGAGGGAGGTTGGGAAGACTCTTGGGGAGCAGGAGCGCCCTGAGCACCAGGTCGTCGTCTTGTGGATTCCTTCTCACTTGTCCGCTCGCGAGGCTCTTGCCAGAAACCTCCCCGTGAATTTCGTTCTGGGCAATGCAGTGGTGGATGAGCTGTCTGCGGTGACCGCTCGGTTGTGCAGGCTGCCACAGTCTCAGAGGGCGAGGGTACTGGACGTTGAAGGCAAGGCCGCGCTGGTACGGAAGAGATTAATGAGACCGAATCTGGACGTGATGAGTACTACGAACAAGAAGTTTGATCAGCATCCGCCGTCCTCCGACGTCATGCCTGCTGCTTCGTCCTCCACAATTACACAATATGAAAATACTCCTCACTTCCCCTGATGGCGTCCCGAAGATGACCGACCCCCCCCCCCCGCGTACTGTTTTTTCCCGGGTTTTCGCCTGCGTTTTTTTTCAAAATGTTGCTCTCGCTGAGGCGCCGGCCTCATTTCTGCTCCCGAATCGTTCCGAATCGTGCTCCCGCTGCAGCGTGGGCCTCATTTTCGGATCGG
>CAUYUJ010003618.1:0-77511 GCA_963575745.1 Prorocentrum cordatum
TCCTCCTCCTCCTCCTCCTCCTCCTCCTCCTCCTCTTCCTCCTCCTCCTCCGCGTCCTCCTCCTGCGCGCGCAGCTGGCGGACCGATGAGTCACCCCACCGCCGCCGGACACGGGAAACTGAAAAGACCACCCTGGCAGGCACCCATCAGGACGACCTTTTTTGTCACCCTCGGTTGGGGGCGACATCCAACCGAGGGGCCAGCAACAGGGTGCTCGCCTAGGGATCTGGCAGGGTCCACACCCTGCCCGACACGCTCGCACTCGACGGACCTCCATGCCTCGATCAACAAAACCGACTCTTTGTGTGGAAATATCTGCCTGCCTCGAGGCCGCGAAGGACTCTCCTTCCCCACGCAGACGGGACAGGAGGGCAGGACTCGAAACTGCCTCGAGATCGCCAGTCCGGCAGCTCCACAGTGGGGGCACACGACACCACGCCTCCCACCCACCAGCGCGAAGGGACAGGCACGGTGCGTGGGACGACCCTCCCTTTGCAACACAGCGATCGCGACATCGGCTCGACTCTCAACCGACGTGACCGCGGGCGGGGGAGGAATTACACGCAAAACTGGAACATCTGACTTAGGCTTGGCGGCCCGCTTAGACAGGGGCACGTGCAGACAGTCAAGGTCGGCCATTGGCGGCCCACACAGACCGACCCACCTGGTGAGAGTGTGCACAACTTTGAACTGATGCTTGAACTGTTGCCTATACAGCACCGATACTCTGGCGTGCTCAGCAGCCTGCTTAGCATGCTGATCGGCCAGATCATTACCCATGCGAGCACGAGGAGAGACTTGACCCTGGGCCAGCTCGGGCCTCGTTGCGTGAGCCTTCACCTTGTGAAGGCGCAGGTTGTCTAGCCCGCCACAGTCGTCGACGGCGTGCCAGACTAGAATCCAGACGTCAGCCCAAGCCGAGGACCCAGAGCAGCAACAAAAACCTGCCACGCTCCCAAACACCATGGAAAACGAAGCTGGAACCGGCCCAAAGGACGCACTCGGCAGGGCCTGCTTGAGGCCCATGCAAAAAGCCCCAAACTCACACGCATCTATGTCATAGAAACCGACACGGGGCCCTCCCGCGACCACTGCACCCCTCGCGCGCGCTGGGGGAAGGGGCGGATCGTCGTGCAACGCGACGATCGCCCAGCCCATCGAGCGTGCAGTAAGGGGCAGCTCCGAGTCGAACAGACGACCATCCGTGAAGCAATCCCCGTCGAGGTCATCGGTAGCGCCATGAGGCCACAACTCCTCAGGAGGGGGGGGAGGAGTAGGGGGGGGGGCAGGCAGCGGCACGAGCAACCTCTCAAGGAGCAGGCGGACGAGAGGGCGATGCGCTGCTGCTAACATACTGCCCGCGCATGCTGGCGGGGGGCCTCTCGAGCTTGAGCAGATCCTGGTGACCAGGGCATCCTAGATGTCTGTGCACTAGGGTTCCTGGGGCAGACGCGCACACTCTGCAGCGCTGCTCCTGCGAGAGCCCGAGCTGAAACTGTCGACCCCGCGGCCGCTGACCGCCTGAGACAACACTAACCGCGCGAGCTTTTTCGTGGGAGTTGAGCGGGGGCACGCCCGCGCGGATGGGCGCTAAAAAGGTGCCCCCTTTGAACTCAGGAGCCTGGGGGTGGCCAGCCACGCGCTCCCAGGGCCAGGGTTCAATTGCAGCTTCTAGCGTTTTTTTGGTTAAACAATATGTGTGTGTATATATATATATATGTATATATACATATATTATTCTTTCTTCTGCTACACAGTGCGCGGGCACCAGTCGCGCGTGCTACGGGGGCCGACGGACGGACGCGGCCACGAAAGTCCGTCCACGACTATGCCGAGACGGAGCGCGGCGGCAACCGCCGCAGAAAGGGCCTTTAATTGCTTGCCGAGGCGACCCGTGGCTTGAAAGCCTCAGCCACGCACCTGCTAGACACGACGACCCCGCGAGGAACCCGCCCGCCCCAGAGAGCCATAGCGACGGAGACGAGGGGGGCGGCATTGAGGTTACACGCAGGATCTATGCGTGGCAGAGAAGACAGCTGCAGCATGAGAGTGATCGGCCTACCTGATAACTTCTGCGTCTGAACCGACGCTTGCTATAAAAGAGCTTCCTTGAGCTCGCGGCCGCTGCTGCCCGTCGCCCCCGACCCGCGTGGCGGGGGCCTGAATGGCAGCGCGCGCCAGGCAGTGAACTCTCTTTGCGTGCAGCCCGCAGGTTAAACGGAGAAGCTTGCTGCGTCTGACTCGGGCGGCTGTCCGCCCGGTGCGCGCAGGGAAACGCTCGAAGACGCCTCCTGCTGCGTAATCGATGCCTAGATTGCGCCCTGACTGGGCGGCCTAGCACTTTCTGCCGGCGCAGATCCCGAGCGAGGTCTCTGCGGTGGCGAGGGCAGGATGCTAGCAGGCGAGATCTGGCCTTGCTGACTGGGAGATGCACTTCGTCCAGCTTCTTGCGAAGCAGAATCGCCGCGCTGACTAGACCTTCGCGCACCTGCTCGGAGGAACCAACCTCGCGCAGCTCCGCGTCGTCAACCACCGCCCCAATCTGAACCCCCCGAGCAGCGCGCAGAGGAAAGGCGGCTTGAACGGCATCCAGCGGCGTGATCAAGGACGCGCGGGGCCCGATGCAGCCCGACGAGCAAACGCAGCTGCCTGAGTGGGAAATTAGTGTTCTGAGCTGCCTTGAGCAGCTCGCCGTGCCGAGCATTCTCAAAAGCTTTGTGCAAACCGAGAAGCACTGTGCCTGCTTGCATGCCACGACCTTGGGCCCACTCGGCGAAGGCGCTTTGAACCCGCGCGAGCCGATCCGAACCCCTCCCCCGAGTCGACCACCAGAGCCCGCGACAGCTCTCCTCTTGCCAACGCCGAATGAGCGGTCTCCTTAAACGACCTCGCACTCTGGGCGTGACGTGCAAGAGAGCTATAGGACAAAGCCCTCCTGTCCTCTCGAGTATGAAGACCACCTTGGTCCGCGGCTCTGGCCAGACGAAACTGCCCCCGATGGTGAAAATCAGCTGCTTGAAGCACTCAAGCGCTTCATTTGGCAGCTCGAGAAGCTGCCGCGGCGAGATCTGATCATAGCCAACACCACTGCAAGCCTTGAAACTGCGAAGCACCTTCTCGAGCTGGTCAAGGCTGAAAAGCGGGAGTTCAGGCCCCGTGTCTGCGGGCCAGAGGAGTGAATCTTGCAGGTTGCCGACTTCCCAGTAAGAGCCCCGTTCTTGAAGCAAGGGCTCCATCTCCTGCTCTTGGTTCGCAGGAGCCAGACGAGGGGAACCTGTCGGCGCCAAGCTACTGCTGCGCCATGGCGTGGCTGGCTTGCCTCGCACCCCCCCCCCTCCTATATTCCCCCTGCCGTCTCCCTCGCCGCCCCCGCTTGACACTTCCTCACCTTTTTACGCGTAACTGGGGCCCTCGCTTCGGCGTCGCCTCTGGGGGGCTTCCACGTGCCCCTGTTGCACCCTACCCTGTTGGTAACCACCACTCTTGGGGAGCGTGGATAATGTGGATGGGGGAGGGCACGAATGGCGGGCGGATGACTTCCGGGGGCTCCAAGGATCGACGGCCGAAACGGCTGGCATCAGGGATTCCTTGAGGGGGCGTGGAAGGGTAGGTGGTGGATGCGAGCATGGGGGCGGCATCGCCTGGGGGCGTGAACGTTCAAACTCACGCGCCGAGGCCGCATGATGGTAGCGCAACAGTTCGAACGAGCAGAAAGAACCACCTCTTCCTCGGAGGTGCTGCTGCTACAACTCCTCCTCCTCCTCCTCCTCCTCCTTCCTCCCCCTCCTCTTCCTCCTCCTATTCCTCCTCCTCCTCTCCTTATTCCTCTCCCTCATTTTCCCTCCCCTCCTCGTCCTCTTCCCCCTCCTCCGTGATGCGGGGCGTGCGCAAGGCGATTGCGATGGCGATGCGCCGCCAGGGCTGTGGATGTCGAAGTTCCTCGGAAGAGGTGGTGGCAGTGCTTTCTTGGGCGGGGTATCTGGGTTGGGGAATATCGGGCCCCGCATGCCAAAAACATCCCCCATGATGGGGTGAGGTATCCTAAAGGATGCGTGTGACATGTGGAGGCATGCCGCATGATGGTAAAATGATCGTTGTTGTTGCTGTTCGCTGTTTGTCGTCGCCCCCCCCCCCCCCCCCCGCGACCCACCCTGGCTCATCCCAGCCCAAACCACGACCCACCCGCGACCCACCCCGCGACCCACCCGCGACCCACCCACGACCGATCAACATTGGTTTGAAGAGCATCGGCGCCTGCGGCGGGCTCGTTGTATAATATGTGAAACGTTGGCACCTGCGGCGGCCTTCTCCAGAGTCTTGCAGACTGCCCACGTCCCCACCGCCCCCTCACTCATATCCGTATATGCGGGGTGCTACGCGTGTGTGTATATATGTATATATATATGTATATATATATATAGATATATAGACATAAATATAGATAACCCCGCTGTTGCTGATAGGAATGACGGGACGGCGGCGACGTCGGCAGTCTGAGAAGCTCTGGAGAGACCCGCCGTAAGCGTTCCATTTTGACACGTTACACAACGAGCTCGCCGCATGCTCCGATTTGTTCGTTGGAACCGTGTGGGTGGGTCGCGCGGCGGGGCGCGGGTGGGTCGCGGGTGGATCGCGGGTGGGCCGCGGGTGGGTCGCGGGCGGGGTCGCAGAAGGGTCGCGGGTGGGTCGCGGTTGGGTCGCGGGTGTCTCGCAGCTGGGTCGTAGGTGGGTCGCGGGCGGATCGCGGGGCGGGTCGCAAGTGGGTCAGGGGCGGGTCGCGGGTGGGTCGCGGGCCGGGTCGCGGGCGCGTCGCGTGTGGGTCGCGGGCAAGGTCGCCGGGGGACGGTGACAACAAGCAACGAACAGCACACATCAAACAATAAGCAACAAACACTCACCACCAACCACCAACCACCAAACAACCAACAGCCAACAGCAACACAACAACAACAACAACAACAACAACAACAACAACAACAACAACAACAATTACTAGCACGTGGGGACACTCCGTTCTCACCAGTGCCAGGGTTTTCATAGGAGGCGGGCAATACCCCCACTTTGTGGGGGGGCCGGTTCAAGCTCTACCAAATTTCCAAACGACTCTTCGCCACCACCCACACCCAGCTTCCCGCCCTATGACGTTCGGACACTTCACTTCGTGGCATGCGGACGACCGTGGCTACTATTCAGGGCCCCGCGGCCGACGACGACGGCGTGCGCGCGCGAAGAAAAAACGAATGTGTCCCGCATGGTATTATTTGACAGGGATGATGGCCCTGGCAGGTGCGCAACCGTTGTTGCAGAAGTTCGAAAAAGTTGCTCGCAAAAGCCCGTTTGACAGAAATGTTTAAAAAGTGTTGGGTTTCCTACGAATCCGCAAGAGCGCGCGGGATGAATTTTGACATTTTTTTTGAAAAACCATTGGTTTTTTGATGTTTTTATGTTAAAATCGCTACGAAAACTAAGGTTTTGGAAGGATTTCGTCTTGCGCGCGCGAATGTCCACTTTACCTTATTTTTTGCAAGGGATTCTTGAAGTTTGGTTATGTTAGAACAAGAAATGTCCACTTTAGCTTATTTTTTGCAAGGGAAAACCGATCGTAACAACACAACCGGATCCGGACTCCCCCGTTTTGCCTGAGACTTCCTCACGAAAATGATGAAAATGAGGCTGCGGCCTAGGCGCGGCGGGGGGGTCGTGCACCAGGGGCCCCAACACTAATTATTCTTTAGAAGTAATAATGTTCAACAACAACAACAACAACAACAACAACACCAACAACAACAACAACAACAACAACAACAACAACAACACACCATCACCAACACCAACAACAAGACCATCAGCAACAACACCAATACAAACACCAACACCACCACCACCACCACCACCAACGTCAACAACAACAACAACAACCACAACAACAACAACAACAACAACAACAACAACATCAACAGCTACCACAACAACAACAACAACCGCATCAACAATAATCATGTTACCCGATTGCTCGACGCTTCTAGATGCAGCATGCGTCCATCACGATATCCCCCCCCTCATCGGGGACATTTTACTTGCGCACGGGGGTACGATATTCCCTCTCCCTGATCTCCCGCCCGAGGAAGTCTCGACAACACTTTTTCCGAGGCACTTCAAAATCTCCTATCCCCTTCGCGAGGCCCCAAGGCGGCCCAAGTGGTTTCCCAAACGGTCAAGACGGCCTCCAAGACGGCCCTGAAGCGCAGCAAGAGGGCCCACAATCGGTTCAGAGAGGCTCCCGAGACGGTTCCCGACGGCGTCCCATGGGCTAGGAAAGCCCTAAGACGTCACAGAGGACCCCAAGAAGCTCGCAAAGGCCCCAAAGAGACCCAAGGAGGCCCCCAAGATGCCTCCAAGAAGACTTCAGGAAGCTCCAAGTAGATTCCAAGAGTGCCCCAAGAGGCTCCCAATACCACTCCGCATTCGCCACCTCCTACTCCTCCTTCTCCGATGTTCGCCCTCTTCTCGTCTTCCCGTTCTCATTCATGTGTTCCCTGAACGGTTTCCACAACGGCTGGGGAAACATTTAGTCATATAGTCTGGTAGCTTGGTCTAGCTCTGGCCACAACATTCGGCCACATAGGCGTTTGAAAAAAAAGCCCCCCGCGATGCCTCCTCTGCCTTTCTCATTGAGCTGCCGGTGGCAGAGATCAAATGAGCTCCCAAGACGGCCCAATACTTATCCACGACAGCCCATGACGGCCCCAACATCGACCCAGACGGCCCCAAGATGCCCGAACACTGCCCCAAAGACCCTGAAGAATCCTCCAAGGCTGCCCGCGACGGCTCCGAGAGAACCTCCCGAAAAGCCCTGAGAGACCTGTCGTCTTCTTCGTTCGCGCCAACGTGTTCCCCGAAGGGGTTCCACAACGGCCAGGGGAACCCGTGGTCAGACTGCTTGTCCAAGCACTGGACCCAAAGCTTCGCCAAATAGGCGTTTCTACAAAAGCAAGGCGCGGAGGTGCTTCGCCGTAGGCGTCTTCGATATGAGTATTCATTGTTTTGTTCGCTCACTCTCTCTGTTTTTCGCTCTCTCTCTCTCTCTCTCTCTGGTGTTGTTCGCCCCACCGACTTTCTCGTTTTGGCCTGTACGGACGACAACGCTACGAAAGCCAAACGCAAATTGGAACAAGCATGCAACTGACTCGACTCGAACATATTCGAATGCGAGAGGCAGCAGCTGCTGTATGAAGACGAGATAGACGAGATAGACAAGAGAATCGGACACGATAAATCGGCACTATCTCTCAACTAACAACTGGGGGAATCAAGAGGTACCGATACCGCTACTCCCTGGACCTCTCCTGGGGTGCGTTCTGACCAGAATTCCGAGGCGAATCCAGCAGTGGGGACGAGGGCATCCCATGAGGCCCAAAACGGCGGAAACAAGGGAAGGGTAGCCGTATGGGTACCTTTCCCTACTCTGAACAACGTTATACATCACCATCGTCAGTCCGTTGGCAAGCGTGTGACGCAGAATTCTCCACTTCTGCACGTGTGTCGTTCACGCGCCAATTATGCTCCGCCTCCCGTCATGTACACGGCAAACCAAATTAACGTCGGCATGGAACGCGCGAGACGCCCCTCACGTCGTTAATTCCTCCCCCTCCTCCTCCTCCTCCCCCTCCTCCTCCTCCTCCCCCTCCTCCTCCTCCCCCTCCCCCTCCTCCTCCTCCTCCTCCTCCTCCTCCCTTTCCTCCTCCTCCTCCTCCTCCTTTTCTCGGCGGCGAGCGAGGGGGGAAATAAGAAAAAGGATGCCTGCTCAGGAGGCACGGAAGTCCAGAGTCCTTGAGAAACTGTCGGAGCCTTCCCCGAAGGCGCAACCAAAAAAAACTCCCAGGAGGCCCGAGGCCGTCTGAGAAACCGAGCCGCCTTCTGAGAAAGCCCTCTCCTTCTCGCCTCCCCCCCCTCGCTCGCCGCCCAGTTACGCCAACGGGGAAGCATGCCAGAAATGGCATGCAAGGTGCAACGCTCCCGTGGCATCACATTGGATTCCACAAGCGTTCGGAAGAACGAGTCGAGTGTCGCCGGGGGGGAGCCTTGTCCGCACCAGCGTAGACCTGCTCCTTGAGATCCTCAGCAATGGAACAAGCTGATTCCGCGGGGACAGGTGGAATCAATCCCAAGTGTAATGCAGTCGGCGTCCGTAGAAGTTCTATCGAGGTTGCACGGCGATCAGCGCCAAACTATGCCTACGTTATTCGCTATGTTGGTATGTACTTAGTTTCCCGTCGCCTAGCGATTACCTCTGTCAAGCAGCAGTACAGAAACATAACACATGTGGAGGTAACCTCCCATATACAAGGCGACATGCATGACCACCTCTGGCCTTAAGATTGCATCGGCGTGCAACCAATCCCGTTCACACGGTAGCAGTGACGCATAGTTGTCCCCTGAACAACCAGAAACTATTGCGTGGAATGTTCTGCGGTCCCGTCGGTATCCCTTTGTTTGGCACTCTTCTAAAAGCCCATACCCCGAATTCACAGATGTGCTGGGGCGTGGCGCATGACTCCTGGGCTTTGTCGCGTGACTTTTCCGGAAGTCAGATAGCTCCAAGGCTGACCAAGAGGCTCCTAAAAAGCCCCCAAGACAGTCCAGGAGGCCAATATACAACCTAAGAACGCTCTGATACGGCCCAAGATGGCCTCAAGACGGCCGAGGAGGTCATCGAGACACAGCCAAGAGGCCAAACTCATAATGTGCATCAGTTATTCAGCGATTTAGGGGCACTCGCGCTTTCGAGCTTCAGGGCCCTCAGAAAGGTCCAAGGGACCCCGAAGATCGCCCAAGAATGCCCGAGAGGCCCCAAAGAGGGCCTCAGGGCGCTGCAAAGAGGAGGCCCCCAAGACGGCCCAATCCCCCAAAGGGCGCCAAGAGGGGGCCAAGAGCGGGAAAGCGAAGGAGCCTTGAGACCGTTGCCCCACAGGATGGCACCCAAAACACCGAAGCCCCCCATGCGCTCAAGACGGCACCGAGAGGCCGCGAAAATGCACCCGAGAGGCATCCCAAGATGCCATTCATCCAGAGCCCAGGTACGGTGGGGGGATGCGCCGAGAGAAATTAAAGATTTGGAAACATCATGTTTCCAACATGTTCCGCTCCAAACTTTCTGGGCTAAATCGATTCAACAGGACTTGACCGGGCCCCCAGATAATCCAAGAGGGCTTCGCCACCGTCAGTCGAGCAAGTCCTCCGAAAGGCGGATCTTGGAAGACAAAGTAAAACATAGTCGACACATAATCCAGACCAGTCACAAGAAAAAACACAACAAATCGTCACCATACTATTTTTTACCACGATTGGATTTCCTACTGTAGCGGGACATGCCCGACTTCACAGTAGCGGGATGGGCTACTAGAGACTCCACCGCCCCTTGTTGGATTGCCACAAGGGTGCACGGCGTGCTTGATTGTCCATAGTTTTTGTTCTTTTTGACTGTTCCCAATCGGCCTTCGGGCGATCCCGTGGGCCTCCTGGAAGACCGCCGAAAGCCGCCAAAACCTGACCGGACAAAAACGGGAAGCGTCGCTTGTGAAGTCTGCTCTTTTGTTGGTTCGCCGCGCAGATATGTCGTGGCGTGCGTGCGTTTGCGCGTGCGCGTGCGTGCGTGGAATATGTGCATGTGTGTCCGTGCGTGGTTGTCAGCGGCACTGCTGTGTCATGCCCTGCTCTGCCGTGCTCCTGCGGTCTGCGTGACCGTATGTCGCCTCTGTGTGTGTGCGTGTGTGTGTGCGTGTGTGTGTGTATGTCTGTGTGCGTGTGCGTGAGCGTGTGCGTGTGCCTGTGTGCGTGTGCCTATGTGCGTGTGCCTGCAGGTGCGGCTGTATGAATCGATGTTATATGTGTTCTGCCGTGCTCTTATGTGTTCTGCCATGTTGCTGTGTGTTCTGCCGTGCTCCTGTGCATTCTGCCATGGTCCTGCTTTGCCGTGCTCATATGTGTTCTGCCATGCTCCTGTGTGTTCTGCTGTGTTGCTACTTGTTGTGCCGTGCTCCTAGGTGTTTTGTGTGATCTGCCGCGCTCCTTAGTGTAGTTAAAGTTAAAGACGGGGCCTTCAAGGCAAAGGTGACAAAGACAAACACGGACAGGGCCAGACGGGACCCGCGTTCCCGAGAGACGCCGAACCCCACGCGAGCACCGAGGGCGGCGGAAGCCTGCTCACCACAGGGAGCAGCTGGCGCGAGCCACAGCGATGCCAATCCTTCACTCACTCACGGTCGGGCCGCCACGGCGCACCATGCGGCGGCGCACCCTGCGGTCCTCCAGGGCGTCGCCTGCAGCGCCGGCAGCGGCGGCGAGCTCCTCCTCGGTGACCCCGAAACCACCGAGGCGCCCAGCTCTCGCTGCGGCTGGGCGCCGCAAGGGCCGGCTGGCAGCGGCCGCAGCGACGGTCGCATCCGCTGGGGCCTCTCCTGGGCCCGCTGCCACTTGCGGCTCCGCAGCTGCCGCTGGGGCGTTGCCTGCACTGCTCGCAGCGGTCGAGGAGTCTACAGCTGGCTCCGCTGCAGTGCCAAGCCACTCCAGGTACCGCTCCTGCGCGTGCTCAGGCGCTGGACCCTGCGAGCGCAGCGCAGGGGTGCCCTCTCCTTTCGCTCTGCGCCTGGCAGCTCGTGACCCCTCCTGCCTCCTGCCTCCTGGATGGAGCCCTCGTAGCCACAGGCTGCGCTGGTTCCTGCCGCCCTCGTCGATCCTGTCGCCTGGGCACCGCTCCTTGTCGCGAGGCCTAACCCCTGAGCGGCCGCCCAGCGTCATGTAGGCGCCGCGCTTGGAGCATGCCACGAGCTCCTGGGTGCCCTCACCTTCTCCAGCGCAGGCATAGGACAGGGCATGTCCCAGGATGCTGAAGGCCACTGCACTGGCCGAAAGGGCTGCCGAGCTGCTGCCTGTCGAGCGGGCGCTCTCCAGGCGTCGCCGCTTGGCCATCGGCCCCTCGCCCGTGGCGTTCTCCGCTGCCTGAGACACCTCGGCGCCAGCGAAACGCGCCTGGCGCCGCGCAGCAGCAGGAGGGGGCCCTTCGCGGCCCCTGGCCTCGATGCCTTGCCCGACGATGGCGGCCCACCAGATCCAGCGCCCGAGCTCCTGCGCGATCTCCGCCAGCGCCTGGTGCACGCCAACCGTCAGCCTGTCCACTGCATGCGTCTGGGCGCCCATCTCGGCGAGGCGGTCGGCGTGCTCGTTGCCGCGCCTCTGGGCCTCCGTCAGGAGCCCGTCGAGCACTGCCTGCCTCGAACAGGGGGCTGGCACCTTCTTCACCTCGAAAGCGCCTGGCTCGAAGGCTGCCAGAATCCTGCCCCATAGGCGGGCGTTCGCCCTGCTGGGCGCGGTGGCGTACACGCGCCCTCTCCGCAGGCAGGGCACTGCGGAGCTGAAGCCGATGTTGACTTTCTGCACTGCTGGCCTCGCAAGGGTGGCGAGCATCCAGGCAGCCAAGTCCTCGCCGTCCTTGGCCGTCTGCTGCGGGCAGCGGTCGCGCCAGACGGTGCCGTAGACCCCTGCCACCAGGTCGCCGTCGTCGTCGCACTGCGCAATGGCCCAGGCCTCACAGCGCAAGGCGCTGTACTGCGGCTCGCGCGCCGAGCCATCGAGGTACAGCTTGCCGTTGAGCTTATCATCGGCTGGCCTGCAGACACATTGCACCCACATGGCGTCGGTGCGGCGACCCTGCGGTGGCTCTGGTGGGGGCAGCCAGCAGCGGCCGAAGTTGTCGCCTGCGCGCTCGCCTAGGGCCCGCGCTCGTTCTGCGCGCTGCTTCAGCCGTGCCGACACTCCGTCGCGCTGCTGGGCCTCGAGCACGGGGCAGCCGAACAGGCGGTGCCACAAGGTGCCTCTCTCTGCTCCGCAGCAGCAGCAGCGCGCATGCCCCTGTTCACCTGCATCGAGGAGCCTGGCCTGCGTCCAGTGCGCGTTGGAGATGCAGGCCCCGAGCACGTTCTGCCCCCTCACTCTGGGCCCGCCGTCTGGCCCGAGCAGGCGCCCGATGGCGCCCCAGTGCGGTGGCCGTTGCAGGCGGGCGTCGTGTCTGAGCTTCCGCGTCTCGCGACGAACGGACGCGCGCCGAGCGCCAAGGCCAGCCTCCAAGCCCAGCTCACGAGATCCGAGGTGCATGAGGTCGAGCTCATCGCCAAGGTCCGTGACCATGCACCGCTCGGGCTTGAAGTGCCAGTCGATCCGCGCACGGGTCAGCACCACCGCGTCGAAGGGGGAGGCGCAGTGCTTCCATGGCGTGTCAGCTCTTGCGCGCCTGGTCGCCGCCGCCTCCAGCCCCCGCTCCATCATCCTGGGCGGCAGCTCGCCTGCCTGCAGCAGGCCCGCCATCATCTGGACTGCGTGGCCTGCCGTGAGGGCTGCAGGATCCAGGTTGCGCCCCCCCCTGAGCTCGGCACAGCGCCTGCGCAGCCCTCGCTCCGCACCCATGGGGGGCGCTCCTGCGCTGCGGCAAGCCGCAAACCTCCATCTGTGTAGCTCGCCGTCCGCGTTGCCCGTGACCGTGCGACCGCACGCCATGCAGGCCGTGGGCCCATCCTTGTGGATCGGGTCCAGCCTGCGCGCTCGGCGAAGCGCTCCTGCAACTCGGACTCGGCCCGCATGTACTCCTCTCCTCGTGTTGGCGGCGTCCGTGCCGAGGTTCCTGGCCTACAAGGTCTTGCGGAAGGTCCAGCCTTGCAGCTTCCAGCACACCCCGAGCTGGCGTCCTAGGCTGGGGCTCGAAGCGAGGAGGCGGCGAGCCACTTCCAGCCCAGCGCTGCCGAGCCGCGCGGCCACCAGCTGCTCCGTGCCCACGGCCTGCAGCGCGATGTCGCCGACGACGTTGCGAGCGACAGCCAGCGGCCTGCTGCCCGCTGAGGCGGCGCGGAGGGCTGCCAGCACAGGCAGCTTGGCCAGTGGTGGCACGCGCACACCCCGCCAAAACTGCCCCCTTGGTGCTGAACGACTCGGTGGCCAGGCCCACGACGGACATGAACTGCGGTCTCTGGTAGAGCACCGCGTCGCCGAAGGCGGCGAAGATGTCGAGGTTGAAGCCTTCGGGTCCCAGGGCGCCCTGGAGGTGCAGCGAGCCCGCCCGCAGCTGCAAACCTGACGCAGTGGACACTGTGACTCCAGTCAAGCAATGCCTCAAGGCTGCGACGACGCCTGAGTTCGCCAGCGGGCCCTCCTTGTCCGCGGGCGCCGACGCGTGGGGGAACGTCGTATACCCCATGCGCCGCGCTGCTCCTCTGGCCTCCTCCAGGCGGTGCAGAGCCAGGCGGGGCTCCTCCAGCCCGCAGCGGACATCCTGAGCTGCCGTCGCAGCTTGGCCTGGCGCTGGTGGGGCCTGCGCGCCCCCGAGGTCGAGGGGCCGCTTGCCGCCGATGCGGGCCGCTTTGGCGCCGCCGCCCTCCTGCTGCCTAGGCTTAGCGCCACTGGCGTGGCTACGCGCACGACTGCCGTGGCCTCTCGCCTCCGCCGCGACTCCCAGCGGCGCGGCCAGCAGGGCGAGCAGCAAGAGGGGCCAGGTCCTCAGCCTCGGCCGCCAGCTCCAGCTTGCACGCCTGGGCGACCTTCGGCCACTCGCCGCGTGCGTCGCCGCGGCGTTCGGCCCGGCCGCGCTCCGCGGCGCACTGCGCCTGCCAAGGCCTGCAGCCTCCTGCGTGGTCGCCGTTCTCGCTGCTGATCCCGCCCATGCGGCGCGACTCCGCCCAGGGTGCTCTCCTCGGGACCGCAGGGGCTTCGGCGAGCTGCGCGCGCACCGCCTCCACCTGGGAGCGAATGGCCGCCCGCGCCACCTCGAAGTTGCTGGAGCCCCACGCCTCGGGCAGCTTGTCCAGCTGCATGAGGAGCCCTGGGACCTGGCTGGCTCCTGCCCACTCGGCCGCGCGCTGCCGCAGCTGCGCAGCGGCCTCCGCTCGGGCTTCCTCCTTGAGGACGTGGGGCGCACGGCTGGCCTCCTCCACCTCCGCGTCGAGCTGCGCCAGCTCCTCCTGGGCCTTCTGCAGCTGGGCCTCGGCAAGGCCACGCGCCGCTTGCTTCTGCTCCAGACTCTGGCGCGCTGCTCGGAGGCGCTTCTCCGCCTTGCTGATGGCGTTCGCCTCCTTGTGGAGCATCGTCGACAGCGGCATGGGGGACGCCTTCTGCTCCGCTGCAGCCCGCTGGGCCTCGGCCAGCTCGGCGCGCAAGGCCTCCAGCTGGCTGGCGACGACGTCGGCGAAGCAGCAATCGACCCCGTCGGGCGGCTCTGCCTGCAGCGCCTCCAGCTGCTCGACCGCCACTTGCAGCCTCTCGATCGCCGCGGCGCCGCTGCCGCTGGGCGCCCCACTGTCGCCCGACGCCGAGGCCTGCGACTTCGAGGTGGCCGCGCTCGTTGCAGCGCTGCGGGCCTGCCGCTGGGAACGGCGCCCGCGCGGCTGATCCGCCCAGCCGTCCTTCTCCGCCTGGGGCTTGGCCTTGGCTGCTGCTGCTGCTTCCAGCGCCCATGGCGGGGCGGCGCGCCCACGGCCAAGGCGCGTGGTGCGCCAGTCCCAGTTCCACCCACCGCAGCTGCACATCCAGCACGTCCTGCTGCGCCTGCTGCCGCTGCCGCCACCCCGCGAGGAGCGCGCCGTGGCCCCTGCCGCGCTGGCTGACAGGCCGCGCCTCCGCGCCGCGAAAACAGGGAGCACAACGAGGAAGTGCACTGGCCCAAAGCGAGGAGACCCTCGCGCTCGGAACGCCGCGGACGACTTGCGGTCGTCGGGCGCTCCATGGCCTCGAGCCAAAGTGGCTCCGGGGCGCTCCTTAGTGTACCGCCATGCTCTAATGTGTTCTGCCGTGTTCCTATGTACTCTGTGGGTTCTGCCGTGCCCCTCGTGATCCCGCGTTTTCTGCAGTGCACCTATGTGTTCTGCAGTGCTCCTACGTGTTCTGCCGTCGGTTACGTCGTGCACCTCTGTGTTCTGCCGTGTTCCTATGTGCACTGCCGTGCTCCTCAGTGTACTGCCGCGCTCCTGCGTGTTCTGCCGTGCTATGTGTTTCGCGTGTTATGCCGTGCTCCTGTGTGTTCTGCCATGCGCCTGCGTGTTAAAGTTAAAGTTAAAGGCGGGGCCTTCAAGGCGTAGGGGAGGAAAGGAAAAGGAACCGAGGGGCCTCCAGGGGCACCGAGCGCCACCCGAGACACGCCCTCCCGAGACGGGCCGCCTAGGGCCGCCACTCCCCGCGGGGGCCGCGCTGGGCCTCCACCGCGGCCGCGCCACACGGCGAGAATAGATCTACATACAGAATGCAACTGCCCGCCTCACGCACTACTCTTGGGCCGCGTCGTGCAACGCGCACGGGCCAAGAGACCATCGAGGAGCCGCGCACGCTCCTCGGCATCTGGACAACCTGCACTGCCGAGGCGGACGCCGAGGGCGCGGGCCTCGGCCCAGTCCAGGAGCGACTCAACTCCCGACTTCGGCCCCTGGGCCGCACGCGCCACCGCCGCCACCGAGAAGTCGTCCAGGAATGACACGAACCCGCACTCCGAGCCCGCGTGGCCATCGCCCGCCGTGCAGCCGACGGAGTCCGCGACCAGGGGCTCCATGCCGAAAGCGTGCTCGATGGCCGAGCCTCCCACGGGCCCCTCCACGATGTCGTCGCTGCCGACGCAGCAACCGCCCAGGTGCGGCACGACGTCGTCGGCATACTCGACTGGCCCACGCGTAGACGGCCTCGAAGAGCCAGCATCGCTGGCATCAGCACTGCCGTCCACGCTGGCACGACCGCTAGCACCACGCTCTGCACTAGCATGTCCCAAGACGGGAGGCAGCGGCGCACAACCTACCCTGTCCGCAGGAGCCAGGGGCCCGCAGCCCAACGCCTCGACCACCGACTCGGCGGTCGCCACGCAGCTCCGCAGGCTGAGGGGGACGTACGGCACGGCCCCGCCCCGCAGCGGCGTGCGCCGCGACCGGCACGGCAGGGCGCCTGACCGCCGGCGCGCCCGTGGCCCCGCGGGATGGCAGGGCTCCGCGGCGGGCTCGGCGACGCAGACCTCGACAGCGACGTCGCTCTCCCACACCGCGTCCACGCTCTCCAGCTCGTCCTGCCCCGTCTTGCCCCCGAACTCCGCCGCCAGGCTCCGCTCAGAGGCAGAAAGGCCCGAGCCGCCGTCGCCCTCGCCGTCGCCAGTGCTCGGCGCGGGCGAAATCTGCACAGCCCCTGCAGCCAACTGCGCCTCGAGGTCGATCGCCAGGATCGCACCCGGAGGAAACAGCTGCGTCGCCTCGGGCACGGGCCGCAGCCGCGCCTGCCCAGGCGGCGGGGCGTGCCGCGCCCAGTTCCCCAAGGCGAGGTCCTCCAGCGCCTCCTGGAGGCTCTTTGACCCCGAGGACCCGCGCGGCCGCGATCGTCTCCCCGAACTTGGGAGCGTGGGCGCCCACGCGGTCGGCGAGCTGCCAGTGAGCCTCCAGGGAACGGCGGAGGGCAGCCGCACGCCACGCCAGCGCCGCCGCCCGCGACTCCCCGATGGCACGCCGATGCACCCGCCGCAGCCGCCGCGCAAGCGTGCGGGCGGAGGCTGCCGCCCAGGCTGCCCCGCATCCAGAATGCCCCATGGCCGCTAGCGAGCGCGCGCGCCCGAGGGCCTGCCGCCAGCCAGGCTCGCTTGAGCCAAAATGGCTACGGATGCGCCTGCGTGCTCTGCCGTGCTCCTGTGTGTTCTGCCGTGCTCCTTCGTATTCTGTGTGTTCTGCCGTGCTCCTCGGCCAGGAACACCCGAAGACTGCCAAGGAGGCCGCCAAGAAGTCCCCGAGGCCCAAGGTGGGCCCCAAGAGGCCTCTAAGAGGCTCTCAAGAATTCCCGATGAGACCCCAAGAGTGGCCCAATAGGCTCCCAAGAAGCCACCTCCTCGTTTTTCCTCCATCTCCTCCTCTTCATGTTCCCCCACGTTTTCCTCGAAGGGCTTCCACAGCGGCAAGGGCAGCACATCGTCCGATTGCTTGGCCGATCTCTGGCCGCAGAGTTCGGCCACACAGGCGCTTCCAAAAAGGCAGGGGGCGGCGACGATTCGCCGCATGCGTCTTCGACCAAGAGGGCCACGCCACTAAAGGAGCCCCAGAAGACCCGAAGACAACCGAAAATGCCCCCAGAGCTCATCCCGGACAAACGGACCGGCGGCATGCAACACGAGGTGCCGGGGGGGGGGGGCACTGCAGCAGGGGGGCGACGAGGCGCCGCGCCGAGGACAGGTGGGGCAAAACGCTGCTGCAACCGGTCGTGATGTGCTGAACCGCCCAAGACGCGCCCCAAGACGCCCCGATGTGTGTCCCGCCCAGAGATTAGGGAAGCAAGCTCTATGCACCGACGATTTCTTCCAGCCCTGCACTGACACTTGCACGCGAAAGCGGATCCTGGTGTATACGGGATCCTGGTGTATTGCGTTGCTTCCCTAGGAAGCGGGGAAACAATATACACCACACCACCCAAACGTCGCCCCAACCCTCAAGAAGTCCTGGGATTGAACAACAAGCTGGCACTGGTAATGTATACGTTCCAATTTCCGAAGAGAGGCTCCACCTTCTCAGGAATCCGTGCAAAATAGCAGCACAACCACCGAAAGCAGAGCCAGCCGTAGAGGCCAACAGCAGCCGCAGCACAGCAGCAGCAGGCAGCAGCAGGCAGCAGCAGAGCCAATCGGCCGCAACAACAAGCAGCAACAAGTTGCAGCGACGACAACCAACAAACGACAACGAGCACTGGCAGCAGAGACGACCTGGAACGCGGGAGGGCGGGGGAAAGACTGAGGGAGCAAAAGACAATGGCGGAGGTGGGAAGGAGGGAAAGAACTGGTAGAGGTTTGGATGGGAGGGAAGGGGAGCATGAGGATGAAGGGGTAGGGAGAAGAGCAACGAGGCCTATGAGGAAGACGCGTCACACTAAAACACCAACCACCAACTGTAATAATGAAAGATATCGGCGGATACGGGATACGCAAATCCATTGACAAGACCTGGTAGGACAGTGAGCGCCTCCAAGAAGCACTGGGCACGAGGATCTATCAAATCTACATGGCCACAGCCAAAACGCCTCTCCCATCCGATTATCTCCGTCCAGGCACGTTCGGTTGGAACAAGCCCATCAACGAAGATGATATGTCCAACAAGGACACAACAAGAACACATCGTATGCAAAACATTATGCTTTCTGCAAACAACGAGAAAGTCCTTCACAGTAGCCATGGCCGGGAAGTAGAACGACTGGAAGCATCATTTTAGAAGCACCGAGATCTGCGATATCTGCAAGAGCCGCCCGACTGACACACTGAAGAAGGATCTGCACGTGTCCACGCTCGGACGATTAACACTGTCAATGTTCTGCTGCTCTGATATGCGATGTGCGTCGCCTCACTGTGCGCCCGCTGCCTACACAAATGTTACAAGCGCATTGCGGAGGGTGGCATCTCTGACGCGCGAGTAGCACCAATCAAACTCTCGATCGCGTCCCCGCGGTATAGAATTGCGAGGCGGATGCTATACTTACATGCAGTCAAGAGCTAATTGATCTTGCGGACTGGGCTGCGCTGGCAATTCCCAAAGCAACTCGAACATGTTGTATGACCAGCGCAAACGATCCCGCGCACATCACGCTTACAGTATTCACATGTGTGTCCAATCTTGTCGCGCTCTGACCATTCGCCATTTTTTTGGGAAGCGTCCAAAACATTCTGGCGACGCGCACAGAAAGGGGTGGCGACCGGGTTTTCTGAGAAGGCGGGGGGTTCTTAGAGGGCAAACGTCTTCTTAGAAGGGCTTGGGCCTCTTGCAATAAGCTTACTAGAAATTCGAAGCAGGGAGAGCTTCTGCCGTCTTTTTCGTGCCACCCCCTCCCTCACCCTCCTTCCGATTCCCCTCCCTCGCCACCTTCGAAAGAAGAGGCGAGCGGAACGGTGAAGGACCCAGGAATTGTGGAACGGACTACCTGTCGAGTATGTTTTCATTATAGACGCAAGCAACTATCGACAAATTGGATGCTTCAAGATTTCCAGCCACGGGGCTGGCGAACCGCACGACCCTGTCGAAGAATGGCCCCGGTCAACCCGCAAGTCAACAGCCACCAAACTCTGGCCAATTCTGCCCGAGCCTCCCAGCCAACCCCTCAGGCCAACCTGGTTAGGATAGTTAATACGTTCCAGGAGATGTAGCAGATTGGTCTCCAAGTCCCACTCAGCAAGAGGCATGGTGGGGGTGCCATGGTGGGAGCTGTTGGGGTACCTGGTCCTCGAATCCGCAGATTTACCGCAACCAACCTCTGGCCAACTCTGACCGACCCTCTGGGCCAACCCCTCAGGCCAATATTGTTAAGGTAGTGAGCTCTTTGCATGAGGATATAACATATGGGTCCCCAAGTCACACCCAACAAGAGGCACGGTGGGGGTGGCATGGTAGGTGAGATACGTTGGAGTCCCTGGCCCTAGAAGCCGCGATGAGATCCGAACGTCCACAACCAATGTGCCCTCCTCTGACCTCTTGACATCGGCGGCCCCCTCCTCCTTCTCCGCCTCCTCTCCTCCTCCCTTCTCCGCCTCACCCTCCCAGCCTGGCACCTGTTCCCACCCTCCCCCCCGCACAAAAAGGGCCCCCCGACCTCTCCTGGAACTCTGACCCGACCATGGCTCCCAGGTGGATCTCAGCGCGGCGACCGTCCGCCCCCCCCCCCCCATCCCTCCTCCTCCTCCTCCTCCTCCTCCTCATCCCTCCTCCTCCTCCCCCCCCCCCCGCACTCCCGCGAACGCCCTCGATGGCGCAGCAAGCCGTCGCCTCCCCGCGGGCACGGGGGACTCGAGGGATGCCCGCTGCGCTCCGCGATCGGCCCCGAACGCCAGGCGCCGTGGAAGCGAAGTCGCACCCGCACGAGCCACAGCTCCAAGAGGCCTGCGCGAGGACCTCTCGCAGCGGCGGCGGGCCTCTCTCTCCCCTGGCGCGGAGCGCGCCATGAGTAGGGGGAAAACAAACCTACCTCGCTTTTGACCACCGTCGCTTCCAAGAGATACCAAACGATGCCAAATTGCAGCCTGTACTGGTCAGGCTGCTTGACGAGGAGGCGCATGGTATGGCTTGGTTTTGCCTGGAAGCGAAAGCGGGGTAGGTAATTCACCCTCTGAATGAGGGCGGCGCGGGAGGCCCGGGGGGGGGGGCGCCCTGCGCTGAGCAAAGAGGTCCGCGCGGACCTCAGGAAATGGCGACGCTCATGCGGTGTGCCCTGGCGCACTCGATGCGACGTGGCCTGGCGCACTCAGCACTTGTGCAGTACACCTGCGCCTGAACGTCACACGCTTTCCATAGCAAAACCACCGAAACCCACGAAACACGGAGCACCCTGGAGGCAAGCAGGGTGCCTCCTGGCATGGGTTTCCACTGTGTCCCCATGGGCGTGGCCTGGGCCCCACTGGCCGACTTGCCCCCCACACTGGGGATGGGGACAGGTTGATGAGATCCACGGGTCATCCAGGGCTCGCGCCTGGGCTTCTCGGGCACGTCCGAGGCAAGGCAGGAAACGTGGCGCTTCGCCAGTGGGGCCCCGTCCGGCTACGGCGGGGGGGGGCCAGGGACCGTCTGGCTCGCGCCGGGGAGCTCTGGGGCCCGTCCTGCGAAAGGAAGAGCTCCAAGGCCTGCCTGGCAGGGCCAGAGGGCCCCGGGGCCCGTGCGGCAAAGGCCCGGGCGCTCTGGAGCCCGTCCGGTTCAGGCTGGGGGCTCTGGGGCCTGTCTGGCTAAAACCGCTACCCTCCCCATGTCCTTGTGAGTTCCTCCATGCCCTTCCCAACTTCCTCCCGCATACCCCCCGCCTTTCCCAGCTCCCTCATGTCCGTCCTACCCTCCACACGTTATTCCCAACTTCCCCGTGGCCTTCCCAGCTTCCTCGCGTCAGTCCCATCTACCCCATGTCAAGTTAACCCTCCCCACGACCACGCAACTGTCCCCATGCGACATTATGTTTCCCCATTGTCGCCAAACTTCCTCCGCATGCTCGCTGCTTTGCTGACGTCCGTGCAACCGCCACGCCGCGACGTGCAGTCTACCATCTTCGCCATCGAAAGCCCGCCTCCCTCATGATCTTCCACGTCTTGTTTGCGATTTTGCCATCAAAATCGTTTGATGACCTGTGGATCTCATCATTGGATAAGGGGTTGATGAACTGATGCTGACGAGTTTCTCTAAACAAGCGAGACTTCGATCCAGTGGAGCCAAAAAACAAACTGTCGGAATTCCGCGAGGACTTCTGGGGTCGGCGCTGGACCTCTCCTGGCGGAGCCTCTGGCGCCTCCCCTGCCGCGTTCCGCGCGGTCCAGCGCCGATCCAAGAAATCCACACGGACCTCCGAGAACCTATGTTTACGCAAGTGCTACTTCTTATTCTTCTTCTTCTTCTTCTTCTCATTGTTCTTCTTCTTCTTCTTCTTCTTCGGAACACGCCAACGGCATGGTGTTTCACGACGCCGGCCGAAAAAACTCTCGACCCTGTCCCTGGGAACCGCCGAACCCGTCGCTGGCTGCTTGTCGACGGTCCCGGGGCTCGATCGGGCCTTCGGAGGCCCAGAGGATCAGGAAAAAAACTGGGCGCCATGAGTGCCTCAGGCCTGGGAGCCCCAACGCCAACTCTCACACCGCTGAGACGAAGCATCACCCGCTTTTGGTTCATGACAACTGGTAGTCATTCGGAAGCTGGGCGAGGGCTGGTAAAACGGTCTTCCCAGAAGAAAGAAAACATACTCTTCCGGAATGAAACTCAACGCACTAGATAGTACACGGGCTGCTTCCCGGAAGGAAAAAAAGCAATCCCCGGAGCTCCGTTTTAGCAGCCACGGGTTTGCCAGCCTTCGCCTGGCTTCTGAGTGATACAAAAACGTGTGATGCGTCATCTCAGCAGCATGGGGGCCGAGATCAGTCCGCTCCCAGTCTTCGAGCTTCACGTGGAGCCATTTCCGACTGCAGCTTCTTCTCGCGCGTCACACCTCCAAGGCCATCCGCATCCTTGGCAGCGAGAAGCGCCGCTCCGTCTCCAGGAGATGCCCGCGGACCTCTGCCAAGATCTGCTCCGTGCCTGCGGGCCCACCTATCTCGTGGGACCAGCGCCGGATCTGCCGCCCACTGACACACTGCCCGACCAGAAGGGTGCTCCAATAGCAGTCGAACTCGTCGAGGGGCCCTTCCAGTCCAGCTGACTTGATGGCCTCGAGGACGGAGAGATGGGCGAACGTTGCCTGCCCCGAGCCGTACATAATGAGCCGGTACCCAAATGGGTAGAAATGCACCACTTGATAGCTCAAGGAACACCCCGCCAACGGGATGTTACCAGAGCAGTTGACGTGCGACTCGAGGCTCGTGTTTACCAAGCTTCGATCGAACAACAGCGAATACTGAACGGGGGGCGGGAATCCGTCGTTGACCTCCATGAGGATGATCTTGGGCTGCAGCCTCAAGATTCTGCGTAGGCGGGCGCTGCGGGTCCCCGAGAGGAAGGCTTCAACCACCTCACAGTCATAACTGTCGATGTCTACTTTCAGGAAGTCCACCTGGACCAGTCCGTCTGACTGCTCGACCTCAGACCACGATGGCAGCCAGCGGTCGACGGCGGCCCAGATATTCTCTGGCGTGATGAAGCCGCACCACAAATGCACGTGAGGCAAATTGGCCCGGTGCTTCTCGCACAGAGACGAGTCCCCCTCCACTGCCGCGGCTCGCGCCTGGGGCAAGAACTGAAGCAAATTGCCCAGCGGATCGTCCGAGATCCCGTCGTTGGCGCCGACGTTGATGAAGCTGGCAGCCGCGCTGCTGCCCAGCGCGGAGTAGAGGCGCCGCACCAACTCGGCATTGTCGAGAACCACCTGCGGGCCAAACCTCTCGAAAGGCACGGAGCAGGGCATCCAGCCGCGCCGATGGATCGCCCGCCTCGCCTCGAACGCCTCGGTGAATTCCTCCCTGTGCCTCTCGAAATGCGCGAGCTCCCACGCTACCTGCCGCGGCGGCTCTGCGCTGTCGTGCACGAGCGCCCAGAGTTCGAACGGGACCTGCGGCAAGCTCAGGCGAGGCCCCAAGAAATCCATCGTCTGCGCCGTCCACGTCCCCCCCTGCTCCTGAGAGTACCTTGGACGCCCAAGTTATCCGGGGTAACTCGGGTCCGGGGTAACTCGGGTTTGGATTCCCGAAAAAGGAACCCGAGTTACCCCTGACCCGAGTTACCCCTGATGATTCGGGGCTCTTGGGCGCCCGAGTTATCCGGGTAACTCGGGTCCGGGGTAACTCGGGTTCGGACTCCCGAAAAACGAACCCGAGTTATCCCTGACCCGAGTTACCCCTGATGATTCGGGGCTGAGAGCACCTGTGGACGGTCGGGTTCGCGAAGCCGAAGAAGTTTGCCGTGTGGGCGGTGCGGTCGCAGCACTTCACCATGGAGAAGATGCCCGCGTGCTCGGAACGCGGTCGGCAGGCCCCCTCTGAGGGCCAACGGCCCCAGGAACAGCTAAGCAGGCCATCCAGACTTCCCAGAACTATCAAACAACACAATCTCTTCCTCTTCCTCCTCCTCCTCCTCCTCCTCCTCCTCCTCCTCCTCCTCCCCCTCCTCCTCCTCCTCCTCCTCCTCCTCCTCCTCATCCAGACTTCCCAGAACTATCAAACAACATAAATCTCTTGGCGCGTCTGGCCGTCTGCCGGCCTCCGGGAAGTCCAGTTCTGGCCGTTCCCGGGCCCCCCTGGTCCTCAAGGCGGCGAATCGACCACGGTGCTCGGAAGTCAGCGCATGGCCGTTCCTCTCGACTACGGACCAGCACTCCAGACCTCCCTGGCAACACCTTTCGAATGTGAGCTGGAGCTTATGCGCAACGTCGTCACACCAACACCATCCGTTTCCCCTCGAGTGGGTCGTCTCAGCACACTGCGTCAGCCCTGGGCTTGCCAGGTACTGGTCCCATTGTCTCTCGGCAGCGACATCAGGCATACCGCCTGCTGCAGACTTACAATCATCAAGAACGATACCGAACACAAACCACTTTTTTGATCGTGGTGCCATCGCTGCTCGCGACGATAAATCGTATGGCCACCTGAACGAATTTGTCAATGATGCTGGGATTGAGGCCTGATCGGCGGGTGCGCCGGCACTGGCGAGGCTGGTAGTAAAAATCCGCCGGCCCCCTTGTGGGGCCACCAGGCTGTAGGGCAAAGGTTCGCAGTTTCCTGTACCAGTTGCAGCTTCCAGTTTCCACTGTTACAATTCTGCTTCTTGCTGCTTACTGTTCCTTGTTGATGGACCGCGCGAGGGGGGGGAGGCCCAAACGGGCAGGTTTAGCACGCCCTGAGCGTGTGCTCTGAATTGCTGGGGTGGGTCAAAATCTACACCCCTCACGCAGATCGGCGGGGTCAGGGTCCAAAAACACATGGACATGGGATTTGCCACATTTCTGAAATTCGGTGGCACCCCTCACGCAAATCGGCGGGGTCAGGGTCCAAAAACACAAGGGATTTGCTACATTCCTGAAATTTCCTTAAACCACTCACACAGATCGGCGGGATCAGGGCCCAAAAACTCAAGGGATTTGCCACATTATTTAAATTTGCTGACACCCCTCACGCATGTCGGCGGGGTCAGGGTTCAAAAACATGTGGGATTTGCCAATGTTTTAAATTTGCTGACACCCCTCACGCAGATCGGCGGGGTCAGGGTCCAACAACACAAAGGATTTGCCACATTTTTGAAATCCGGTGGCACCCCTCACGCAGATCGGCGGGGTCAGGGTCCGAAAAACAAAGGCATTTGCCACATTTCCGAAATCCGGTGGCACCCCTCACACAGATCGGCAGGGTCAGGGTCCAAAAACACTAAGGATTTGTCACATTTCTGAAATTCGGCGGCACCCCTCACACAGATCGGCAGGGTGAAGGTCCAACAACACATGGGATTTGCAACATTTCGGAAATTCGGCGGCACCCCTCACGCAGGTCCGTAGGGTCAGACTCCAAAAAGCATAAAGGATTTGCTATATTTCTGAAATTCGGTGGCACCCCTGACGCAGATCCGTAGGATCAGGGTCGAAAAACAAGCAGGTCCCGACACTGCTTCACTGCGGCGCCCAAACCTCTTATTTCAGCTGTTGCATTTCCTATTATCCGAGACAGGGTGTCGGCGTCATGGGGCGAAACCCTTACGGATAACGACGATCCTGTCAAATCAGTCGAACCGGGTACTGCCACGTGGCGACAACTGGAACCAAAATATCGGAAAGAGCGTGTTCTACCGCTGCTGGCGGAAAACCGGGGGGGGTCACTACCGGTTCGAATCCCTCCCCCCTCCCCCCCCCCTCCGGAAAACCGGGAGGGGGGTCACTACCGGTTCGAATCCCTCCCCCCTCCCCCCCCCCTCCGGAAAACCGGGGGGGGGGTCACTACCGGTTCGAGCCCCCCCCCCCCCCCCGTTCATTATGAAAAGGGGGGGGGTCACTACCGGTTCGAACCCCCCCCCCTCCCCCTCGAAAACCGGGGGTGGTCACTACCGGTTCGAACCCCCCCCCCCCCTCGAAAACCGAGGCGGGGGTGCGGACAGTGGTGGGGACGGTGGTGATGGGGACAGTGGTGAGGGGACAGCGGGATAGTGGTGGGGACAGTGGGACAGTGGTGGGGACGGTAGTGGTGGGGACAGCGGTGAGGACAATGGTGGGAACAGTAGGGACAGTGGACAGTGGTGGGGACTGTGTTGGTGGGGACAGTGGTGTGGGGACAGTGGGAATGAGGTGGAAACAGTGGGACAGTGGAGGGTGAAGGCGGTGGCGAGGACGGCGGTGGGACATTGGGACAGAGGTACAGTGGGGACAGTGGTGCGGACAGTGGGGACAGTGGTTGGAACAGTGGGACAGCTTAGTGGGACAGCGGAGGAGTCAGTGGGACAGTGGGGACAGTGGGGATAGTCGGGCAGTGGTTGGGGCCGTGGAGAAAGTGGGGAGAGTGGAACCCTGGTGGGAACAGTGGTGGGGACAGTGGGGACAGTGCGACAGTGGTGGGGGGCACTGGTGGGGAGAGTAGGGACGGTGGTGGAGCCAGTGGGGACAGTGGTGGTGAGGACAGTGGTGCTGGGAACAACAGTGGGGGATGTGGTGCGGACGGTGGTAGGGACCGGGAGTCGTTTGCTGGCGGTGACGAACGGTAGTGACCCCCCCTCCGGTTTTCGAGGGTGGGGGGGTTCGAACCGGTAGTGACCCCCCGGGTTTTCGATGGGGAGGGGGGGGGCAGGGTTAGGGGAGGGGGGGGTTTTGCCGGGGGAGGAGGGGGAGGGGGGAAGGGTTCCAGCAGGGGGGGGGATTTTCGGAGGGGGGGGGGACCCCCGGGTTCCGGAGGAAAAGGGCGGCAATTTTCCACAGTAAAGCGGCGGTGGATCACGCTCTCTCAAATATCGCGTGCTCGCGAAGCGTCAGCCCTGATCAAATGGCCACTGTTGGGACAATCGCACGTAGCTGTTACTTCAGACGCTGCAGACGGCAATGCGCAAACTAGAAAGACCTAATCCATTCATAGTCAAGCGGAACACGCGCAACGTCCCAATCTCGAGGCCACTCGTATTATGGGCGTTGCGAACATGAATGTGAATGACCACCGCGATATGACCATTAGTAATTCTTGTGCAGCCGCCAAAGAGGCAAACCTGTCAGAGCATCGGGAACCTGGCAGACCAAACGCAGAGGATCCTGCAGCGTGGAAGAGACACGCGCGCACCCGTGGAGCATCCGCCGCCTGCTGGCCGAAGCGTGGGCCCCGAGCGCGTGATTCGCCGCAAGCGCCTTCGATGACAAGATGTCCTCTGCGCGAGGCGATCGTAACAGGCGGGAGCAAGGCGAACCCGAAAGACACCCGTATGATTGAAGGGGCCCCAGGACACACAAATAAATACACACAAATAAAACAATTCCCCATATTTTCCTATATTTTCTGGGTTTTTGTCTTCCCCCCCACTTCCCATATTTTCCAATATTTTCCTGGGAATCGACGATTAATTGTGTCTGTGTGTTTCTTCCCCTCCTGAGTAACAGGCGGGAGCAAGGCGAACCCGAAAGACACCCGTATGATACGGGGGGCAGTGCAAAGAGACTGTGTGAGTGGCCGTTTCGGCGTGCCGAAGTCATTTCCTGCCTGCTTCCTGGCACCCTGGCCAGGTGTTCCGGCTGCTTCGGCGGGGGCCTCCGACGCGGAAGCCCCTCGTCGGCCCGGAGACACAACGCACTCTGCCGCCGGCAAGCGACACGAATGCGCGCACGCTGCAGCTTGCGCCCCGCCGCCTCCTCGCCCTCATGCTCCTGTCAGGTCGGGCGTGTCCGCCAACAGTCGGATTTTTGAAGACAACATGAATTGCCCTGCCACGTACCAACCCTTTCTATCCATGTGGCGATTATGCTCAGGACCACTCAATGCTGACTGGCATTCTGAAGGACCCGCATTGCGCAGAAAGAGCACCCAACAATGCTTTCAGGAGAGCGCAGCAAGAAGTCCCGCGGTGATCTGCGTATGACGTACCTCCGCTGGGCCTCCCAGGAACCCACGAACGTGGCGACAATTGCGCAAATCGCAGCCCCCCAGGAGCGGCGAGGTCCCGTGGTGATCCGCGTATGACGTACCTCCGTTGGGCCTCCCAGGAGCCCACGAAAATAGCAACAATTGCGCAGATCGCAGGCCCCCCAAAGGGGCGGCGAGGTCCCGAGGTGATCCGCGTGGGACGTACCTCCGCTGGGCCTCCCAGGAGCCCACGAAAGTGGCGACAGTTGAGCAGATCGCAAGCCTCACAGGAGGCCGCGAAGTACCGAGGTAATCAGCGTGGGACGTACCTCCGCTGGGCCTCCCAAGAGCCCACGAAAGTGGCGACAATTGCGCAGATCGCAGGCCCCCCAAAGGGGCGGCGAGATACCGAGGTGATCCGCGTGGGACCCACCTCCGCTGGGCCTCCCAGGAGCCCACGAAAGTGGCGACAATTGCACAGATCGCAAGCCCCCAGGAGGCGGCGAGGTACCGAGGTGATGTAGCTCTGCTGGGCCTCCGAGGAGCCAATGAAAGTGTCGACAGTTGCGCAGATCGCAAGCCCCCCAGGGGGCGGCGAGGTACCGTGGTGATCCGCGTGGGACCCACCTCCGCTGGGTCTCCCAGGAGCCCACGAAAGTGGCGACAATTGCGCAAATCGCAGGCACCCCAGGAGGCGGCAAGGTACCGAGGTGATCCGCGTATGACGTACCTCCGCTGGGCATCCCAGGAGCCCACGAAAGTGGCGACAGTTGCGCAGATCGCAAGCCCCTCAAAGGAGCGGCGAGGTACCGAGGTGATCCGCGTGGGACCCACCTCTGCTGGGCCCCCCAGGAGCCCACGAAAGTGGCGACAATTGCGCAGATCGCAAGCCCCCCAAAGGGGCGGCGAGGTACCGAGGTGATCCGCGTGGGACGTACCTCCGCTGGGCCTCCCAGGAGCCCACGAAAGTGGCGACAGTTGCGCAGATCGCAAGCCCCCCAAAAGGGGCGGCGAGGTACCGAGGTGATCCGCGTGGGACCTACCTCCGCTGGGCCTCCCAGGAGCCCACGAAAGTGGCGACAGCTGCGCAGATCACAAGCCCCCCAGGGGGCGTCGAGGTCCCGAGGTGATCCGCGTGGGACCTACCTCCGCTGGGCCTCCCAGGAACCTACGAAAGTGGCGACAGTTGCGCAGAACGCAAACCCCCCAAGGGGCGGCAAGGTACCGAGGTGATCCGCGTGGGATCTACCTCCGCTGGGCCTCCCAGGAGCCCACCGAAGTGGCGACAGTTGCGCAAATCGCAACCCCCCACGGGCGTCGAGGTCCCGTAGTGATCAGCGTATGACGTACCTCCGCTGGGCCCCCAGGAGCCCACGAACGTGGCGACAATTGCGCAGATCGCAAGCCCCCCAAAGGGGCGGCGAGGTACCGAAGTGATCCGCGTGGGATCCACCTCCGCTGGGCCTCCCGGGAGCCCACGAAAGTGGCGACAGTTGCGCAGATCGCAGCCCGACGGCACGAGGGACGAGAAGAGGGAAACACCGGAAACAGGAGAGAAGAAGGAGGGGAGGAGAAGGAAGGAAGAAAGGACGGGGCGACCACACCACTGCTCTACTCAAAACGAGTACCCAACACAGGAGGGGTGGGAAAAACAGTCAAACAGTGCCAGAAAGTGTCAAAAGAACATGAAACATCTTCTTCCCCAGGCTATGTTTTATTATTATCGAATTTTCCTCCTGTAGAGGGACATGCGCGCAAAGGGGCGAGTGAAGACGGCGCACCGATCCGTTCTTCCACGACGAGATGAGATTCTTGGAGTCATCGGGCTGGACCGCCTTGTCTGCGACGAAGACATTGTACCTTCGAGCAACAGTCGCTGGCCCGCCGAGGGCAAGGATATGTGTATATATATATATATACAGAGAGAGAGAGAGGGAGAGAGAAAAAACTCTAGATATCTGTTCATATATGGAGTGAGAGAGAGAGAGAGAGAGAGAGAGAGACAGAGAGAGAGAGGAGGGAGAGAAAGAGAGAGGGAGAGAGAGCGACAAAGAAAGCGAAAGAGAGAGAGAGAGAGAGAAAGAGAGACAGAGACAGAGACAGACAGACCGAGAGAGAGAGAGAGAGATAGAGAGAGAGAGAGAGAGAGAGAGAGCGAGATATGTATTATCCGCCGGCCCCCTTGTGGGGCCACCAGGCTGTAGGCCGAAGGTTCGCAGTTTCCTGTACCAGTTGCAGCTTCCAGTTTCCACTGTTACAGTTCTGCTTCTTGCTGTTTACTGTTCCTTGTTGATGGACCGCGCGAGGGGGGGGAGGCCCAAACGGGCAGGTTTAGCACGCCCTGAGCGTGTGCTCTGAATTGCTGGGGTGGGTCAAAATCTACACCCCTCACGCAGATCGGCGGGGTCAGGGTCCAAAAACATATGGGAGTTGCAACATTTCTGAGATTCGGTAGCACCCCTCACGCAGATCGGCGGGGTCAGGGTCCAAAAACAAATTGGATGTGCCACATTTCTAAGATTTCGGTGTCAGGGTCCAAAAACGCAAGGCATTTGCCACATTTCTAACATTCGAAAACACCCTCACGCAGATCGGCGGGGTCAGGGTGCAAAACACAAAGGATTTGCCTCATTTCTGAAATTCGGTGGCACCCCTCACGCAGATCGGCGGGGTCAGGGTCCGAAAACACAAGGCATTTGCTACATTTCTGATATTCGGTGGCACACCTCATGCAGATCGGCGTGGTCAGGGTGCAAAAACACTAAGGATTTGCCACATTTCTGAAATTCGGTGGCACCCCTCACGCAGATCCGCGGGGTCAGGGTCCAAAAATAAATTGGATTTGCCACATTTCTGATATTCGGTGGCACACCTCACGCAGATCGGTTGGGTCAGGGTGCAAGAACACTAAGGATTTGCCACATTTTTGAAATCCGGTGGCACCACTCACGCAGATCCGCGGGGTCAGGGTCCAAAAACACACGGGAGTTGCTACATTTCTGAAATTCGGTGGCACCCCTCACGCTGATCGACAGGGTCAGGGTCAAAAAAAACACATTGGATTTGCTACATGAAATTCGGCGGCACCTCTCACGCAGATCCATATGGTCAGGGTCCAAAAACACACGGGATGTGCCACATTTCTGAAATCCGGTGGCACCCCTCACGCAGATCCGCGGGGTCAGGGTCCAAAAATAAATTGGATTTCCCACATTTCTGATATTCGGTGGCACACCTCACGCAGATCGGTTGGGTCAGGGTGCAAGATCACTAAGGATTTGCCACATTTTTGAAATCCGGTGGCACCACTCACGCAGATCCGCGGGGTCAGGGTCCAAAAACACACGGGAGTTGCTACATTTCTGAAATTCGGTGGCACCCCTCACGCTGATCGACAGGGTCAGGGTCAAAAAAAACACATTGGATTTGCTACATGATATTCGGCGGCACCTCTCACGCAGATCCATATGGTCAGGGTCCAAAAACACACGGGATGTGCCACATTTCTGAAATCCGGTGGCACCCCTCACGCAGATCCGTAGTGTCAAGGTCGAAAAACAAACAGGTCCCGACACTGCTTCACGGCGGCACCCACACCTCATGATCTAGCTTTTGTATCTCCCATTATCCGAGACAGGGGGCCGGCGGCATGGGGCGAAGCCCTTACGGATATACACCAACAAACAATTAATAATGCGTGCACACACGTACACATGCATATGCATATACACATGCACATACATACAAGTACATATACATATACATACATATACCTATGCATATGCATTGACAGTTACACTTACAGTTACATGGACGTTCACCTATACATAAACATCGTATATTATACGTGCTACCTATATGCGTATACACTGATTATACACATACAAACACACATACATACACATATACATACACAGATGCGTGTGCAGACGCCCAGCCACGCTGGGACTAAACACGATGCCCACTGTAGATCATCCTTTCATGTAGGTGTGGGGTACCGATGGACTGGCCATGGTCGTTCTGATGGAACCTGCCTTTTTTTTTGGTTCGCGATGACGCCCGTGACTGGCCCCGCCCCCACCCTCCCTCCCACCCAGGTTACGGCACGATTCGCGCCAGGGCCGTGTGCGAATTGGCCATCGCAAACCATTTCCACACGGCGCTGGCGCGAACCGTGACGTGGCCGCACCCCCCCCCCTCCTCGGTCACGCCCGCCCGGCATCGCCAGGGGACAACGAAAGGCCACGATCTCATGGCATCAGCGCATGGAGAAGGGGAGATTCGAGGCGGCGGGCGAGGCTGGTCAACAGGAGAGGCAGCGCCACCTCTTCTGTGGTGCTTTGACCAGCGCGCACGCCTGGGCCACGCTGGGAGTAAACCCGATCCCCACTGCCGCTCCACGACGATTGTGTGGCATAGACATAAGATTGCCCATGGCATCCGCGATGGCAGCAACGGGGGAGAGATACGGAACGGCGAGCAAGGCTGGTCAGCAGGAGAAACAAAGCCACCTCTTCTGTAATGCTTTGACCAGCGCGCACGCCCGGGCCACACTGGGACTAAACCCGATCCCCACTGCAACTCCACGACGATTGTTGGGCATAGGTAAAGGATTGCCCATGGCATCCTCGATAACAACAACGGGGGAGAGATGGGAGGCGACTGGCGCGGTTGGTCAGCCGGAATGGCAGCGCCACTTCTGTGGGCCTTGACCAATACGCACGCTCGGGCCATGCTCGGACTAAGTATGGTTCCCACAAAACTGTTTGCTGATCGATGTGTGTATGTATCTATGTATATATGTATATATATGTGTAAACACTAGAATCATCGCGCAGGGCGGGGGGGGCGCTGGAAGATTTGGAACAGCGATATCAAGCACATGCACGTGACATAGATCTGCCTCCTGAGGGCCTCTTGGGGACCTCTTTAGTCTTCGTGGGGGCCTCTGAAAGGCTTCTGAGGGGTTCTCCGTGCCTCCTCAATTGGCTGTTGGAGGCACCTCGTGGGTGTTTCTTGGGGGGGTCTTGGGTTTTTTAAGGTCCCTTGGGGGCATCGTCGGGGTTCTCCCCGCAGTCGGAAGGTGATGTTCTGCTTCTGCAATCTGAAACCATCATTGGCCGCCTTGGCTGCGTGGATGCCCGACTTGAACCACCTGGGGCCACATTGAGGCAATCCGGAAGCCTTCCGGGGGCCTCCTGGAGGCAGCGTTGATGCATCTAGGGCACTATTGGGCTATCTTGGGGCCTCTTGTATGTCTCCTGAGGGCCTTTTGGGATCTCTTGGGAAGCTGTTGGGAGCCTCGTTGGACCACTTGGGGACTCTTGGGGCCTCCTGTGGGCCTCTTAGGGCGGAAAGATCTGCTATTGGGTTCGTGTTCCCCTTCTTGGGCCTCTCTTGTGGCCGTCTTGGGGCCCTCTCGGGCCGTCTTGAGCGACTCAGGCACCGACTTGGGGCCATCTTGGAGGCCTCTTCGGCTATCTTGGAGTTGTCTTGGGGGCCTCTTGGGCCGTCTTAGTGCGTCGGGATGCCCAAAGGCTGAAAACTCTAAACACCGTCAAAAAGCGATAGGGAAAACAATGAGTTGTGCCTCTTCGGACCTTCTTGGGAGGCCTCTTGGAACGTCTTCGGCCCTTTGGGCAGTTTCTTGAGAGCCTCTTGGGTCGTATTGGGGGCCTCCTTGGGGTTTCCATAAGAGCCTCTCGGGGTGGAAAGCTCGGATTTTCGGTTTGTCTTAACCCCTCTTGGAGGTCTCGGGCCGTCTTGGTGCCCTCTCGGGCCGTCTCGGGCGCCTCAGGCACTGTCTTGGGGCCCTCGTGGGCCGTCTTGGGGCCCTGTTGGAGGCCTCTTGTATGTACTATCTTAGGCCGTCTTGGAGCGTCGGGATGCCCAAAAACTGAACCCTCGAAAATCATTCAAAAACCGATGGCAAGACAATGATTTGTCCCTCTTGGGGCCTTCGTGGGAGGCCTCTTGGAACCTCTTCGGCCCCCTGGGGAGTTTCTTGTGGCCTCTTGGGGCCTGTTGGGAGCTTCTCGGGGCCTCCTGAGAGCCTCTCGGGGTGGAAGGTTCGGATTTTCGGTTCATGTTACCCCTTTTGGCCCCCTCTTGGGGCCGTCTTGGGGTGCTCTCGGGCCTTCGAGGCCTCTGGGACTGTCTTGGAGCGGACATGGCCTCTTGGGTCATCGTGCAGCGTCGGGAAACCGAAAAGGCGAGAACTAGAACATCCTTCAAAAACATTGGGAAATCAATGATTGTTGCCTCGTGGGGCTCCTTGGGAGGCATCTCGGAGGCCTCTTGGGGCGTCTTAGAGGCCCCTTGGACAGTCAAGGGCGACTTCTGGGGTCATCTCGGGCCGTCGTTGGCGTTTTCGCGGTCGCGCAGTTTCTAAAGAGCTACCTCCCGCATGGGTCCACCGCACCCAGTACAGCATTTCGTGCCCCCATAGGGAGCTTCACCGACGGCCCCAGTGCTACCGCCCGCATGCGCCCCCCCACCCTGTACAGCGTTTCGTGGCCCCATAGGGAGCTCCACCGACGGCCCCAGTGCTACCGCCCGCATGCGTCCCCCCCACCCAGTGCAGCGCTTCGTGGCCCCGTAGGGAGCTTCACCGAAGAAGATATTCACAATTGCGGTACCCACAACTGCATATGGTTGGGTCCTTCGCCAGGATCATTGTTTGGGGGTCCTCCTACAAACCTTCAGACCAACCTTCCTCATCAGGTTGTTCGATGGTCTCCTCCAACAAAAAGTCAACACACACATTCCTCAGAAGGTGGTTGGAAGATTGCGAAAGGATTCCTCTGGCACGACCTTCCAAACACCTGCTTCAGGTAGGTTTCAGGAGGGTTTCCATAAAGACAAACCTTGCCGAACACCTTCCTCAACTAGGTGTGTTGGTCGGCTTCCTCGAACGACCTCCAAAAAACTGTCCTCAGGAACACCCGAAATTCGTGATTTACATACGCGTCCAAACCGCCACACAAAACCGACGAAATCACCAAGCGAGGGCGGAACGTCGTAAAACCTGGCCCGCGGGGGCCCCGACGGCCGCTTAGAAAACTACCATGGCACGTACACGCGCATGCACGTACAAATACGCTGACGCACCCACCCGACACAAACAAACAGGCAGGCAGGCAACAAGGGGGACAAGGAGGCTAGACTGACAGACAGGCGAAGCGAAAACGGACAAACGGGTGGAGGAAGAGAGACAACGATATAGAGAGAGAGAGAGAGAAAGAGAGAGAACAACAACAACTTACGAAAAGAAAACGAACTTATCCTTGCGAAGGACCCAACCATATGCAATTGTGAATGCCGCGTGGTGGGTACCGCTCTCGGTGGAGCTCCCTAAAAAGGGCCACGACCCTCGTGAGTGGCGTGCCGACACGGGCGGGGGGACGCATGCGGACCCTGCCGCGGGAGCCTTCGGTGGAACTCCCTATAGGGCCGTGATCCTCGTGAAGGGTGTGCCGACATGGGCGGGGGAACGCATGCGGACCCTGCCGCTGGGGCCTCGGGTGGAGCTCCGTATGGGGCCACGGCCCTCGTGAGGGGTGTGCCGACAAGGGCGGGGGGACGCATATGGACCTTGCCACTGGGTCCTTCGGTGGAGCTCCCTATGGGGCCACGATCCCCGTGAGGGGTGTGCCGGCATGGGCGGGGGGACGCATGCGCACCCTGCCACTGGGGCCTTCGGTTGAGTTCCCAGTGGGGCCACGAGCCGCGTGAGGGGTGTGCCGAAGTGTGTGGGGTGGGACGCATGCGGACCCTGACAGTGGGGCCTTGGGTGGAGCTCCCTATGGGGCCACGATCCTCGTGAGGGGTGACGTGGGCGGGGGGACGCGCGCGGACCCTGCCGCTGGGGCCTTGGGTGGAGCTCCCTATGGGCCGCGATTTTCGTGGAGGGTGTGCCGACATGGGCGGGGGAACGCATGCGGACCCTGCCGCTGGGGCCTTGGGTGAAGCTCCCTATGGGGCCACGACCTTCGTGATGGGGTGTGCCGACATGGGCGGGGGAACGCATGTGGACCCTGCCAATAGGGCCTTGGGTGGAGCTCCCTGTGGGGCCACGACCCTCGTGAGGGGCGTGCCGACGTGGGCGGGGGGACGCGCGCGGACCTTGCCGCTGGGGCCTTGGGTGGAGTTCCCCATGGGCCGCGATTCTCGTGGAGGGTGTGCCGACATGGGCGGGGGGACGCATGCGGACCCTGCCGCTGGGGCCTTGGGTGGAGTTCCCTACGGGGCCGCGGTTCTCGTGGAGGGCGTGCCAACATTGGCGGGCGGACGCATGCGGACCCTGCCACTAGGTCCTTCGGTGGAGCTCCCTGTGAGGCCACGATCCCCGTGATGGGGTGCGCCGAAGTGGCAGGGGGGCGCATGCGGACCCAGCCGTTGGGGCCTTCGGTGGAGCTCCGACTGGGGCCGCGAACCACGCGAGGAGTGTGCCGACATAGGCGGGGGGGTGCATGCGGACGCTGCCGCCGACGTCTTCGGTGGAGCTCCCTATGGGGCCACGACCCTCGTGAGGGGTGTGCCGAAATGGGCGGGGGGGCGCATGCGGACCCTGCCGCGGGGGCCTTCGGCGGAGTTCCTTATGGGGCCACGATCCTCGTTATGGGCGCGCCGAAATGAGCGGGGGAGCGCATGCGGACACTGCCGCTGGGGCCTTCTTAGTAGCTGCGTGCCAAGCTCGCGCGGCGCGAGAGCCTGAGAACGGGCGCCGGGCAGCAGGGGGGGGGGGGGGGCGAGCCAAAAGGGCCAACCCACCGCCACTCGGGCAGACCCCCTGTCCACCGAGCCCGCGCCTTCGGCAGCGGCTCCTTCGGCGGCAGTCCGATCCTGATCCGTTGGACCTTGTCGAGGCGATGCTGCAATCCTCGAGCGCTATTGGCGAACTTGCGTTCCGCTGCTGACAGGCCTCTGTGCTGGCCAACGACCGCGCGAGCATGGCAATGGCAGTTGACACAAATGCGGTACCTGTTGATTGCGACAAGCTGGCGCTCGCCGCCGGCCACCCCTGGGGCGGCGCTGCCATCGCCTATGAGCGACGCGGAGGCACGGGGCCCAGGGTGGCACTCGAGGGCAACCGACCAAGAGGGTTCGGGCGAGCTCGAGCGGCGAGCGAAAAGAACAACACTCTGCGACAATACCTGGCTGCTGGACCGCTTGCCCTCGGCGGGCGGAGACTGATCAAGGTTGCGCTGCTGCGACGCAGCGCCTGAAAGAGAAGGCCGACTGCGCCGCGCAGCCATGGCAGGGGCATCCTGGGGGGCTTCTGCAACGGGGCCCGCAGGAGGCTGGGGGGGGGTCAGGGGGACCGCGCCCAGAGGCAAGCGAGGGTAGCCCCTGCAGACCGCAAACAACCCTACCAGCGCCCACACGGGCTTCTGCAGCGGGGCCCGCAGGAGGTCCAGGCCGGAGGTCCCCAGAGGCCTCTGCAGCGGGGCCTGCGCGGGCCTCACTCACAGACGATGCACCTTTCTCCTCGGCGCTCGGGCGGGCGGCTTCGCTCGAGCTGGCTCCAGAAGCCGCCGACGAAAGGTAGGCGATCTTCTGCTGGGCCGTCTTGGGGGTCTCGGCGGTCTCCCCGGCGCCGTCGGCACCGCTGCTCTGCTCGGGCTCGCCAGCCGCCGCCGCCGTGGCCGCCGTCGCCAAGGCTGCCCCGGCTGGTCGCTTGCGCGAGGGCCCGCCGGAGAGGGGCGGGGCGCAGGGTTTCGGCGCGCGCGGCTTGGCCCAGAAGTGCGCCTTGATGGCGTCGCTGTAGGCCGTCTTGAGGCCGCGCAAGCAATGGGCGCCACCGTGGGGGACCTCGATCACCTCGTGGCTGGTCAGCAACAGCTGCGTATAGCACTGCGGTGCTTCGGGGCCTTCGTATCCACGACGATCCGCCGCGATGGCGCCGGCCACGGAGACCCACCGGAAGGCGGCGTCCAGCGTGGTCTGCCTCGCCGCGATGACCTGCCGCATCTCGCCTGGAGCTCCAGCTCGAGCAGCGATAATCTCGGCGCGACGATCTGCTTCCGCGTTGCATCGCCGCGCCCTGGCCGTGACCAGGCCCTCCATCACGCGCTGAACCGAGGCGCGCGCTTGGCCTTGACCACCTTTAGGCCCCGGTCGCCGAGGCCTCCGAGATCCCGAGCGGCATGCCAAACTCGAACCCACAGTTCGGCCCAAGCTGACTTGCTGCACGCGGTGGCCTGTGGACCGCACTCATTGACGCCTTTTCACCGCGCGCTCCGCGTCAAAATGAGCGACGACTCGTGGGGTCGCGTGCTTGAACAGGACGAAGAGCGACAGCTAACCCCCTTCCATCGATGGAATGGCGGACTCCAGCTAGCGGCGAGCCAAAAGGCGCGCGTGGCTGACTGAGGCCCAGGGTCGACCTCCTCGCCTCCTCGGGGAAGCGCGACCACCGCACAAGCGCCGCAGGCGATCCCCGCGCCGCCGTCAATGAAGGCCCCGTCGGCGCACAGGCCGGGCTCTGCAAACAGCGCGCCCTCGCCGCGACCTTTGACCCGCTGCGCGCGCGCGCCAGGATGTCGTCTGCAGGGGGCCTCCAGTCTGCGAGCGGCTCTGGTAGCCAGAGCCTGTCCAACAGCGGGCGAGTGGCGATGGGGTCGCCTTTGTCCAGGAACCGCTCCATCTCGTTAAGGGGCGCGGGGTCGGGCCGCGGGCCTTGGCACTCACGGTGGCGATACCAGAGCGCGCGCAGCTTGCCAGGGCGCAGCGAACAAACAGAATAGGAGCTGAGGCCAGCCGCGCACCGCCGCTCGTTGAGCCATTGGCCGCCAACAAGGCATGACCAGACACGCCCCGCTTCGCTCGGCGCGAGCGAGCGCCGCGCACGGGCGATCTTGACGGAGCCTCGACCCGCCGCGACCCACCGACGCACCCGCGGCGGGGAGACCCCGCCTGCAACATAGATGTCATGATGCGTGGACTTCGCCAACTGAGCTAGCTGCCACCTTTTCCGCGCCCCTCGTGACCAACTGCTTGACCGTTCGGGGAGATCTCGTCGCCAGGTTGAGCTTCGCGCCAGCATCCGTGAGACAGTGAGTGAAGGAGCCGGAGGTGGGGCCGATCCCGCGGAGCGACGTGACAGCAGCACCGAGCGGCCCTCGCACGCCACCCCGATGCTCGGCGACGCGGACGTTCCAATCGAACGTGCTCTGCAGGATGGCGCTCGGGATCCACTTCCCCCGAGCAGCTTTGACCAGCGTCATGACTGGCCCCAAGGTCGCCGCGAAGATCGGGCCGAGCGTCTTGGAACTTGCAAGCGTCAGAACGGCCGCGGCGTTCTTGCCTGAAGGCCGCTGCTCCACAGCGTGCAGCGTGACTGACCACATCTTGGACAGCTCGCCGCGGTTGAGGCCCGAGCTGGCCCCTTACATCGCAGGGGGGCGGCGCCCCGTGAGCGCCACCTTGGCCGCCGCCGCGCGCCCGCGCCGCAAGCCCAAGAAGCCCATCACTTTTTCCAAACGCAATTCGACATTGGCGAACGGCTGCTCCCTGAGAGCCCTGGCTGCACGGAGCCCCTTCTGCGCGATCAATGCCCAGGTTGCGCGCGTGCCGAACACCCTGGTCGCCAACAATATTGAGCAGCCGTCTGGCCACCTGCCTGCGCAAGCCGGCTGCGTTGGCCAAAACCTTCGGCTTCTTGACCGCGATCTTGAGCTTGACCAGCTTGAGCTGGCCCACGAGGGCGCGAGTGGCGCCGGCCAGGTCATCCTGAACCCACTGTGTGCCTCCCCAACGCCAGAGCACCAAATCATCGACCACGATCGCTGGAATGACTGCCCCGAATCGTGCCACCATCTCGTCGAGCGGCTGCAGCACCATGGGCTTCATGAGCCCAGAGGCGAACGCGTCGCCAGCTAGGACCGTCTGGAACACCTCCAACTCCTGCGAGCAGCATCCGTCGAGGTGGAGCACCCTGGGCGCACGGTAGAACGAAACCTGCTGAAGCTTGGCCAGCCAGAGTGGGAAACCGAACTTGATGGCTGCCTGGACCAGGCACGCGTGAGAGGCCTGCTCGAAGGCCTTCCAAAGATCCAACAAGATGCTGGCTGACGCCCAATATTAATCAGGATGAAGGTCGGCCATCATACCAATCCACTCAGAACGAGCCGGCTGTCGCCAAACCGCTCTGTCACACGAGTGCACTGAGGATGTCCACCAGCACGGCCTGTCATTGTTCTTCTCCCACTGCAGCATGAGAGCTCTGCGCAGCCTGCCGTGTACTCTGACCACTGATGTCAATCAAGCTATGGGCCGAAGCCCTCCATCAACTTTGGGAATGAAGACCATATTGGTGATGAAGCTTGGCCAGTCGGCTTGCTGCTCGATGGCCATGACCATATCAATGAGATCTCAATACCCTGATCGTCTAACAAGTTGAATTCACTCGGACGAATGCTGTCACAATTGGAACCAAAGTGTGGCTTGAACGACGAGATCACTTTCCTCAACTTTGCCAGAGATGGCTGATCGGGCCACGATCCTCGTGAGGGGTGTGCCAAAATGGGCGGGGGACACATGCGGACCCTGCCGCTGGGGCCTTGGGTGAAGTACCCTATGGGGCCACGACCCTCGTGATGGGGTGTGCCGGCATGGGCGGGGTGACGCATGTGGACCCTGCCAGTGGGGCCTTGGGTGGAGCTCCCTGTGGGGCCACGATCCTCGTGAGGGGTGTGCCAAGTGGACGGGGGGACGCCTGCGGACCCCGCAACTGGGGCCTTGGGTGAAGCTCCCTATGGGGCCACGACCCTCGTGATGGGGTGTGCCGACATGGGCGGGGTGACGCATGCGGACCCTGACAGTGGGGCCTTGGGTGGAGCTCCCTGTGGGGCCACGATCCTCGTGAGGGGTGTGCCAAAGTGGGCGGGGGGACGCATGCGGACCCTGCAACTGGGGCCTTCGGTGGAGTTCCCTGTGGGCCCACGAGCCGCGTGAGGGGTGTGCCGAAGTGGGCGGGGGGACGCATGCGGACCCTGCCACTGGGGCCTTCGGTGGAGCTCCCTGTGGGGCCACGGACCGTGTGAGGGGTGTGCCGACATGGACATGCGGAGACCAACGTCACGACGCTGACGATGGCGATGCTAATGACGTCGATGATAGCGATGGTGATCACAATGATGATCACGATAATAATGGTGAGGACGGCACGCGGAGAGGAGAGGCAGGGATGGGAGGAAGGAGGAGGGCGAGGAGGGGGAAGAGGAGGAGGAGGAGAGACGCGGTGCGATGTTTCTTCAAAGCGAAGACCCAACACCACAGGATGGTTGGGAAAAACATTGAAGATAAACAACAAAAGGAGGTACCCTGATTTGATGATTTCCCCACGCGCCCCCCCCTGCCACACAAGGCCGACGAAATCACCAAACTGGGGCGGAACGGTCGGAGAACCTGGCCCGCAAAGCCCCAACGGCCGCGTAGAAAAAGTCCCGACCATGGGACACCCGAGCGCACACACACAAACACACGCACACACACACACGCACAAAAACACACACACACGCACACACACACAACAACAACAACAACAACAACAACAACAACAACAACAACAACAACCACAACCACAACCACAACAACAACAACAACAACACCAACACCAACACCACCACCACCACCACCACCAACAACAACAACAACAACAACAACAACAACAACAACACGCACACACACACACACACACACACGCACACGCACACGCACACGCACACGTACACGCATACGCTGAAGCAGCCGACACAGGCAGGCAGGCAGGCAGCAATGGGACACGCAGATTGGATTGACAGACAGGCAAAGCGAAAACGGAGAGAGGAGGGGGGGGAGAGGGAAGAGGAGGAGGAGAGGAGACGCGGGGCGCTGTGAGGACACCACAGGATGGTTGGGAAAAACATGGAAGAGATAAACAACAAAGGGAGGTACCCTAATTTGATGATTTCCCTACGCGCCCCCCGCCCCCTTGCCAAACAAGGCCGACGAAACCACCAAACTGGGGCGGAGTGGTCGGAGAACCTGGCCCGCAAAGCCCCAACGGCCGCGTAGAAAACGACCCGACCATGGGACGCCCGCGCACGCACACGCACACGCACACACGCACACACACGCACACACACACACACACACGCACGCACGCACGCACGCGGACGCGCACACGCACACGCACATACACACACGATCACACTCACACACACACACACACACACGCACACACGCACACACACACACCACGCAGACACACGCAGACACACGCACACACACGCACACACACACGCACACACACACACACACACGCACACGTGCACACACATACGCTGACGCAGCCGACACAGGCAGGCAGGCAGGCAGGCAGAAGGGAGACAAGCAGATTGGACGGACTGACGGGCAAAGCGGGGAACGCAGAGAGGGCCATTCGGTCACCGCTGCAAGCTCCAGGCCCCGAGCGAACCTGGGGACTGCAGAACAGGTGCGAGAGGGAGTGGCGACGAAGGCGCCGCAGAGGCCCCGAGAACGGCCACCGCCCCACGAGGAATGCCCCGCCACGCAGCCCCGCGAGCTCGAGTTCCAGACGGGAGCCCCTGGGGTCCGCAGCGCAGGTGCAGGCGGAAGCGGGCCGGCCCAGGAGCCGGGCACACGAGGCCCTGCAAAAGAAGCAACGAGAGGGGGGATAGAGAGAGAGGGGGAGAGAGAGAGGAGAGAGAAAGCAACATGGAAATAGCAAGATAAAAAAGGGAACCGAAACAACGTCAAAGGGAGGTACCCCAGTTGCGTAATTTCCCCACGCGCCCCCCGTCACAGAAAGCCGGCGAAATCACCAAACTGGGGCGGAACGGTCGGAAAACCTGGCCCGCGATGGCGCGAACGGCCGCGTAGAAAACGATCATGGGACGCCCGCGCGAACACACACGCACACACACACACACACACACACACGCGCACACACACGCTGACGCACCCGATACAAACAAACAGGCAGGCAGGCAGAAGGGAGACACGCAGATTGGATTGACAGATGGGCAAAGCGAAAACGGAGAGAATGGGGGGGGAGAGTGAGAGAGAGAGAGAACAAGAAAACAACAAGGGCGAAGGACCCCCGAATTTGGTGATTTTCCCGCGCGCCCCCCCCGCCGCCACACAAAGCCGACAAAATCACCAGACTAAGGCTGAGCGGTCAAAACACCTGGCCCCCGGGGCCCCGGCGGCCCCAGGCCGCAGCACGCACGTGGCACCCGGGGTCCCCCGAGTGGCGCCTCTCCTTTGGGGGCATTACAGAACCCGCCTGAGTCTCCCAAGGAGGCCCCCCGAGCGGTGGTGAATTCCCCAGAGGGCCTCGCAGCGGTCCCACGAGGCTCCCAGGCTGCCCCAGGCAGTTTCCGGCGGTATGCCGAGGGCTGGTGAAGCCGCCAGAGTGCCCACACAGGATATCCAAGAGGGCCACAGCAGTCAAAAACCAAAGGTATTCCACCCCAGCGTGTCTTGCTTTCTTGTCTGGAGTTTATATGCGTTGCGAACGCGTGGCCCTGAGATTTCCCCGGAGGCCCACGTTGACCAGAAGGAAGGCCCAGGACTCCACTGGCCGAAAAGATGGCCCAAGACTGCCTTGAATACCAATCCCAAGCGCGACTTCAGCGGCGAAGGCGTGAGCTTCTAAGCCAAGGATTCGTCTATCCGGACACGATACGTATGACGCGCTATATGCTTGGCCCCATGGCACGTTTGAAGTGAGCGCGGGCGAAGGAGGCGAAGCATGCGCGATGGTTCTGGTCAGGGACCCCCAAGACGTCAATCCGAACTATCACTCGGATTCCTTCTTTGGGAAGTGGCTTTCGACACTGGCAGCAAGCGCAGAAGAAAAGGCTCCGATGCGGTCGCCAGATGCAACGGAGAGGTTGCAACGGGGCCCAAGACTGGGCCCCCGCGACCTAGTCCTGTGATTTCCTCGACGGGGCACCAATGGGATGTGGGCGCGGAAATCACCGTGTTAGGTGTTGTCCTTCCCCTTTTTCGTTGTTTCTTTCCCTGTCTCCTGTCGCTGCTGCGATTCTAGATTACACGATGGTCGCGGCCGTCGGGGTTGGTTTTGGACGAAGTACGTTGGATGCGCATCTTTTCCACGCTGTTTTCGCTCCGCCGCACGCGAACGCACTGGCGTCATCGTCATCCGCTGTAGGGGAATCGTCGTCGTCGTCGTTGTCGGTAGATTGGTCGGTCGGTAGTCCTCCACCCTCCTGGTCCTTCTCGTCCTCCACTCCCCCCTCTTGCTCCTCCTCTTTCTCCTCTTCCTCCTCCTCCTCCTCCTCCACCTCCTTCCTCCTGCTCCTCCTCATCCTCCTCATCCTCCTCCTGTTCATGCTCCTACTTCTCCTCCTCCTCCTCCTCCTCCTCCTCCTCCTCGTCTCGTTACATCCTCCTCCTCATCCTCATCCTTCCCCTCCTCCTGCCACTCCTGCTTCTGCTCCTGCTCCCCCTGCTCCTCCTGCTCCTCCTGCGCCTCCTCCTCCTCCTGCTCCTCCTGCTCCTCCTGCTCCTGCTCCTCCTCCTCCTCCTCCTCCTCCTCCTCCTCCTCCCATCCCCCTCCTCGTCCGCCCCTCCCCCACTGGCTGCTTCTGAACCCTTGCGCCATTGCAACACACCGCCCTCTGATGGAGAACCCCACCCCAGCCGAACGCCAGGCACTCGAAGAACCCTGCGAAACATCACTCCATCCGCAGATATCCCACCCAACACGCTTCCCATGTAGCTACTCCAACACACCTTTCCGTTTCCGTTTCCACTGCTCAACCTTTGCGTTTCCAGTGTTCGGCCTTCCCGCTTCCAGGGTTGAGAACAGCCTTTCCAGGGTTATGGAACATTTCCAGGGTTGACGGGAGCTCAGATTTCCAGGGTTGAGACCTCGTCCTTCGGGTTCAACTTTTAACTTCTAGAACGCTCCTAGAGGATCCCCCAGTGCTGCCTCACAAATACGACAGACAATTCAAACAAAGAACAAACGAATTGGAAGCAAGCCGTGGATTGTCAACCTCAGCAGAGAAGATAATTCAGTCTGAAGCATGTGTTCCAGCGGGCAGGCTGGTCCCTCACTGCTGGCAGGCCCTAACTGGAGGGGCTGGCATCGATGCCCGAAAGAAAGGTGTGGTCTGGGAGAAGGACCTCCCACGTGGACAACTCCGTCGGCCACGACTCGCAATCCTGGAGTTCTGCGGGGCGGGTGAAGAAGTCCTGATCCGTATACTCCGTCGCGTTCATTCCCAAGACGACGCATAGGGAGGAGGAACCGTCGCCCATCACAAACTGCCTCCTGCTCGTGAACGAGAATGTCTGCCTGTCGCCTCCGGTACAGCCCGTGAGGCTGAAGGTGGACCCAGCTTCAAAGTCTCCGTTGACAGTGAGACAACCAGGATCCGTGAAGGTCAAATCCGCCTCCCATGATCTGCCGTTCTTCGACCCTTTGTACAGCGGGTCGCAACGCCAATTGAAGTTGACGGAACGGATTTGCTGCCTGACGGGGTCGTACTTGAACTGGGTGTCCTCGCCCTCGGTCTTGCAACTGTGGCCCTGGATGCTGCCGCACTGCGGGTGGGGCGGGGAACCGGCGATGTCCAGGCAGTAGCTGCGGAAATTTCTTGGATCCACAACGGCCACGAGGTAAATGTTGGGCCCCGGCGCATAAGGGTTGCCCTCCATCTCGGCCTCGACGCGCTCCTCCTCCAGCTCCTCCTCCTCCTCCGTGGGGGCCTGCGAGCCCGTCAGCACCGAGCGCCGCTGAAGGGCCTCGACGCGCGCGGCCGCGTGCTCGCACTCCTGCTGCGCGTCCACCTCCGCCTCGGACCGCGGCGCGCTGGCGGCGCCAAGCGGGGCCACGGCGGCGAGCCCCGAAGCCACGGCGAGCAGAGCAGCTCGGGCCCCCGCGGCCGGCATCTCTCTGTGTGCGCGCGCCGGCCAGCCTGGCCACGCGCTGGGAGCACGCGCGAGGCTCTGCGAGCACGCAGCAGCGTATCGACTGCACAATGATGCTGGAACGCAGATAGCTACGAGGCGTGCCGTGTCTGGTTTTCAGAATGCACGAAAAACGGCCGTGCGGTGCCGTGCCATGCCGTGCCGTGTTTTGATTCTGGAGTGCGAGAAAAATGCCGCGCTGTGGCGCGCCCAGAATTCATAGTGTAATCCGCCGACCCCTTGGGGATCATCGGCGTGTGAGATGCTTCCCCCTCCCCAAACCCCTCCCCCGGGAGCCCGGTCCGGTCGATTTGGAGGGGGGGGGGGGGTCCGGGACGAGCGCTCCGGGGCTTTTCCTGGGGGGGGGGTCCGGGACGAGCGCTCCACGGGGCTTTTCCTGGCCCAAGAGGGCTTCAAGACGGGCCACGAAGCCCCCAAGAGGCCTCCAAGACGGCCCACGAAGGCTCCGAGAAGCCAAACGACCGCTCCAAGACGCCCACGATGGCCCCAAGACGGGCCAAGAGGTCTCCAAGACGGCCCCTGAGGTCCCAAATGAGCCTCCCAAGAGGGCCCAAAGAGTCAAACATTGCTGATTTTCCAGAGTGTTTTTCGATGTTTTTTGCTTTTCCGCCTTTCCGGCTTCCCGACGCTCCAAGACGGGCAAAGAGGCCCCAAAGATAGCCCCAAGATGGCCCAAGAGGCCCCCAAGACGGCCTCCAGACGGCCCAAGACGGCCCCAAGACGGCCCAAGAGGTCCCCAAGACGGCCCAAGAGGGCCGATTTGGAGGGGGGGAGGGGGCCGGGACGAGCGCAGCACGGCCGGGACGAGCGGTTCCAGGGCTTTTCCGGGCCCAAGAGGGCCTCAAGACGGGCCAAGAAGGCTCCAAGAGGCCTCCAAGACGGCCCACGAAGGCTCCGAGACGCCAAACGACCCCTCCAAGACGCCCAAGATGGCCCCAAGACGGGCCAAGAGGTCTCCAAGGCGGCCCCCGAGGTCCCATACAAGTCTCCCAAGAAGGCCCCGAGAGTCTAAAATTGTTGATTTTCCATAGTGTTCTTCGACGTTTTTTGCTTTTCCGCCTTTCCGGCTTCCCAACGCTCCAAGACGCGCGACGAGGCCCCAAAGATAGCCCCAAGATGGCCCAAGAGGCCCCCAAGACGGCCTCCAGACGGCCCAGGACGGCCCCAAGACGGCCCAAGAGGTCCTCAAAACGGCCCAAGAGGGCCGATTTGGAGGCGGGGAGGGGGCCAGGACGAGCGCAGCACGGCCGGGACGAGCGGTTCACGGAGCTTTTCCGGGCCCAAGAGGGCCTCAAGACGGGCCAAGAAGGCTCCAAGAGGCCTCCAAGACGGCCCACGAAGGCTCCGAGACGCCAAACGACCCCTCCAAGACGCCCAAGATGGCCCCAAGACGGGCCAAGAGGTCTCCAAGACGGCCCCCGAGGTCCCAAACAAGCCTCCCAAGAGGGCCCCAAGAGTCTCAAATTGTTGATTTTCCATAGTGTTCTTCGACGTTTTTTGCTTTTCCGCCTTTCCGGCTTCCCGACGCTCCAAGACGGCCAAAGAGGCCCCAAAGACAGCCCCAAGATGGCCCAAGAGGCCCCCAAGACGGCCTCCAGACGGCCCAAGACGGCCCCAACACGGCCCAAGAGGTCCCCAAGACGGCCCAAGAGGGCTCCAAGACGGCACCACGAGGGGCCCAAGAGGGCGACCAAACATGTTGAAACTCTAGCTTTCTGCCCCCAGGAGCCCCAGGGGGCCCCAAGAGTGCCCCAAGAGGCCCCCAGAGGCCCTCACGAGGCCGCCCAGACGCCCCAAGGAACCCCCAAGAAGCACCCCAGAGGCTCCGAAACGGCCCCCGAGTGGCTCCAAAACTCGCAGTGTCGCTGTCCGCTCGGACCTCCCCGCGGAACTGCCCGAGACCCTCTGGCGGTGGCGGCGAACAGACACCAAACAAATATCACTCGCCTTTTCACCCCTTCGCAGCTTCTACTACCCCCAGATTGGCATAAACAAGGGGTCGGCGGTGTGGCGTAAGCCTAAGAATCAAAAAGCCCGACCCGTGCCATGCCCAGCACGCTGCCTAGCACGCGGAGTGCTTGGACTCAAGAGTGTGAGCCACATGCCGTGTCGTGCCGTGCCGTGCACGCATGCCGTACCGCGGCGTGTTTGGTTTCGCGCATCCGGAAAAATTGTCGCGCCGCGCACTGCCAATGTGCAACTCCGTGATTCGTTTCGAGAATGTGACAACATAGCCGTGCCGTGCCGTGCCATGCGCGGGTGCTGTGCCGTGCCGTGTCTCGACAATGCGGCAAAACTGCCGTGCCGCGCGAAGCCGTGTCCGCATGTCGCGCCGTGCTTAGCGTCGAAAGTGCATGATCGGCTGCCGTGCAGAACCATGCTGCGGTCACGTGCCATGCCATGCTTGGTTGCGCGGAAACGAACAATTGCCGTGCAATGCCGTGCCGCGCTCGCGCGTCATGTCGTGCCCAACTTTCGAAATGCGGAAATTGCCGTGCTTTGCCGTGCCGTGCCGTGCCAACGTGCCGTGCCAACGTGCCGTGCAACGCTTGGGTGCGAGGCTGCCGACACATGCATACACATTGCCGCGCCGTGCTGTGCACGCGTGCCGTGTCCTGCTGAATGTCGAGAACTCAAATATGGCGGGAACGTTGGCGGCACTCCGCTGGGTTCTGAGAAGAAAAAAATAAAAGAAACAAACAAAAAAAAACACGCCGCAGGCGCCGATCTTTTTCGTGAAAGTAATGTGGGTGGTAGGCGGGGTGCGTCGCAGGCGGGCCGCGGCCCCCGCCGCGGGCGGGTCGCAGGTGGGTCGCGGGCGGGTCGCGGGTGGGTCACGAGCGGGTCGTGGGTGGGTCGCGGGGTATGTTGCGGGTGGGTCGCGGGCCGGCTCGCGGAGGGGACGACGACAACAAAAAACAAACACAACACCGACAACAACAACAACAACAACAACAACAACAACAACAACAACAACAACAACAACAACCACAACCACAACCACAATCACAACCACAACCACAACCACAACCACAACCACAACAACACCACCAACAACAACAACAACAACAACAACAACAATACTGTTAAGACTGTTCGCCCTTATATGCTCGAGTGTCCAACAACGCGTATTTCCCAAACCCTCGATACCCGCCCTCTTCGTTTTCGATCGAACCCCTTTTGGGGGGTATACTTTTCTTCCCTGCAGGCCGGGCCCCGGCAAGCGGCGGGGCGGCCGCGGACCGTCGGCCTGGCCAGCGGCAGCGCTGATCGGCGGGGCGGCCGCGGACCGTCGACCCGACCCCAAGAGGGAGAGACAGGGGACCGACCACGACGACGACGACGACGTCGAAGACGACGGCGACGACGTCGAAGACGACGGCGACGGCGACGGCGACGACGACGGCGACGACGAGCGAAAGCGAGAGCGAGAGAAAACGACAAAGGGCCACGAAGGGCACGAAGTAGGCCACGAAGGGCGACAGCGGGGACACGAAGGGAATGCGTATGGGGCCACGAAGAGCACGAACGAGCGGGGGTCACGAAGTGCAGATAATGTGGGGCCACATAAAGCAACTATGCGGCCACTGAGGGTAGCAACTGGGCCACGTAGGACAGTGAGGGGGACACAACTGGCGACAGCGCGGCCACGAAGGGCATGCACATGGGGCCACGACGGGCGCGAACGAGCGGGGGCCACAGCGGGGCCACGAAGGGCATGCACATGGGGCCACAACATGCGCGACTCCTGTGTGCTTGGGTGTCGGGAGCGCGGCGCTTGGACAAATTGTAGGAAATTCCGACGCAAGGCTATTCTTCAGTAAGTTGCGAGCAAGTCTCCAGCGAGAGCGCGACTCCAGAGCGCCGGGAGAACGATTCCTGAATAAATGGTAAGGAAGTCCCAAGCGAGAACGCGATTCCTGAATGCCAGGAAGTCTCGGGCGGGAGCGGAGGTCCTGGCTAAATTGTAAGGAAGCCTGAGGCGGGAGCCGTTGTTGTTGTAACCCGGGGGCCAGGGGCCCAGTTTGACCAGGAAGACTTCCCCTGTCAAAAAACAGGTTGCGAACGTCGAGGGGCACACTTTGACAGAGAAAAAACAGTTTGCACCGGTGGGGGGGGGTCAACAATAATTATTCTTCAGACATGAGAGTTCAACAACAACAAAAACAACAAAAACAACAACAACAACAACAACAACAACAACAACAACAACAACAACAACAACAATCATTTAAGACTGGGGACACTCCGTTCTCACCAGTGCCAGGGTTTTCATAGGAGGCGGGCAATACCCCCACTTTGTGGGGGGGCCGGTTCAAGCTCTACCAAGTTTCCAAACGACTCTTCGCCACCACCCACACCCAGCTTCCCGCCCTATGACGTTCGGACACTTCACTTCGTGGCCTGCGGACGACCTTGGCTACTACACTGACGCATGGGTGCAATGACTTGTTGTGGTAACATTTTGTGGAAGCTAGCTTAGTATACAACTTATCCCCCTGTTCCATCACTGGACACCTGTACCGTTTTCCGACGTTTTTCCGTTTCTGTACCACACAAGCATGCGCGCAACCGTTGTTGCAGAAGTTCGAAGCACGTGAAAAAGTTGTTCGCAAGAGCCCGTTTGACAGAAATGTTGAAAAAATATTGCGTTTCCCCAGAAATCCGCAAGAGCGCGCGGGATGAATGTTTGAAACTTTTTTTTGAAAAACCATTGGGTTGTTCATGTTTTTTTTTTGAAAATCGTTACGAAAACTAAGGTTTTGGAAGGATTTCATCTTGCGCGCGCGAGTGTGCACTTCGTGTCATTTTTTGCAAAGGATTCTTGAAGTTTGGTTATGTTAGAACAAGACATGTCATTTTATAGTGTTTTTTGACAGGGAAAGCGGGCGTCAACAAAACAACCGGATCTGGATGACATCGTTTTACCTGAGACTTCCTCACGAAAATGATGAAAATGTGGCTGCGGCCTAGGCGCGGGGGGGGGGGCGTGCACCAGGGGGCCCAACAATAATTATTCTTTAGAATTAATACTGTTCAACAACAACAACAACACCAACAACCATAATTTTCAGACTGCTCGCTCTTATCTGCTCGAGTGTCCGTAATCACGTATTTCCCAAACCCTCGATACCCGCCCTCTTCGTCGTCGATCGTGCCCCTCTTGGGGGGTATATTTCCTGCAGGCCGGGCCCCGGCAAGCGGCGGGGCGGCCTCGGACCGTCGACCTGGCCAGCGGCAGCGCTGATCGGCGGCAACCCGACCCGAAGAGGGACGGACAGGGGACCGACCACGACGACGTCGACGACGACGGCGACGACGAGCGCATGCGAGAGAGAGAACGACAGCAGTGCCACAAAGCGCACGAAGAAGGCCACGAAGGGCGACAGCGGGGACACGAAGGGAATGCGTATGGGGTCACGAAGAGCACGAACGAGCGGGGGTCACGAAGTTCAGATAATGTGGGGCCACATAAAGCAACTATGCGGCCACTGAGGGTAGCAACTGGGCCACGTAGGACAGCGAGGGGGCCACAAAGGGCGACAGCGCGGCCACGAAGGGCATGCACATGGGGCCACGACGGGCGCGAACGAGCGGGGGCCACGAAGGGCATACGTATATTGGGCCGCGTAGGGCAAGGACGGGGCCACTGAAGGCAGCAATGGGGCCACGAAGAGCAGCGAGGGGGCCACAAAGGGCGACAGCGGGGCCACGAAGGGCATGCATATGGGGCCACGACGGGCGCGAACGAGCGGGGGCCACGAAGGGCATACATACATGGGACCACGAAGGGCAGCGAGGGGGCCACGAAGGGCTGCAACGGGGCCACGAAACAAAACGAGGGGGCCACAGAGAGCTGCAACGGGGCCACGAAGGGCAGCGAGGGGGCCACGAAGGGCTGCAACGGGGCCACGAAGGGCAGCGAGGGGCCACGAAGGGCTGCAACGGGGCCACGGAAGGCAGCAAGGGGGCCAGGAAGGGCTGCAACGGGGCCACGAAACAAAGCGAGGGGGTCACGAAAGGATGCAACGGGGCCACGAAGGGCAGCGAGGGGGCCACGAAGGGCTGCAACGGGGCCACGGAGAGCAGCGAGGGGACCACGAGGGGCAACAGCGGGGCCACAATGGACTGCAACGGGGCCACGAAGGGCGACAGAGGGACCACGAAGGGCTGCAACGGGGCCACGAAGGGCAGCTAGGGGGCCACGAAGGGCTGCAACGGGCCAATTGTAAGCGTGAGCGCGACTCCTGGGTGCCAGAGTTTTGGGAGCGCGGCGCTTGAGAACATTACGGGCGCGAATCTTGAGTGACTTGTAAGCAAGTCCCCAGCGAGAGCGCGACTCCAGAGCGCCGAAAGAGCGATTCCTGAATACATTGTATGGAGATCTAAAGCGAGAGCGCGACTCCTGAGTAAGATGCGAAGAAATCTCCGGCGTGAGCGGGGGTCCTGGCTAATTTGTCAGGAAATCTCAGGCGGGAACCGTTGTTGCTGTAACCCGGAGGCCCGGGGCACAATTTGAGCTCAGTGATTTCCCGGGAAAAAACAAGGTGCGAGCCCCGGGGGAGGCACTTTAGTTGCAAAACACCAGTCACCGGAGAGGGGGATCAACAAACACGATTCTTCAACAGCGAGAGTTCAACAACAACAAACACAAACACAAACACAAACACAAACACAAACACAAAGACAACAACAACAACAACAACAACAATCATTTTACCCGAACGCTCAGTGTTCTCACCAGTGCCAGGGTTTTCATGCGACGCGAGACAATACCCCCACTTCGTGGGGGGGCAGTTCAAGCTCTACCAAATATCCAAACGACTCTTCGCGACCACCCAAACCCAGCTTCCCGCCCTATGACGTTGGGACACTTCACTTCGTGGCGTGCGGACGACCGTGGCTACTACACTGGCGTGGGGTACACACCCACAGAACTTGGTCACTTATTCGGGGCGCGCGTGTGCCCAGCATCCTGCAATTGTGACATACAATACATGACACAGACAGACAGAGAGAGAGACAGAGAGCAGACAGAGAGAGAGACAGAGAGAGCGGAGTTGGTCACATTTTTGGGGCAAGTTCCTGAGATCGTCGTGTTTTTTGTTGGTCTTGCGCGCGCGAATGTCCACTTTACTTTTTTTTGCAAGGGAGTATTGAAATTTGATTATGTTAGAACAAGAAAAAGTAGCTCGCGCGAGCTCATGTAACATAAATGTTGAAAAACCATTGGTTTTGTGGGAGTCGGACAGCGCGCGCGGGATGAAATTTGGACATTTTTTTTTGAAAAACCATTGGGTTTTTGATGTTTTTATGTTGAAATCGTTACGAAACCTAAGGTTCTGGAAGGATTTCGTCTTGCGCGCGCGAATGTCCACTTTACCTTATTTTTTGCAAGGGATTATTGAAATTTGATTATGTTAGAACAAGAAAAAGTAGCTCGCGCGAGCTCATGTAACATAAATGTTGAAAAACCATTGGTTTTGTGGGATTCGGACAGCGCGCGCGGAAGGACATTTTGACATTTTTTTCTTAAAAAACCATTGGGTTTTTGATGTTTTTATGTTAAAATCGTTACGAAACCTAAGGTTTTGGAAGGATTTCGTCTTGCGCGCACGAATGTCCACTTTACCTTATTTTTTGCAAGGGATTCTTGCAATTTGATCAAGTAAGAACAAGAATTTTCATTTTATAGTGTTTTTTGCAAGGGAAAACGGATTACAACAAAACAACCGGATCCGGACACAATCCACTTTTCTGAAGCTTTCGCTAGAAAATGAAGGAAATGAGGCTGCGGCCTAGGTTTTGGAGGGGGGTCGCGCACCAGGGGTCCCAACAATAATTATTCTTAAGAAGAAATAATGTTCAACAACAACAACAACAACACCAACAACGACAACAACAACGACAACGACAACGACGGCAACGGCAACGACGACAACAACAACAACAACAACAACACCAACAACAACAACAACAACAACAACAATAGCAGCAACAACAACAACAACAGCAGTAGCGAGAACACCAACACCATGACCAACACCACCACCAACAACAAATATCAACAACAAAAACGACAACAACTGCAACTACAGCAGCGACAACACCAACAACAATCATATTAAGGCTGTTCGCTCTTATCTGCTCGCGTGCCATTCAACACGTATACCCCCCCATACCATCGATACCCGCCCTCTTCGCGTTCGATCGTACCCCCTTGGGGGCATATCTTCATGTTCTGCAGCGAATATTTCGTGCGGTCCCTAAGGCAGGGGAAGAGAGGACGGATGGAAGGAATGGACGAGTGCGAAGGAGGAGGATAGAGCACGACAGAGAGTAGTAGAAGGGGGGGTGAGAACAGAAAACACGTGGCAGAACCAGACGGGCAGATCGGGCGGATAGACTTTAACGGGCGGGTCGGGAAGGCGGGCCCAGCCGGCCAGGTCGAGCAGTCGGGTTGCTGAAGCGTGCGTGCTGCATGAATCGCGAGGAGGTCTCGAACGATAACTCGATTCCCAAACATATCGTAAGGACATCGACAGCGAGAGTGTGATTCTGAGTGTCGAAGGCGCGGCGTCTGAATAAATTGCAAGGGGGTCCCACACGAGAGCGCGATTCCTGTATGCATTGGAAGTCATGCGCGAAAGCGCAAAGTGGAAATACACTGTGGCGAAGTATCAAACGGGAGCCGTTGCTCGTGTAAATCGGTGGCCGGGGGCGCAATTTAACGTTCAAGACTTCCCCACATAAAAACAGGGTGCGAGCCCTGGGAATGGCACTTCACTTGAAACACTCAGTGTGCACCGGGCAGGGGGATCAACAATTCTCGTCGCGAAGATCCCCATATGTGGACTTCATAGTGATGGCATGCTTCGGTAGATGACATTGTCCTTTTTCAATATCTGAATGTCCGCAGATCCATGTGGAAGACGATGCCGATAGAGACGCCGACGACTACGACGACTTGAACTAAGCGTGTTGTCCTTCCTTCCTCCTCCTCCTCCGCCCTGTCCTCCTCCTCTTCCTCCATGTTCTGTGAACACCTGCCATGGAAATCCATCCGTGAAGACGAGAATGCCAAGGAAACTCGAACAATATGTGCCAAGGGAACTCGAACAATGTATGCCAAGGAAGCTCGAACAATGTAAAACTACACAGGAAAACCTAAAGCGGCGAAGCTCGGGTCAGGAGCCTCGAGCCTCGAACCTCTGGCCTCCGCCAACCGAATTGCCTGCTCGGCGGCGAGAACCCTCTTACTCTTTCTATATCCGTTGTCCTCCTCCTCCTCCTCCTTCCCCTATTCCTCCCTTTTCCTCAACCTTTTCCTTCTAGTCCTGCTCCTTTCTCTCCGCCATCCCTCCCCACTTACCAGTTCCCTGTCACCACCTCCTACTCCAGCTCCACCTCCTCCACCTCCTCTCGCAATCTGAGCCCTGCGGGATGCTTCAGCCAGCGCTCCGCCTGAGAACTCCTTACGACTTGCAAGGGGCGCATCGGATGAATTTCGAGACGGACCCAACCGTGGCGAAGAGGAACCCCAAGGACACCGATTGGGCACCCAAACAGGCAAACCGCCTGTGACATCCCCCCCAATCTGGGCGCGAACGGGCCCGTGATATACCCCTTGGCCGCTCCCCTTGGAAGTGCTGAAACCAGCGCATCGCCTGAGACATCCTCAGAAAATGGTCCGAAAGAGAAGGATGTTGAGCACCCAAACAATCAAATCGCCTGAGATACACACCCCAATATGGGCGCGAACGGGCCCGTGAAATGCCCCCTGGCCGTGGCGCCCCCCCTGAAGTGCTGAAACCAGCGCATCGCCTGAGACATCCTCGGAAACTGCTCCGAAAGAGAAGGATGTTGAGTACACAAACAGGCAAACCGTCCGAGACATCCCCCAGTCTGGGCGCGAACGGGCCCGTGATATACCCTTCGGCGCCCCCTTGTTGAGACAACCTCGGAAACTGCTCCGAAAGAGAAGGCTGTGGAGAACACAAACAGGCAAACCGCATGAGACATCCACCCAATCTGGGCGCGAACGGCTGCTCCGAAACAAAAAAAAATTGAACACCCAAACAAGCAAACCGCTTGAGACACATCCCCCAATCTGGGTGCGAACGTACCCGTGATATACCCCCTGGCGCTCCCCCTTGGAAGTGCTGCAACCAGCGCATCGCCTGAGACAACCTCAGAAACTGCTCCGAAAGAGAAGGATGTTGAGCACACGAACAGGCAAACCACATGAGACGTCCCCCCAATCTGGGCGCGAACGGGTCTGTGATACACCCCCTGGCGCCTCCTTTTGGAAGTGCTGAAACCAGCGCCTTGCCTGAGACAACCTCGGAAACTGCTCCGAAAGAGAAGGATGTTGAGCACACGAACAGGCAAGCCGCATGAGACGTCCCCCCAATCTGGGCGCGAACGGGTCTGTGATACACCCCCCGGCGCCTCCTTTGGAAGTGCTGAAACCAACGCCTTGCCTGAGACACCCTCGGAAACTGCTCCAAAGCAGAAGGATGTCCAGCAAACCGCCTGAGACATCCCCCCGATCTGGGCGCGAACGGGCCTGTGATATACGCTGGGCGCCCCCAGTACTGAAACCAGCGCCTCGCTTGAGACATTCTCCAACGTGTGTGTGAGTCTGGGCGCGGAAATACAAGGAGTGTGGGTGAGGGCGGGGGGGGGGAAGGGGAAGAGGGGGGCTGACGCGGGCTGACGCGTTTCGGTGTTCGGGGGAAGGGGGTGCTCGGGGGGGGGGAAGGGGCTCGGGAGAGGTAGGGGGGGAGGGGCGAGCTTCGCTCTGGCGAGGGGATGGGGGGGGGCTGACGCGGGCTGACGTGGGGGGAGGGGGCCCTCCAGTGCCCCGACGCCCAGGCGCGGCGACCAGACGGCATCACACAACCACGGCGCCGCCATGCCGCCACGCTGGCGGCTGCGTTCTCTGCCCGGGGCCTCTTCCCGGGCTTCGGGTTGGGCCCCAGGCCGAACCCAGGGAGGGTCGCGACTGGGGAGTTCCCGACCGGGGAGGATCGCCACTGAGAGAGAATGGGAGTCGCGACCAAAGGGCGGGGGGCGCGACCGGAGAGGAATCGAGACCGGGGGAGGCTCGCTATGCGGGGAACGCTCGCTGTGCGGGGGAGACCGTCTCTTGCTGTCCTCCCTCCTGCGTCCTGTTTTGTTTCGTTAAAAAAAAACACATAGCTCGTGTCCCCTTTTTGAACCGTATCCCCCCGGACACCCAAAGATGGAGGAACAAGATGGGGACGAGAACTACCCAGAAGGAAAGGATGACGGTGACAAGGGAAGAGGAGGAGGAGGAGGAGGAGGAGGAGGAGGGGGAGGAGGAACAGAGACGCGCTGGGCTGCCCCCAACAGCAGCGGAATCGCCCCGGATCGGCGGCACTGGCCGGAGGCCACTACAATACCAGGAATGTGAGTGAGTCTGCATATGAATATCAGAAATCGAAGAGCGAGCGCTCCTGAGTATGAGTGAGTCTGAATATGAGTGTCTACATGTGAGCGAATCAGAAAATGATGACCTGAGGGTGGGAGGTGTTATCTCGTTCTCCGCGCGGTCACAATAATAACAATAGCCCCATCCTCAGTAGGATATGTGGAATACGTATTCGGCAGAAATGAAAATGCAACAACCAAAGCACCACCACCAACAACACACAAACACCAACAACAAACACTGACCGACGAACACCAAACAACAACCAACAACACCACCAACAACATCAATAAGAACAGCGGCAGTAACACCAAACAATCAACAACGAACATCGAACAGCACACAACAAGCAACAACAGTAACAATGACAACATCAACAACAACACAATAGCAGTACCAACAACACATACTACGACTACCACAGCGACAACAATAACGACAGTCATGAAAGGCCCCTTGGGGGCCTCGGGCGTCGTTGGGCCTCCTGGGGCCCCTTCGGGGCCGAGGCCTCGAAATGCCCTTCCAACAAAAAAACTCCCGAGGAACGTGTTGCATGGTTAGGCAGACTGTTGCTGAACAGCCCGTCCAATAAACTCACCGAGGGAGGTGTCTTGAAAGCTCGGTGGAGATAATTAACCCAACCAAAAGCTTGCGGAATAATGTGTTTGGACAATTTGTGAAAGGGCAACCATCAAACAAAGACGCGTTTGGAAACCTTCTGCCGCAAATAACATCGAACTGCACAGGCGATTTTCGCGCGCCGGAGCCTGCTGGTAACCGCTCTAATGACGAGCGTGCCGAATTCGCGTCGTCGATGTGGGATGCCTCCACATGCATAATCGGGCCGCGACACTGGAGACCGTCGTTCTCGCAGGCGTCGGTAGAAACGGCGCCTGGACACGTCGGAGAAGTGGATGAAGCGCAAGCCCGCAGGGCCGCTGAGCATCCTGCCGTTGTCCGCTTGGGAACTCTGGGAGGTGTTCGCCTGCGTCGGCGCGCGATTGCGCTGTCGGGCGTGGGCAAGGCGCGCAAGTGAGCGCGATCGCCCCAGTCGATACTCCCGCGGCATCTGGGCCTTCCGCTTGGAAGGGTTCTCTTCGCCGTCAAAGGCGTCGATCGCTCCCGAAACTCCTCGTGGTCGTCCTGGGCGTCTGAGGATCTCGGGTTGGAGCGCCATCATCATTGCCCCTGCTGGGACTGAGCGTGGCGAGGCGCATTTCCTTCTCTTGGCTTTGCTCAGGAGCTCGCTGACTGCGGCACGTTACCCGGGCGCTTCAATCGCGAAATTCAGCTGGAGCCACCGCGGCGCGCTCGAGAGGCTCTGCGCCTCTCGAAGCACCGCTGGCGCGCTCGAGAGACTGCGAGCCCCCCGCGGTGGCGCGGTTGGTGCCTGCGGGTAGTCCTCGGGCTGCGACTCGTGAACACAGTGGTCCGCCTCGGCCTCCTGCTCTGGCATCGCGTCGAAATCGGTTTCCTGGCAGCTCATGGTGTCGCGGAGTGCCGGTGGGAGGTGGGCGGCTGGTGTCGAGGCCGCGAGCGTAGGCGTCGTCGTCGGCTGCAGGGTGGTGGGCGTCGTCGTTGGGCGTGGTGGTGCTGAGTCGTTGTGGTCGTGGTGGTGCGGCTTTGGCGTCTCATGTAGTGTCGTCGGCGTCGTCGTCGGCGTGGGAGTGGTGCCGAATGGTGTCGGGCGTGGTGGTACGAGGTCGTCCCGTGTCGGGGGCGCAACTAGAGCTGGTACTGCAAGTAGCCCTCCTGACTCCTTCGGCACCTGGGCGTTGTAGGAATTGCTGCCATTGGCCCATGTTGGAGCGCGAGCTCGGGAGAATGCCGTAGAGGCGCTTGCGGGCTCGAAGCTTATGTCGGAGCATGGTCCTGGTGACACGTGGCATTCGGCTAGTCGTCGCTCTCTCCACGCCTACCCCGGGTCGTCGCACTGCATCTCCTGGTATGTATGGTTCGTGTCCTTCATGTGGCGGCGAAGTCGTTTGCTGTGGTCGTAGATGGTCTGGTCCAGCGCCTGGAACGTCTGTTTGTAGGCGTTGTTATCTTCCTTGTCGTGTGGCTGTTGCCGCAGTTGCGCTCGTTGCCGACGTAGCTGAAGGTTCTCTGCGCGCGCTTCTCGGTACAATTTGGGTCGTCGCGCTATGCGTGAAAAGTGCTCGAGGGCCGCGTCGCGAAACAGTGCGTGATGAGGCCCCAATGGCAAGTGCCGTCGTCGAGGTCAAGGTGCTCGTCCAGCAGGTCACCGTGGGTGGTCAGCTGGCTCTCTAGGCGGTGCAGGAACTCGATGCGCTTGCAACCCTCGAGGAAAGGCCCAGCGCGATGGCGTCGCGGTCCAAGGTCTGGTAGGCCTTCCCCTCCGTGTGGCAGGCGGGCGGTGCCGCTAATTTGAAGATCAACGGCTTGTGGTCCTTGAGTCGCCTGGAGATCTGCAGAGCGTTGGCGGGGTGGTTCCAGACGCGGGGCTGCAGGATGCGGGGGACTAAGCCCGTGGGAATGCAGATGTAGTCGGTGACTGAGGGGTGGCGCCCGTCGTAGGTGGGACCAGTGTCGTAGTACGTGTTGGCGGCGGCCATGCGGGTGATCACGAAGTTGTGGTGGTAGAGCTTGCCTGCTTCGCCTTCCTTGCCCGTAGGGAAGTGGCCCACCGTCTCGTCGCCATCGGGACAAAGCCGAAACGGTCGTTGAGGTCCATCATCACGATGGGGGTGACGCGCGATGGTGCGGCTAGGAACTCCATCTTCACCCACTGGGCCACCCTCGTCACGGCGACTCGCCACCGAGGAAGTTCCCGTCGGTCCCATGGTGTTGGAGGCCAGGAGGCCGCGATGATATTGTAGCGCCCTGCTCGAAAGGGATGGTTCTGTCTCGTCTTTGGAGTTCTGGTGGTGGTGCTGTGATGTTTTGATGTGTTTCTGTTTGGATCTGCTGTTGAGGGGGATGCAACAGCCCGCAGAGCTGTTCACACGCATGCTGTGTCGCCAATGTCCGACATGAATAGCCAGGTGGTGTTCGTAGCGCTGCGTGTGATGCGGGCTGCGCGGATGGTTCGGGGTCTTCGTACCAGGGCACCCGACGATGTGGATCTGGCGCAGCTGGGCGCTGACCTCCTCGCCACGGGTGCCTGTGAGTCTAAACGGGCTGAAAACCACGAGCGAAAGGAACATGGCTCGAGCGGCAGTCATCGCGCTCCCGAGGGAGCACGTGTGCGCGGCGCCCTCTATGCTCGAGCAGGCATCTCGCGCCTGTCTGGTGCCTCCACCAGCCCCGCGGAGACCGCTCGAGCCAGGAAGGGCATATTCCGATTCATGTATTTCAATAGGGCCGGGGACACCGGAAAGAGCGCACCCCCCCCTGACCCCCCACCCCCAAACGAATTTCGAATCCTCGGGCCTGTCTTGCGCCTCAATGCGGCCAGCCTGGAGTCATCTTGACGCCCCCCGAGCCAACCGGAAGCAAAAAACGCAAAGGCCGAACACATTGCTTTTGTACCGTTTTTTTGTTCTGATTGTCCGACTCTCCGGGCCCTGTTGGGCCAACTCTGGGCCTCTTCGGGGCTCGTCTGGGGACTCATTTGGAACCGTCCTCGGGCTATCTCAACAGCCGATCGCAAGCGAAACGCGAGACGGCCAAAAACATTGATTTCCCCATGGTGTTCATTGATTTTCATTGTTTGGGGGCCTCCTTCGGGCAGCCTTTGGGCCTCTGTGGGGCTCGTCTGGGGACTCATTTGGAGCCGTCCTGGGGCTGTCTTGACGCCTCCCGAGCCGATCGTACACGTCGTTCACTTCCAATCGTGCTCATTTCTAATTGTGCTCGTTCCAAATTGTTCCTGGCCCCCTAATGGCCAGGGAGAGGCCCAGGATAGAACAAATCGCCGGCCCCCTTGTGGGGCCACCAGGCTGTAGGCCGAAGCTTGGCAGTTTCCTGTGCCAGTTGCAGCTTCCAGTTTCCATTGTTACAATTCTGCTTATTGCTGCTTACTGTGTTACAATTCTGCTTCTTGCTGTTTACTGTTCCTTGTTGATGGACCGCGCGAGGGTGGGAGGCCCAAAACGGGCATTTTCACCACGCCCTCAGCGTGTTGTCTGAATTGCTGGGGTGCAGATCGGCGGGTCAGGGTCCAAAAACACACGGGATTTGTGACATTCGGTGGCACCCCTCACACAGATCGGCGGGGTCAGTGTCCAAAAACACAAAGGATTTGCCACTTGTCTGACATTCGGTGGCACCCCTCATGCAGATCGGCGGGGTCAGGGTCTAAAACACACACGGGATTTGTCACATGTATGACATTCGGTGGCACCCCTCACGCAGATCGGCGGGGTCAGGGTCCAAAAATACATGGATTTGCTACATTTCTAAAACTCGGCGGCACCTCTCACGCAGATCGGCAGGGTCAGGGTCCAAAACACTAGGGATTTGCTACATTTCTAAAACTCGGCGGCACCCCTCACGCAGATCGGCGGGGTCAGGGTCCAAAAACATATGGGATTTGCCACACTTCTGAAATTCGGCGGCATCCCTCAAGCAGATCCGTAGGGTCAGGGTCCAAAACACACAAGGGATTTGCCACATTTCTGAAATTCGGTGGCACCCCTCACGCAGATCCGTAGGGTCAGGGTCGAAAAACAAACAGTTCCCGACACTGCTCCACGGCGGCGCCCAGACCTCATGATTTAGCTTTTGCATCTCCCATTATCCGAGACAGGGGGCCGGCGGCATGGGGCGAAGCCCTTACGGATAAACAAATTCCCCGATCAGAGCTTGCCTCTGCAGGGGTCCTAGCGGATATAAAGCTGAGGTGAGGTGGGCGGCCGGTTTCGGTGGCCGGGGCCGGGTGCCCGGGTGCCCGGGGGTTCCCGGGGGTGCCCGGGTGCCCAGGTGTGTGGCCGATTTCGGTGGCCGGGGCCGGGTGCCCGGGTGCCCAGGGGTGCCCAGGGGTGGTGCCGGGTGCCCAGGGGTGCCCGGGTGCCCGGGGTGCCCAGAAGTGCCCGGGGGTGCCTAGCCCAATAGCCCTATATCCCTATAGCCCAATAGCCCAATCGCCATATATCCCTATAGCACTATAACCCTATAGCCCTATAGCCGTACCTATACGACCACCCTACGGGTGATAAGGAGGTTCGGGGGGGGGGGGAACCAACGTCTCACTCGATCGGTCTCACTATCGATCTCAGAATCGATCGAACTATCGGTCTCGCTCGACCGATCTCACTCGATCGATCTCACAATCGATCTCACTCGATCTATCTCATTCGATCGATCTCACAATTGATCTCACAATCGATCTCACAATCGATCGCACAATCGATCTCACATTCGGTCTCAATATCGATCTCACTATCGATATGGCAATCGCTCTCACAATCAACGGCATCATCATCATCATCATCATCATCATCATCATCATCATCATCAACATCATCAACATCAACATCATCACCGACATCGTCATCATCATGAGGGCACCGTCATCATCATCATCATCATCATAAACATCATCATCAACGACAGCATCATCATCGGGACAACATCATCATCATAATCATCACCATCATCATCTCATCATCAACATCATCATCATCATCATCGTCATCATCATCGGGACACAGTCATCGTCATCATCATCAGCAGCATCATCATAATCATCATCATACTCGGGACACCATCATGATCACCATCGTGATCATCATCAACATTATCATCAACATCGACATCATCCTCGGGACACCACCATCATCATCATGATCATCGCATCATCATCATCGACGTCATCATCATCAACAATGTCATCATCGTCATTATTGGGGCACCATCATCATCATGAGCAACATCATCATCAACATCGTCATTATCATTATTATCATCATCGGGACCCCATCAGCATCACCATCATCATGATCACCACCATCATCATCAACATCGGGACACCATAATCATCATCAACATCATCATCATCAACATCATGATCGCCGGGACACCATTTCCATCAACATCATCATCACCAACATCATCGGAATCATCATCATCATCATCATCATCATCATCATCATCATCATCATCATCGCGACACCGTCATCGTCATCATCATCATCATCATCAGCATAATCATCATGAGCATCATCATCCTCATCATCGGGACACTATCATCATCATCGAGACCATCATCAACATCATCATCATCTTCATCGGGACACCATCATCATCATCCCATCATCATCAGCATCAGCATCATCATCATAATCATCATCATTATCATCTCATCATCATCGTCATCATCCTCGGGACACCACCATCATCATCATGATCATCGCATCATCATCATCGACATCATCATCATCATCAACAATATCATCATCGTCATCATTGGGGCACCATCATCATCATGAGCAACATCATCATCAACATCGTCATTATCATTATTATCATCATCGGGACCCCATCAGCATCACCATCATCATGATCACCACCATCATCATCAGCATCGGGACACCATAATCATCATCAACATCATCATCATCAACATCATGATCGCCGGGACACCATTTCCATCAACATCATCATCACCAACATCATCGGAATCATCATCATCATCATCATCATCATCATCATCATCATCATCGCGACACCGTCATCGTCATCATCATCATCATCAGCATAATCATCATGAGCATCATCATCCTCATCATCGGGACACTATCATCATCATCGAGACCATCATCAACATCATTATCATCTTCATCGGGACACCGTCATCATCATCATTATCATCCCATCATCATCATCATCATCAGCATCAGCATCAGCATCAGCATCAGCATCATCATCATCATCATCATCATCATCATCATCTCATCATCATCATCATCATCCTCGCGGGACACCGCGGGACACCGGCGGGACACCGCGGGACACCGCGGGACACCGGCGGGACACCGCGGGGCCCCGCGCCCCGGATGAGAAACATTTGGTCCGGCCGCGCCTCAGCCACAGGAGGACACCGCGGTACACCAGCGGGACACTGCGGGGCCCCGCGCCCCGGAAGAGAAACATTTGGTCCGGCCGCGCCTCAGCCACAGGAGACTTTTTCTCGCCCGCCCACGCAGCTTCGCCTCGCACGCACGGCACGCACGAATACGAAACCGAAACCGATTTCCCGGTGGGGGGCTCGCCGTTCCACTTCGATCTCACCCCCTCACCTCCGATAGCCCTATAGCCCAATCGCCCAATAGCCCCATAGCCCCATAGCCCCATAGCCCCATAGCCCTATAGCCCTATAGCCCTATAGCCCTATAGCCCTATAGCCCTATAGCCCTATAGCCCTATGGTCCTAAAGCCCTATAGCCGTATATAGCCGTATATAGCCCCATAGCCCGAATAGCCTTATAGCCCTTAGCCCTATAGCCCTATAGCCCTGTATCCCTATAGCCCCATAGCCCTAAAGGCTTCTAGCCCTATATCCCTATGGCCACATCGCCCTATAGCCCTATAGTCCCATAGCCCTAAAGCCCTAAAACCCCATAGCCCCCCCCCAAAAAAATTCTGATTGGGGTTTTCTCTGGTATCATGGGTATACATATGTACAACTATACACACATATCTGTATACATATGCACATGTCACATACAGAGGGGGAGCGAGAGAGAGAGAGAGAGAGAACGAGGGAGAGAGAGCGTCTTCTACGGTCTCTTGGCTCAGACACCCTCCCAACCCCCCCAAAGTAGTGGGACACTTCCAACAAAACCAAACCTTGTCGGGTAAGATAAAAGGGGTCTACCAATCATATCCTTTCATCCGACCCCGCCCTAGCAGCAAACACCCCTCCTTCCCCTTGACCCACCTTCTCCCAAAGAAGTGGGGGGACTCCTATCCGAAAACACCCGAAGACCGCCAGCGCCCTAACCCGTCGAAACAAAGCAAGAGCGAGAGTAAGAGGGGCAAGAGCACCGGGATGTGTCTAGGATTGGAAGGACAGACGTAACACTCCGCAATGCGCCGAGGTTGGGGAGGAGGAGCAGCAGCAGGATGTGGATGATGCTGAGTATGAGGCGTCATCTCCTAGTACGACTGCTCACTATCACCATTTCACTTACGTCGATTGTCAACCTCGCCATCACAACTATATATTCAATAGGCACCGTCAGCGCTGCTCTCGTCAAAGCGAAGAAAGGAAGGAGGGAGGAGGGAAGAGGGAGGGAGGAAGGCCGCACCAACTCTGGCCAAATAAATCTTGGGGGAACCCAAAGGTACCCATACCGCTACTCCCTGAACCTCTTCCGGGGTGCGTCCTGACTGGGATTTCGAGGCGAATCCAGCGGCGGCGACGAGGGCCCGCCAGGTGGCCCCGAAAGGGGGAAACGAGGCGAGGGTAGCGGGTAGCGGCATGGGTAATTTCCTTTTCCTCCTCTGAAGTTCTTGCCAAATCAATCTGCCTCGGGTCGCTTCGGCTCAAGACCCGCACCTCTCAAGGGGTTCAGTCGTCCGTTGGCCAAGAGCCACGAGGGAAAAATGGGCACAGACACAAGTAAATGTCGATCCCCAGGAACAGATGTGAAAACTTCGGAAGTGGAGGGGAAGATTAACATCCAGAACAGATGGAAGAATCTGGGGAATCTTGAAATCTATATTTATTTGTGTCCATGGGCTCCTTTCAGGGGGGGCAACCTGTTCTTGAGCCTCCCCTGGCCCAAGCAAGCAACCGTCTCTTGGATTGACGCTGTCTTGAGCTCGCCGGTTCGACGCACGGCACAACGTCGCCGCCCCGCGGCCCAGGTGTAAGACGAAGCCAGGACGAGGACAAAATCGGGCGAGGAAAAATCGAGATTCTCTGAGATCTGGCGGCTCTGGAGGATGCCTCGGGCGCCGCGGCTCGGAACGCTCCAGACCGCTTTGAGAGCGTTCCTGAAGGCTGTCGAACGGATTTGTCCTCCTCACACAGCCAACCAATGTAGTAAGGATGCGTGGTAAGGAGGCAAGGGCCTTGGAGGGCCATGTTGGCGTTGCCAAGTGTGGCTGGCCAGCGAGGGCGGCCAAGGATGGGACGAAGGGGCAAGGGCGCATGGGTAACAATGGAAAGTCGCAAATCCTTAGTGTGGAGGCCAGTCCACAAGAAACCTTCCACAAGAAACCAACCCCTGAGACCCCAGGACGTCCATTTATTTTTGGCGTGGGAACGCCGCGCTCTTCACAGCAAAACCATCGAAACCCAGGGCACCCTGGAGGCAAGCAGGGTGTCTCTTGGCGTGGCCCCCCGCTGCACTCTGCGGATGACCTGCAGCCCCGTCCGAGGGCGTCCCGAGGGGAGGGGGCGCACTTGTACTGGGTCTCCGCGCGCCACCGGACGTAGAATAGCGCCCCCGGGTACAGGAACACCACCGTGTACTTCACGTTGGACCTGCAGGTCAGTCAGGCATGTCCTCCTACTTGCGGATCTTGTGCGAAACATAAAAAAACACTCAAAAACATGCTCAAAATAGTTTACAACAAGAGAAAGATCTTTCCCAGACTATTTTTTGACTATTTTTCCGAATTCCTCCTGTAGTGGGACGTGCCCGGCTTAAACCTGCTGGGCCCGCCCGCCGATTCTCCTGCCTCCCCGCCACCCCCGCTCGCTCGGCTCATGTCCCCTCGGAGTGGCGACATCCTCGGGGGGGACGAGAGGGTAGCATAGCAAAGGGCAGGGTCGAGAATCAGCCACGTAGCTGGTTTTCCTGGCGCCTCCTGGCGCCGGGGAGGCGCCCATGTATTCTACCGCTTCGTCCAGCCCGACATCCGAACCCTACCCCTCAAAAACATCGACTCCCTTGAATCCATGGGGGGCGGGGGCAGGGCTCGGATTTCACCACGCGCTCGACGAGTTGCGAAAACCTACCCCGCCACGCACGGCAGTGCCTGAATGTTTGATCGTCGAGGGCAAGTTTCGGATTTCGCCGCCGACCCTCCCTCCTCCTTCCTTGCTCCGCTCTCTTCCGCCACCTCGATCCAGGGCTGCTTTGCTGCGAAACGGAATCAAAACGAAAACGGTCCACGAAATCGCCAAAACACAGTTTAGCTCGACCTCTGCTTCGTTCTCCTCCGCCATCCTCCTCCCTCCCTCCCCCGTCCTTAGGAACAGCTCCTCCCTGTCGCACCACTCGGCTCGGGCGGGCCAGACGTCCAGCCTGAGACGTCCTCCCCGTGTCCGTCATGGACAGAGAAATCGCAGACACGCAGAAACACAACATCAACCTGTAACATCAGCACGCACAAGAAGGGGCAAGCGCCTTGGAAGGCCATGCCGACACTCTGCGGGCGGGGCGCGGTCAGCGAGAGCGGCCAAGGATGGGCAGCAGGGGAAGGAGGCAAGGGTCATCCTTGCTATGGCGGATTGACTGTGGACAGGAGGAGGAGGAGGAGGAGGAGGAGGAGGAGGAGGAGGAGGAGTAGGAGTAACAGGAGGAGAAGATGGAGGGTCCTCTGAGAGTGGCTCCTCCTCACTGTGCGGATTGGACTGTGGACAGTCGGAACTCCGCGCCCGCTGCATGAGTCGGCGCTGGAGGGCCTCTTCCGGGCGCGCGGAGCGCGCCAGGGGCGGCCCTTGGAGACGCCGCCAGGGGGCCCCAGTGCAGAGCCAGGACATGCGTGCGGAACTCCGCGCCCGCTGCATGCATCGGCGCTGGAGGGCCTCTTCCGGGCGCGCGGAGCGCGCCAGGGGGCGGCCCTTGGAGACGCCGCCATGGGGGCCCCAGTGCAGAGCCAGGACATGCGTGCGGAACTCCGAGAAATTATGTAATGTCTTCCGCCGCCCAGCGCTGACCTACGCTCAGTGTCTGCGCCCCGGCGCGCTTGCATTCGGGATTGAACTTTTTTGTATTTTTCCCATGGCCTTCGTCTCAGATTGACTTGTTTTGCCGATGCGCCGTCTAGGCGCGGCTTCTTGCGTGCGTGCGTGCGCTTTCTGTTCTTCGGCATTGGGAAGCTTGTTCAGCAATCCAACACTTACACTGGCGCGACGCCAACCGTTCCAGGAGGCCCCTAAACAGACCCCACGCCCACGAAAAGCGCCCAAGAGTGAGCAACAGGTCGCTACGGCGGCGGAGGAGGGCTTTACGAGGCGCCAAGGAAGCAGCACAAACGTTCCCCAGAGGCCCCCGGGAGGAGTCCGCATCCACCGAAAAACCTTCCAGAAAGCATACGATCCCATATGACGGCCGAGCAGGGTCCGACAACTTATCGATGATAATGCCCGCTCTTTCGACCGCTCCTCCCGATCACTCTTCCTCAAGGTCTTCTCATCGATGCGAGATCGCAACGGACCGTGTCAGACCACGCAGAAGGAACATCTAATCTCAAGCTGCCCATGCAATATCGAGCAAGGCCACACACATCAATCAACCCAAACAAAACCCCATACGAATAGACCGAGCGGCAACGGAAACAAAAGCAACACAGACCAAACACAGAGAGAATAAGCCACTCGTGTGTCTGCAAGTCCGCCCCACGGACTGCGGACATATGGGGGCAGAGGGAAGACATAAACGAGGAAGCTCGGGAAAGGGGGACGGAGGAAGAGGGAGCACGAGGCGTGAGGGTAAGAGGATAATGTGCATTTCGATGGCGATAAACAGAACACACGTACGAATACAAATGATAATGCGAACGTCTAGCAGAAATCGGTAAGTGAGGGACGGTATAACGACACTTGAGTAACCGCACTTCTATCGACTGCCGACGTTGCACAATGGGATATGCCCAACAACATGGAAAGAGGCTTCATATCAACCATATACGAACACATTCATATCGGGGCGAATGGCACTACTGCGAGGCGGGAAGCCGACGTCGTTGGACCCTGGCGGGCGGTGGATGTGGATATATATATATATATATACATGTAGGCATACATGTCTACATATAAAATTATAGATGTTCGCCCCAAGCACCAGACGATACATATATCTATACACGCATACGTGTGCATAAATGTATATATATATATATGCGCATCCATATACATACCAAGCGTCTGCCGCGGTTCCCGAAAGTCGATCTTCCAGGCGGTGGTTATGAATACATCCAGAGGCCTCGGAACTACTCCCGAGCACTCTGGATTCCACCGCGCGCAACCAGGCTATGTCAAGCAACGCCAGCGCAGATAGACTAGACCACGCACGCCAGCAGCGAGACGCTGTTCGCTGAGTGCGCGGGCAGGGAATCGCAAACAGCTCAGAATTGAGTCACCACGGGTGGCCCCCTCGGAGAAATCGCGGTCCCCCGAAGCTGAGAAAAAAGCGAATTAGCAGCATGCTGCCCGCTCGCCTTCCCAACGTCGGGGGGACAAGGCGACCTTTCCGGGGGCGCCAAACGCGTCAGGCTCATCTTGGCGGGGTGGCGGACCACGTTCTGTCGGACCCGGCCGTCACGGCGAGGGCCAAGGTCATGTTGCTCCCATCGTACTTAAGGACCACATCCCAGAAATAACTTCGAGCACCCGGAAAAGTGTCGAACAAGGGTCGAAACAGTGTCGAACGAGTGTCTCCCAGAGCCCAACACGTGCAAATCCTCGAGTTTCGGTTCTGTCTCGGTGCTCGAAATTCTTCCTGGTGGTTCAGGCTAAAGTAGGTTGGAACATCAGAAGGCCAAGGGGCTCTCATGGGGGGCCCCCACGCATGCAGACGGCAGAGAAGAAGCCCGATCGGGGGGGGGATTGGACATCGCTGGAGACGTGCGCGCTCTCGACGCTGGACGCCACGGGAACATCCGCACCCATGCCGTTGCGGCATGGGCAGCCGCCGCGACGCCATCCGATGGACACGCGAAGCCGTGCACAGACTTGCGCTCCGCGCTAGGCCCTCGCGCGCCACCGCCCTGTGCCCATGGGGCCGCGGCCGAGGAGCCCAGACCGCGAGACTCCTCCTGCTCCCCCTCCCCCTCCTCCTCCTGCTGCACCTCCTCCTCCTCCTGTCTCCTCCTTCTGTCCCCTCTGACTCCAACTCCTCCTCCTCCTCCTCCTCTTCCTCTCTCCTGTCTCCTGTCTCCTCTGTCTCTTCCGTCTCCTCTGTCTCCTCCTCCTCCTCCTCCTCCTCCTGTGTCTCCTCTGTCTCCTCTGTCTCCTCCTCCTCCACCTCCTCTTGCACATTCACATCCCACTCCTCCTGAAACACCCACAGGCGCCCAACATACCGCCAACGAATCGAGCCGGACGCATCATCCGAGCAGCCGGCTGGGAGTTCCAGAAGGTCTCGTACAGCCGCCCCGCACGGAACTTCACGCCCTCCGTCAAGAATGACCAGGCCTCAGCACACCATCGGGTCTATACACCGCGGAGAATTAGAACAGAGTGTGGGCACGTTGGCCCCATGTCTAGAGGCCTCCCGGGTGGGGTCCGAGTAGGGGTCGGAGGATTGCACCGCATTGCCGATGTATCGCGGATACATCGTCGATGCATCGGCGATGCATCGGCGGCGTCGGCAATGCATCGGCGACCTCGGCGTAGAGCAAATCGGGCTCCATATCGAGCCGTATCGTCGATGCATCGACGATATTTCGGCGCTCTCGTGGACCGATCCGGCCCAGGGAGTGCCGCGAGAGGGCGGGCTCGAGGGCTCTGGTTTTGTGCTGCTTCCCGACGCCGTGGCCTCTTCACGATGTCGGGCCTCCCGGCGGAATTGCGACGATGACCCGCGCTGCCTCGCTGGTGTTGCGGGGGTTGGGGCTGGATCGCCCGCAGCATGAGGAACTGGTCGGCACGACGCGTCACTCTAGGGCGACGAAATCTATACATATCCACTGCTCCCTGGCCAGGCCCATCCTCAACCCCGCAGCGGTGTATACGCCACGCCCTCCTGGCTTGGCCATGAGGGCGCATACACAGCTCCTGGGTTCAAGATGGGCATGGTGAGGGAGCAGTGGATATGTATAGATTTCGTCGCCCGACACTCTGGATCACTCGCCTCGCAGGAACAAGCTGGGCCCTGTGCTGCACCGCCTTCCGGCAGGAGGAGGAGTACTCGCCATCGCTCGGAGGTCCATTCTCCATGCGTCTGTTGATTTCGTGCGTGTTTGTGTTCGCAAGGTGGCCCACAAGGATCCTCGATGGTACTCGCCGAGACAACATGCACACGTCCGAACGATGCCAAGAATAGCAGGGCTGAATCGGGGCCCGGACCGATTACGGGTGGCGCCTGCGGAAGCACGAGCCCCTTCCGGAGGCAGCCCGTGATCCGGGCGTGAAGAAGAGCCAGCCGCGGCAGACAAGACACTTGTTCGTCAGCAGTGACGCAGAATTGTTGCTCCAGCGGCTTCCCTTTTTGGCCGGCTTCTCTTTGTGCTCGCGGTGTCACTAGACCCGCGAGAGACGCGATCATCTTGTCGCCTGTCGCCCCCCGAGGGTGAGCACAGAAAAACGGAAGGGACAGGGAGAGACGGGGGGGGGTGGGCGAGCGCAACACGCGCGGATCGAGGTCTTCGCGATTCGCGATCCCTTGTAGGTGCGCGCGTCGGCCACGAAAAACTGGACCGACGCTGCCCCTGGATCGCAACCCCGCGTTCCCGCTGCATGGGTTGGGAGCCCCCAAGCCAGGTAGTGGCGGTGACCTGGAATCCCCAAAACGTCACCGCCGGGTTTGGGAACACGGGGTCACCACCGGGCTTTGTTCCTCCTGGACCCGCCAGAATTTGGGAGATCCTCGAGATAGGAGGAGTCGGCTTGCGGGGGGGGTCGGGCGCGCGGGAGGAGGGCGGAGGCGTCGCCGGCGCCCCGCGCCCCCGGGGGGCTCCACGTTGGATTTCCCAGGCTGCGCCAAGCGCGCGCACGCGTTACTTGCCCGCGCGCTCACATTCGCGCAAGCGCATCCTAAGAAACTACGATTTGGATCCTCATGCGAATCCTCAAATCATGTGGTGACACCAAATCGCCCGACACTCACTGCCAGGTGTCGTCGCCACCACGATTGGGGACAGATGGGCGACTTAATGGCGGCACTGCGGGAACCCGAAAAACTCGCCACCTCCCGCCAGCCCCGATCGAACGGCGGGCGCCCCTCTCTTACTGGCTGCGCCGAGGATAGGATCGCGGCGGACGCGGCCCTGCTCAGATCTGCACTAACACGCCACCAGCACCAATAAACATGAGGGATACTGACCCAAAGGGCCATCATTCAAATAGATGGGGACGAAATGAGACATGCCACAAACATCCCATCGCGTCTCCCGTTCCGAGAGAGCCCTCCCAGTCACCCCACGAACCTCTACCATGCGGGGCCAGGCACCCGATGTTACGATTGTGCATGATGGTTGACGACGGCGGCGACGACCGCCCTGGCCTGTAGCTTCTGGGAGACGCTCGCCTTAGCCTTCGGGGCCCTGCCAGGGAGCTTCGCCTTGGCCGTGCCCGGGCCCAGGTGCTCGAGCATGGCCTCGCCGCCAGCCCCAGCCTTCCCGCGCTGCCACTTGCGCCGCAGCTTGCCAGGAGCTGGCCCGAGAACTTGGCCGCCCACGTAAACGCGTGCATTCCTGCGCGGACGCGCGCGAACTGGATCACTTTAATCCTGTCCTCGGGCGGCCTGAGCACGTTCCTCTGCTCGTCGGTGAGCTCGAGGTCCAGGTCTCGGAGCTCCAGGTGGAAGGGGTTCTCGCCCTCCTCGCAGTCCATCGTCACGTCCTCGAGGCGGTAGCAGTCGCCGTCGAGGGCGTTCCAGTCGGGGGCCCGCGGCACGTTCTCGCGCCAGCGCTAGATGCACCCCAGGCGCACGCTCGCCATCCTCGGCTCGATGCCGCGGACGGGCTGGACGGAGCACCTCCGGGACTCCAGGCCCGCGACGGGCATCAGGATCCATGCAGCCCTTGGAGAGACGCCGCCTCCTTGCGCTGGCCGCGGAAGCAAGTGCATGCCTCGGGGGCGCAGCGGAGTCGCTCGTAGGGCCACCAGTGGGTCGGGCACCTGAACTTCTTCTCGGACTCGGCCTTCACGTTCTTGATCCAGTCTCGATGCCCTGATGATCGCCGCCTTGAGCAGGCCGCGCGCGCGGGCGCCTGGCCCCCGCAAGCTCGTTTCGAGAGCCGCGCTCGGAGCGCGACGGCTCGGCCCACTGGCTCGACAGGCAGCCGGCGAACAGGAGGCTCTGGCCGTGTTGCTGCAAGACGAGGTCGATGGCCCAGCTCGCGATAATCTCGTCCGCCCAGGCCCTCGGCTGCCCCCGCGCGTCGATGGTTGCGAAGCCCATGAACAATGCGCCTGCCAGCTCGCCTGCTCGGAAATGCTCCGTCTTTCCGTCGCCCCGCTCGCGGGTGACGTCTCGCCGCCAGGTCCCCCCCCGAGGTTCATGTCGCTCACTCGGAGGTGCTGGGCGCAGGGGGCGAGGGGCGCGCTGCGCTTCCCGGCTCGGGCCCCCTGCTCGGGTCGAACCAGCCCTCGACGGCGGAGATGATGATGAGGGTGGACCTGCACGTGCCCCCTGCGCTCGAGTAGGTCTGGCAACCCGCTGCGTCTCGCGGCGCTTGCGGCGGAGGTTCTGGATGCACTCCTTTGCGCCTGCGGCGTGGATATCTCTCTGTCTCTCTCTCTCTTTCTCTCTCTCTCGCTCTCTCTCTCTCTCTCTCTCTCTCTCTCTCTCTCTCTCCCTCTCTTTCTCTTCCTCTCTCTCTCTCTCTCTCTCTCTCTCTCTCTCTCTCTTTCTCTCTTCTCACTCTCTCTCACTCTCTCTCTTTCTTCTTTTCTCTCGATATGTATTCATTAAGTGCTGTTTGTCGTTTTTGTTTTTTTTTTTTTTTTTTTGTTTTTGTTTTTTTTTTTATTTTTTTTTATATATATATATATATCTCTCTCTCTCTATATATATATATATATGATCTCTCTCTCTCTCTCTCTTTGTATGTCTCGTTGTTTTTGTTGTTGTTTTTTTGTTTTCTCTCTCTCTCTCTCTTACTCTCTCTCTCTCTCGTTTTCTTTCTTTGTTTTGTTTCTCTCTCTCTCTCTCTCTCTCTCTGGCGAAGGTCTCGGCCCCCCCGGCGAAGAGATTGAGGTCCTCGAGGCCGCCCTTCGCCGCGGGGCGCAGGAACCTGCCAGCCGTGGCCCTGGTCTGCGTGGCCTTCGTCTGGTGTCTGGGCCTTCCTGCGCTGGTGGTTGATCTGAAAGGTCTTCAGGCACTTGACAACCCTCGTGGGCTTCGGCGCTGTAGCTCTTGCCCCTGGCCTGTCTCAGGTGGGGCTGCTTGTCCTGCTCGAACCCCGGCTCGCAGCGCGCCCGCGTCAGGGTCGCGCGCCTCCTGATCTCGCGGCCGCGCTCGCGCCCCCGCCTGAGCCAGCGCTTCACGCGGCGCGGGGCGCTCTCGGGCGGGCGCTCGGGGGTGGCCAGCCCCGGCGCGTTGCAGGAGAGACTGGCGCCCTCGCCCCCGCGCTATCGGAGGCCGTTCTGGCCGGGCCTCGCCGCGGCCACCATCTTCTCGAGAGCCGCCCGAAGCCCGTGCCATCTCGTGACCGTCTCGCAGTTCCAGCGACACTTCTCGTGCCGCGTGGTCTTCTCGGCGCTGGGCAAGGGGGGGGGCTTCTCGACGCCGTGCTCGCCGGCGCGCGAGCTCCAGCCGGGGGCGACCTGGAGCTTGGACTGCGCTAGTGCGTCTCGTCGCAGTGCGGGGGCAGCTCGCGGCTCGCGCGCCCCCTTGCAGCGCGCGGTGCCCCCCCCTCTGGTCTGCCGCCAAGGCCCGAGTCTCGCTCGACGCCTTGCCCGGAGTCCGGCGGGCCCGGCGCCTTGCCCAGGGTGCTCGCCAGATCTCGGCGCGCGGCCGCAGCCGCTCGTCGCTCCTCGGGGCGGGGGGGGGGAGGCGCGGGTAGGAGGAGGGGGGCGGATGGGGGGGGCGCCGGCACCACTTTTCAAAAACAAATATCTTCGGGACCTTGCGTTTTTTGATGTGTGAACTTCGAGTCTTATTACTGGCTTTCAGTGGCACATGCGCGGGGGGCCCATGGCGGCCCGCTTGCGGCGATAAAGAGGCCCCCGGATGGGCGCGCTCGGGGCGGGAGGGCGAGGGCGGGGGGCGGAAGAATTGGGGGGGATAACGGGAAACATGATGAACATATCAACGCACATGACATCCTTTTCAGCTTGCTCGGCCTCGCGAGACTCTTGGCTTCGAGGTCCTTTGTGGAAGCTCGTCGCAGAGGCGCTGCTCTCGCAGGGCGAGGCTCTGAGCTTCCCGCGGGAGCTTGGAGGCCCCACGGGCGAGGCAGCGCGACCCCAGGGAGCCGACAAGCTCGACTGCTCGGTCAGCGTCCTGACGCTGTCTCGCCCCGTCGAGACCTTGGCGAAGGGCTGCGTAAGTTGGAGGCTTGACAGATCGAGCCAGCATGGCCGCGGATTGCCCACTGGATTCCTTACAGAATGCATAGGGGTTCGTTCGGCAACCCGCAGGAATCCTTAGAATATCTACCGGATTCCTGAGGACACCCATAAGATGTCCTTGGACATCCTCAAGATCCCATGGGCCTTCCATCGGATTCCGGAGGAAATCCTCGGGGCACCTCGCGAACGGCAAAGGATTCCATCGGACGTCCATGGGATTCCTGAAGGCAACTGAGACGCCGTGGGATTCCTTCGAGACTCCGTCCGAAGGACGGAATTCCATAGGATTCCCCGGGACATCCATAGGATTCCTTCGGACACCCGTCGGGTTCCTGAGGGCCTCCATTCGGATTTCTGAAGCAATCCATGGGAACCGTTCGGACGTCCGAAGGGTTCCGCAGGGGGTCCATGGGATGTCCCAGGAAATCAATCGACTTCCATGGCAAGTCCACGCGATTCGTTTGGCCATTCGTCGGGCCCCCCAAGCCCGCCATCGGACCCCGTGGCACCCCCATCGGAATCCTGAAAAAAAATCCATCGGGTTACTGAGGACGTCCGTCAGATTCCCTCGGGTGTTCTTGCATCCACAAGAGTTCCACAGGACCCCCTTTGGACATCCATCGGGTCCCATCGGGAAAACATAACATTCCCTGAGACGTCCAGGCCATAAGGATCTTTGGGGGTCCCATAGGAATGCTTCGACAATCCATACTTTGCTGGAGCGTGTGTTTCTTGTTGTTGGTATATTGTTGGTGCTGGTGTTGGTGGTTTCGTGTTGTTAGCTTCTTTTGAGTTTCACCTTGGCAGCTACTGATTGTCAGCTTCTCGTCAACTTGTTAGTGACAACGTATTGTTGATAGCTTCTCGTTGGATGCCGGTGCTGTTCTTGTGCTGGTTGATGCCGGTGCACCCTGTTGTTGTTGCTGTTGTTGTTGCTGTTCTTGCCGGCTATTGTTTCTGCTCGTGCTGTTCTCGCTTGTCTCCGCTGCGCCGTGGCCTGGGCGCTCGGTCGCAGCTCCCAGCGGCTCGACAGTCCTGGGCGGGGGCCTGGGCCTGGGCGCCCTCGACGAGGGCCTGGGCCCGGGCGTCGTCGGCATTGCCCTCGGGCTCGCTGCCCTTGACCTCGCTCTCATAGTGCTCGCTGCTCTGGTCCTGGAGCTGCTTGTCCTGGAGCTCGATGTCCTCGGGCTGATCCTTGACGACCTGGCTGTTCTCGACGGCCTGGCCGTCCCCGGCGGGGGCCTGGGCCCAGTCGTCCAGGGGCTGGCTGTCCAGGGGCTCGGCGTGGACCTCGGCCTGGGACTCTCCTCCTGGCGGCTGCTGGCTTGGCCCCCCCTGCGCCCCCTCGCCCCTTCTCGATCTGGGTCTCGGGCGGAAGCGCCTCGCCGCGACCGCTGGCTCGGCCGTCCGCGCCTGGCCGGAGACCCGCCCGGCCCGGGCCTCGCCCCGACCGCTGGCTTAAACATCCGCGCCTGGCTGGAGACCCCGCCCGGCTCGGGGATCGGGTTAATCGTGCGTAAATCGAGGCTGTCAGTGGTTACGTTGTTGTTGTGCTTGCTGTTGGTTGCTCTGTTGGTTGCTGTTGTTGTTGACTATGCGGCCGGTGGTTGTTGTCGTTGATTATCTTGTTGTCGGTGTTGATATTGCTGTTGTTGATTGCTGTTCGTCAACTGGTGGATATTGTTGTTGCTGTTGCTGTTGTTGATTTCCGAAATTGTTGCCGTCTCGCGGCCTGGGTCCGACGACGGCGACGGTGGCCCTCGACCCTCGGATCGAGGGCGCAACATCCTCGAGTCTAAGCTGGGCGATCCTGGGATCTAGGATCCAAGGTGCCCGAAGGTGCTCGGGTCCTAGATCGAGGGTCCGCGATCCGAGGATCGAGGGTCGAGCCTCGTCGGTGGCGGCCAGGGCCCGACGACGGCGACGAGGGCCCAAGACCCTCAAACCCGAGCTGGGCGACCCTCGGATCCAGGATACAAGGTGCTCGAAGATGCTCGGATCCAAGATCGAGGGTCCTCGGTCCGAAGATCGAGGGTCGAGCTTCGTGGATGGCGGCTCGGGCGCGACGACGGCGACGCGGGCGATCGGCGATCGCCGCCAAGGCTCGATCCTCGACCCCCGGATCGAGGACACAAGATCTTCGAGTCCAAGTTGGGCGACCCTCGGATCAAGGGTCCAAGGTGCCCGAGGATGCTCGGATCCAAGATCGAGGATCGTCAGTCCGAGCCTCGTCGACTTCGGCCTGGGCCCGACGACTGC
>CAUYUJ010003619.1:0-77493 GCA_963575745.1 Prorocentrum cordatum
GCCGCGCCGCGCCGAACAAGGGCGCGGCGGAGACGCGCTCTTCGCATTCCGGTGCGTCCTGGCACAGCGGCGGCTGGGGCCGATCTACGTGGAAGACGGGCGCGTGGGGCAGCTCGCAGAGGCCGGCGCCAGACGCGCCGCGCGCGCCGCCCCGGCCCGCGAAATGGGCCAAGAAGTAGGGGAGCGCTTGACGTCCCCGATTCGCGGCGCCCTCGCAATGTTTGCGCGGTCGCGCCGTTCGCTCCGCGCTCGCGCGCGCGGCAGGCGCTGCTGCAGATGACGCAGGCGGCGTCCGTGACCTGCGTGGCTTTCCTGCCTAGCGCAGCGCGCCAGCCTCGCGCTGAGGCATTTTGACGCATTCGCCTGCGGTTGCATTTCTATGAAGAGAGGGCCATTCGCGCGCGGCCCGTCCCAAGGCGCGCAGCGTTCCTGCTCGCGCGCATGGCGCGGCGCGCGGCGTTGCACGCAGGTCTGGTCTCGCCTTATCCGCGGTGGGTGCGCCCGCGGAAGGCGCGCGAGCATCCCGCAGAGGCCAGGGCTTCTCGTGCGAGGCCCTGCTCGGCTTGGGGGTGCGCTACCAATGCTCTCGCGCCCTCGTCCTGCCCACGCGCATTGGTGGAGTGTGGCGGGTGGCATCGGTTGCCACCGCAAACGCGCGCATCGGCGGTGTCGCGCCTCTCGCGGAGTCAGCGGCGGCAGAGTTTTGTTGCAAGAGAGGGCGCGCAGGGGCTCACGGTTGCGCAGTCTTCGCACTCTTGTATCATGGTGTTGCGGCCACAACGGTCAAGCATCATGCCGGCGCCGCCGCCGCCGCCGAAACGACGTTGCACGGCGAAGGGCGCGCCGCCCGCGCCGGCGCCGCCGGCGCGGACGGCGCAAGGCGCGCCCTCAAGTGCGACTTCATGCGTCAGGCCCAAGGCAGGACATACGAATTTGAAAAGAAGATCACGTTGGCGACAGACGTCTCAGACGCGGCGCGCTGGATCAGCGAGCGCATGCCCGGCGCGGTCCGGCGAGCGCGCGAAGAAGCCGTTTGGCGCATTGAAACTCGGGCCCGCCAGCTCGAGCAGAGTGGCGCCATCGAGGCGTGGCACCGCGGCGCAGACGCAGGCGTTCGCGGGGTCGCCTGGTATGTCAACGGGCCGTTGCTTGCAGAGTTGGCGGCCAGCATTGGACACGTTGATCGCGAATGCGTGGAGTTCTTTCGTTAGGCGTGCCCACGTGCCGCCGTCGTTTGCTATCGCGCGCCCGTCGCGCGCGAGGGGGCGCCCCTGCTGGGTGAATTACCGGCGTCGGGCATTGGCGCGCCTGCTACATTTCCGCAACAGAAGTCCACCGAGGTTCTTTTAAAGGGCGCCCGGGCGGCGAACAAGCGTCTGCTCGCGCGTATGCGCTCCGACCCCAACGCGTAAGAGTTGTGGGGCCTCACGGATAAAGATTTTCCGACTATGGAGGATGCGAGCGCCCGAGGGTCTGTCAGACCTCGACTTGGGCAGTACCATTCTGGCGCCCCGGTTCGGGGTAGTACAGGGTGTCAGGAGCGACGGCACCCGCAAGGCGCGCGCGCGCGCCCGCGCGAAGCGTTCTTTAAAGCTTGTCGTGCGCGCGCACTTCGCGGCAGGTTCGCGCGGTGGACGATTGCTCCAGCGCCGCCATCAACGCCGCAACGCGTCCGCGCGAGCGCATGCGGCACGAGACAATTGATCACCTATACCTGCTTTGCCGACTATTCACTGAAACGGTGGCCGCTGCGTCGCGAGGGCGCAAGGGCACGCGCGCCCGGGTTGCAGGCATCCGCTGTGCCGCGCTTGTTTAAGCTCGACATCGACGCCGCCTTCCGGAGGCTTCCTCTGCGACCTGAGCATCGGGCTTTGATTAGGGTCATATTCCGTTACAAGGATGAGGTCACGGCGCATGCTCACTGCGCGTGCCCATTCGGGGCAGGCGCGTCGTCCGCTCTCGGCACGCACCGCGTCGCTCTTGTCCCCCGCGCAGTTGCAAGCCTTCGTAACTGGGAACGCGTTGGCGCCCTCATATTTGCGATTCTACGCCGTGTACTCCACGCGGCGATCCATCGCCACGTGGACGATACGTTCGGCGCCGAAAGGTGGGCCGAGGCGCGGGGTGTCACGCGAGCCGGCCGATCGGTCGCCGTCACGCGCCGCGCGGCAGGTCGAACGCCTGCTGGATTGCATCGCGCGCATCGTAAGATGCTTATTGGGCCGGTCCGCGCTGGCAGACGAGAAGATTTCCTGTGCTGCCCCGCTCGGTATCCTGGGACTTCGCGTCGACCTCTCATCGGAGGGGATGTCGTGCGTTCCGCTGCCCGACAAGATCGCTAAGTGGACAGCACGTATCACGCTGGCACTCGATTCGGGCATCTTACGCGCAGGCGTGGACCCAGTTTGCGGCCCGCCACGCAGCGTCGCGGCGCGCGCGGCCAGGTGGCGCGAGCAAACTCGCGGGCGCACTAGCCTGGGCATCCGGTAACATGTTCAACCGCGCGGGGCACGCCATGCTCAGGTGTGTTTTTTTCTGCACCGTGCGCTGGCAGCGCACCCATTTGCCACGCCCACGTTGCGGCAGGCCGATCTACGCCCAGACGCATCGCGGCTCCCCCGACATGCCGCAAGCGCTACGTCTAGTGCTGCGGTGGTGGTTGATCGTGCTGGGCGGCGAGCTGGCACAGTCACGAAGGTGGTGCGACGAAGCGGCGGGCCCCGTGGCCCATCTGTTCTGCGACGCAGCCAGCCGCCCGCCCATGGCGGCCGCCGTGCTGTTCGTTGCCACAAATGCTACTGGACGCGCATGCCACCTGCCGCCCGGCACGGCTGCGCAGGTCAGCGTCAGTTTTGGTCGCGACGCGCGCGCACGCGTGCGCCAGGATCATGACGGCGTTCCAGCCCAGGGAAGATAATCAAATCATGGGCTTGGAAATGCTGAGCATTGCCCTGGGCTTGTGCTCGTTTGAACACCTGCTCAGCCGTCGGCGCGTCGTAATCTGGTCTGACAACACAGGCGCGCAGGCCGCCGCCGGCAGCGGCGCCGCGCGCGCGTTCGATCACGCTTGTCTCGCACACGGCCTCTGGGTCAAGATTGCGCAATTGCGGTGTCTAGCACGTGTGGAGCGGGTGCCGTCAGACGAAAATATCGCAGATGATCCGTCCAGGGGTGACTTCGGGCTGTTGCGGCAGCTCGGCGCAGTGCGAATGGATCCGCACCTGGACGAGACGTTCTGCACGCCAGCGTCATGGACGTCGATGCTCATCCCGACAAGGTGAGCCAGCGCTCGCAGCACGGCTACGCTGCGAGGCAGCCGAAACTCGGCGCCAGCTATCGGGCATCTCGCGGCGCGCGCCACGGCTGACGCGCGCCACTCAGCAGGGGCTCACACCGCAAAGTCCACGCGACCTAGCCTGTATCATTATGTCTCACGATGATTTCGCCGCTCAGCTGAGCAATGTTCTGCCCAGAGCGTCGCGTGCTGATGTCGACGCGGTTTGCTCTTGCCTGCGGTTTAACGGGACGACGCGCTGGCAGCACCTCGAGGGTGCGCTGTTCGATGACTTTCTGGGTCGCGAACGCCTTTCTGTCACCGCAGCGACAGCAGTGCGAGAGCTGCTGGCACGCCCGCAAGGTGGCGTGCATCGCGGGCGAGCGGGTCGCGCGCGCCGCGCGTATTCTTTAAGGACGATGGGCGAACGCCAGGCCCAGCGGTGGCGAGGCGGCGCGGGCGCGCCCGTCGAGTCAAGGCTCTGCGAGCTCGGCTTCTTCATCGTCCTCTTCCTCGAGTGTGCGGTTATGGGCGCCCCGCGTGGTCCGTCGCAGACCGCTTTTCTCCGCGCGTTGCACGCGCGCGACGTCTTCGCGCGCGGCCGCGCGCGCAGGGCATCCAAGGGCCGGCGCCGCCACCGGGGCCTCCACCCGCGATGCTTGCGGCCCGTCGGCGGCGCAGCGGCAGCTCGGCAGCGGGCCCAGTGGCAGCGGCGCGCCGTGCGCTACGTACGGCAACGGAAGGTTTCGAGCGTCAGATGGGCGATCCGCGTTGCGAGATCGCGAAGGCTGCCGCAGCCGTCGCGTCGCCCGAGGCGGGGCGGGCGTGGGCCCAGGTTGCCCGTGACAGCGCCCTTCTCGGATCGTGCCCGCGGTCACTACCGCAGGTTCGCAGCGGCTTCGAATGTTGGGTGAAGTTCGCGCGCGACGTTTTGCAGCGCAAAGGCAGCGAACTCCCGCCGTCGGTCGACGGTCTTTTGCTCTTGCGACGTTCAGGTGTCGCGCGACGTTCTGCAATTACCTTTCGCATTTGAAGAAGGCATGCCACGTCGCGCGCGTGGCAGACGCAGCGTTCACGCACGCGTCGCTGGCCGGCGCCAAGCTGGCTATCGAGAAGCGTTCGGGTTGGTCGGCACGACCCCGCATGGCGGCCCTGATGCGCGTGCTGGAACAGCTACTGGAACGCCCAGGCGCGTTGCCAGAGGGGCCCGGGCTGGGTCTCCTCCTCGTGACCGCGCACGCGTTCCTACTTCGCCCCCCGTCGGAAGCGCTGGTCATCCAACGGGCCGCCTCGCTCGACGACGCGTCACATTTACGCGCGGGCCTTTTCATCAGCGAAGAGGCGGCCGTCTCATCGCTCGCCAGACGGAAGAACCGGGAAAGACGGACAACTATTGCGCGCTATTGCTGGTGTCAGCGCTCGCGCGCCACGTGCCCCGCACACGCTCTCGGCGCGCGGTTCAACTCGCAGTCCGTTGGAGAGGCCCCGTGGGCGGGCTGGTGCGCCACGGGAGTGCGCAACGCGCCGCGGTCGGCACTGCGTCACACGGGAGTAGTTAACGCCGACGCCTACGGCACCCGCTCGTTCCGTCGGGGCCACGCCCAAGACATTGTGGAGTTCGGCGGCCGAGTCACCGACATCCTGAAGGCAGGTGACTGCAGCTTGGACGCGCTATCTTGACGTTGAGAAGATGGAGCGCCAGGCCGTCGCCGAGGCGCATTTCGGCGCGTCGCCCAGTGACGACGAGGGTGGGGATTCAGAAACCCCCGGCGTCCAGCGACGTCATTCCACGCTTGGTCGGTGCAAGTAACGTCGCGCCAGGCCCCTTCGCACGCTCGTTCGCCCCCGTTCGGTCCATCGGTCGCTCTCTCGCGGGCCACGCGTCTGCGGCCGTCTCTCTGCCTGGCACTGGGCGGCAGCGTGCCTGCGGGTGCCGCAGGCCCGCTGTGTGGGGCAGCGCTCGGCCTCAGCCCCTGGGTCCGCGGCAGTGGGCATGGTGCCCATGCGCTTCGGCCTGCGCCCTGGCGCGCCGGCCGCCTGTGTCGTTTGACGCGGTGGGCTGGCGTGTCGGCTGTTGGCGCACGGCCGCGGCCTCACCCAACGTTGTTTGGGTGCCGTATTCCCCCCTCTGGGCGGCGTCGCGGTCGGACTTCGCCGCGAAGGAGACGCATGGGGCAGTAATAACTTGTTATTGCAAGTCATAAGTCGACGCCCCCAGGCGGGAGTGTCCCGCCGTCGGCGCACCGCACGATGGCGGGCGCCCGCGTGTCCACCCGCCACGCGCCGCCGCTACGTCGGGCGGGCCAGGCCCCGCGCGGGCATGCTGGCGTGCCGCGCGGCCGTGCGTCGGTGCCCTTCCCCCCTCCGCTCCTCCGCGCGCGGTCGCGATGTCTCCTCTTTGCCGCCCGGCCGCGGGGCGGGATATCAAGTGCCCGGTCATGTCTGCAGCGCCCCACCTACCCAGTGTGCACTCTTAAGGTGGGGCGGCTGGCCGGGGTGTGGTCCTCTGTCTGCCAGCGTGCGGCGCTGGGCCAACCCTGGGGGCGACGCGCGGGGCGTCCGTTCGCCAGAGTGCGTCGGACGCGACCGCGGTCGCGCTTCTTTTCTCCCACCCACCACCCTTGAGGGGGGGGGTGGTGCCCATGTGCTTCGGCCTGCGCCCTGGCGCGCCAGCCGCCTGTGTCGTTTGACGCGGTGGGCTGGCGTGTCGGCTGTTGGCGCACGGCCGCGGCCTCGCCCAACGTTGTTTGGGTGCCGTATTCCCCCCTCTGGGTGGCATCGCGGTCGAACGTCGCCGCGAAGGAGACTTGCCAGTTTGGAAGCATTTTGAGCATCGGAGGTCCTCCTGGAGCCATCTTGGGCGAAAGAACAGCCCCCCGCACATCGCGACCCCCCCGAGACAAAACTAGGGCAGGGGAGGGGAGTGGTACGTTTTTTTGCAAGAGGAAAGACACCAATTAGACCACCTACGCTCAAGAGGCCGGTGGGATTCCACTCGATAGGGTTCACGCACTGCTTCCTTTCATGGCGAAGGAGGGGGGGGTCTTGCGCGGGGGGGTGCAAGGCCCGAAGGGGCCTAAAACACTACCCCCAGGATCACTGCCTCGATGCCTATGGATCCTCGATCCCACTCCTCGATCGCTCTCCCCCTCAATCCTCCTCCTCCCCCCCCTCCTCCTCCTCCGAGCACATCTCGATATCCCTCTTTGGGTCGGGTCAGTTGGGTCCTGGGGGGAACGGGCGCCGGGCCGATTTGGCGCGCGGTTAGAGCAGAGGAGAAGAACCCGAAGGTCGGCGGTTCGAATCCGAGTGGGGGCGTTCCGGAGGCATTCTGCTCAAACAGAGTTCTGGCAGCAGGGGGGCGCACGGGCCATGCCCCGCAAAACCCGGAAAAAGCTAGTCGAGGCGCACCGCCGCGGAGCACTGCGGAACGTCGCCAAGGACGAGCGGGCGGCGGCGAAGAAAGCGGCGAAGGAGGAGAGGGACAAGAAGGACAATAACAAGAAAAAGGAGGCGGATAATGATGAGAAGACGCCCAACAAGGCGTGAGCCGGCGCGCGCGCGCGGGCGGGAGACACGCGCCTCCGCCCTCCTCCCCGTCCTCCTCCTCCCTCCCCCTCCTCCTCCCCCCTTCCCTCCTCCCCCCTCCCCCAGCAGGCAAGGACAAGCGCGCGCTCCCGGAATTCGCTCTCGGAGCCCGCGGCGCGACCCGCCCCCCCCCCCCGCGGATGTCCCCGGGCCCCCCCCCCAAAGACGCGCCTCAACAACTGGGGGCCGCCGTCGCGCTGCGCCTTGGACCTCTGCGCCGGGCCTGCCTTCCCGTTGAAAAGATCAAGACGGGGGTTGTTCTGCAATTTCGGCGCCTGCCTTCCCAGCGATCCAACGCGTTGAAAAGATCAGGGCGGGTTTTTTTCTGCAATTCCGGCCCGCAGGGGCCCGCGCCGGGCCTCGGGGGCGTCAAAAAGCGACTCGGCGCAAGGGCTCCCGCGAGGGCGCGAAGTTCTTCGCGGCCCTCGCCCCCCCCCCCCCACCTCGCCCTCCACTGCGCCCTCGGGGCGGCGGGGGGGGGGGGGGGGGGCGGCGCGAGAGCGCAAACTTATTCGCGCTTCGCGGAGCGCGAGGCGCGAAGGTGGGGGCCATAGAGGATGAAAAATCGGCCTTGGGGAACGGGTCGAGATTTCTTGAAAAAAAATCACGGCGACGGATCTTCGGGTTCCTGCTCCTTTTCCGCCTTTCCTTCCACCACCTTCCGCGGGCGCCTCGCTACAGCCTTGCCCGGGGCTCTCTTTTAACAAAAGGAAGCATTACTAAACAACGTTGTCTAAAGTAACAGTTGTAGCCGGCCCCTGGCCAAGGGTTCCTTACTCCTACAGTGCGAGGGCGCGCTGGCGACGCCGCTTAGAGAGCGCGGCTTCACTTCGGATTGCGTACTTGAGCGAACTCGACTAAGGTGTCTGTATTCCTAACCTTCCATCGGTTGGGTCCTCATTTTTGAATTGAACAGCGGGGTGCCGACTCCCATCTCCTTTTTTTTCCCGCCCTCTGTCCTCCTCTTCGCCTGCCTGCGCCTGTCTGCGCCTGCCTGATGAGGGCCCCCCCCATCCCTGGGGGGTTGCGAAGTGCGAAGTCGTCGCCACTTTCGAGGGCTGCTGGGGTGGCCAGCGCAGTGGAGCCCCACGCAGACCCAAACGGATCCTCGCCATCCTTGGGGAGGCTGCGAAGTGTGATGCCGTCTCGTTGTTCCCGTCCTCGTCTCGCCCCCCGTGCCCCCGCTGCGCCGCCGTCTCTCTCCCGTCGTTGCCCCCTGGTGTGCCTTGCTCTGCTGCCCCCGTCGCCCGCGGCGCTTCGTTCTGGGATTTGGCCCGCCGTTCACACCGCGTCCCTGCTGTGAGCTTGTAGCAGGCATCTCGCTCCTACTTCGCGCGCCCCATTCCTCGCTCTCCTCTTCCCCCCCCCCTCTTCCTCCCCCATCCCCCTCCTCCTCCTCCTCCTCCTCCTCCTCCTCCTCCTTCCCCTCCTCCTCCTCCTCCTCTCACTTTCCTCCTCCTCCCTCCTCTCCTCCTCCTCTTCCTCCCCCCCTTCCTCCTTCCTCCTCCTCTACCGCCTCCTCCTCCTCTCCTCCTCCCTCATCATACTCCTCCTCCTCTCTACACCCCTCCCCCTCCTCCTCCTCCTTTTTTCCTATTTCTCTATCCTCTTTCATCCTTCCTCCTCCTCCTCCCTCTTACCTCTCCTCTTACCTCTCCTCATCCTCCTCATCATCCTCCTCATTCCTTCAATCCCTACCTCCTTCCTCCTACTCTCTCCCCTCCTCTCCTCCTCCTCCTCCTCCTCATCCTCCTCTTCCTCCTTCCTCCTCCTCCTCCTCCTCCTCCTCCTCCTCGCCCTCATACTCCTCCTCCTCATCCTCCTCCTCCTCCTCCTCCTCCTCCTCCTCGTCGCTCTCTCGCCTCCCTCGCCTCCCCAATCCGGGCCCTCGTCGCCGCCAGGGTCGCACAATTCTCCAGGACGCGCGGGCCTGGCTGGTTCCACGCGCCGGCCGTGCCGGCGCGGCACCGCGCGACCGCACCTCGGAGCGGCGCGCGGCCGGTTGCGCGATTGTCAAGGGCGCCTTCGAGGGCGCGAAGTTATTCGCGCTTCGCCGTTCGGTTCCGATTCCTCCTCCTGGTCCCCTTTTCCCCTGGGGGGCGGCGCGAGAGCGCGAATTTCTTCGCACTTCGCGCAGCGCGAAGCGCGAGGCGCGAAGGTGGGAGCCCTTGTTCCCGCGCGCGTGGGGGCGGGACGAACTCGTGAGGCCCGTCGCCCCCCGATGTTCAGGAACGGAAGATGGACGTACACGTACATGAAGCCACGCTGGTTTTGAGAGAGCTCACTGCCAAACCCGAGATCACGCGGTCAGTCTCGCGGATCGAGGGGCGATGTTCTTGTAGTAGCTGGGCTCGTACGTTTTTTGTGGATCCCCCCGTTGTCCCAGCTCTCGGTCGGTGGCGAGCTCGATGGCCGCGCGCCCAGCCGCCGCCGCCCCCCTGAGGGTTGGAGGAGGCGCGATGGGGGGACGATACCTATATATATATACATATGTGTGTGTGTATATTTGTATATATAAATGTGTGTAGGTATATTTGTATGTATGTATGTATGTATGTACGTATACATGTGCGTATGTATGATTGGATGCATCCATGTTTGCATGCATATATGTATGTATGCATGCATACATGTTGATTTGTAGAGATGTATGTATGTTTTTGCATGTGTACACACATATATATATGTGTATACATATGTATACATATGTATTCATATATATATATATAGATACCGGTGTGTGTAACTGAATGTGTATATGTTTATGGACGTGTATGTGCATATGCGTCTGTATGTATGTATGCATGCATGCATGTATGCGTGTATGTATAACTGGTATGTATGTGTGCATGTATGCATGTATGCATGAGCTGATGACTGAATTAATGATTGAATGAAATTATGTATGTATGTGTGTATGTATGTGCCTGTCTGTATGGATGGATGGATGGATACAGGTGGACGTATACATATAAAAAAGGGGCAGCGAGGGCTGCTGAACAAAAAGAATGTGCCCTTTCGGGTCCCTAAAGGGGCCCTGAGACCCCGGGCGGGTCCGAAAACGACACCTGCCTTCCGCCCCCGTGCATCGCCACCGTATTTACTCGCACCCATAAAGGGGCATGCCGTGCTTCGCGGCTGCCCCTCCCTGCCTGTTGCCCGCTGCTCTCCTCGGCGCCCACCGTGCGGGGGGGGAGGAGGAGGAGGAGGAGGAGGGGGAGGAGGAGGAGGGAGGAGGGGAAGGGGGAGGGGGACGCCTTCCGTTGCGACCCCCCGAGGAAAAGCATCGCTTGCTCGTCCAGAAGCAGGAAGAAAAGGATGACGAAATGGAACGGTTACGCACCAACTACATGGGGCAGGCGTTACTCCAGACCATCGAGGATTACGAGATGAACGAGGGGGTTCCGTCCCCAATGAGGGCCGAGTTGCTTTGACTTCGTCTGCGCCTGGCGCCGCTCTCCGCTGCGTCTCTGGGGTCCTGGCCGGCCGCGGACTGCAGGGCGCCGGCTGGGAAACGTGTCGCCCGTCGGGCAGGACAGTGTGCCATAATGTCTCTGCACTTTTTTCCCCAGATTCCTATATTGTTCGTCGTAGTCATCCAGATCTCTGCCCTGTTCCTCATATGTTTCCTCATCGTCGACGCCTTTCCTGCTCGCCGTCCTCCTCCCCAGACGGATGTGCAGTTCAGAGTAACCCGAAATCCCAGGGTCGAGTTGTACCGTATCTGATCCGCCTTTTTGTTCCCCTTCCGTCTCTGATTTCTCCCTCTTTCATCTCTCCTCCCTTTCTGGCCTCTCCTTCCCCCCCCCGCACAGTTTCCGTGCCCCCTTTTACGCAATGTGTTCCCGGCTTCATGCGATTGCCGACCGGCCCTGCTCGAGTGTTCGTGGCTTGATTGACGATGCGGCGCATTCAGAACAAAACGTTGCTGAAAGGTGGAGTCTATCTCCTGTATTCACACCGCATATTGCGTGCATGTTACGGGTGCGGCGATCTGATGGGCGCGCAATGCGTGCACAAACGACTGTGGACAAGGCCCCACGATGGCCCTCCGTGGTCCGCGTTCGACGGGGGGCTCGGCGGAACGCCAGCGTTCCAGAACGGCCTCTCGCAGTGTTGGTTTGAGGGCAAGAGGTGAAACATGTTTTCCTCGTGTGATCGACGCACTTGAGGGCGCCAGCCCCTGGTTTGGGGTTTCCGCGGCGCCAGCGTCCTTCAGCAAGCCCCGAGTGTTCGAACCGTGTCGTTCCTTTAAGTCCGTAGCGTAGTTGCACGACTGGGGTGGCTCAGCGGTTGGGCGGCTATCTTCAATTGTTTGGTTATGTGGCTGAGGGCCTGCACACAAACAGTTGCCTGGTTCCCCAAGTGTCCTCCCAGCTCGTGGAAAAAATACGCGTCGTTGAACGGTTTTGCTTCTCCAGCCCAGAGTGGCCGCAATAACACCTAACTTAATTATGCCAGTCGTCCAGACATCATGTGCCGCGAGTGTGTGGCAGGCGGTTTTTGTTTCCCCCCCCCAGGCCGCCCAGGTCCCCAAGGTCCAAGGCATCGTAGCAGAACAACAAGGGTGTTTGAACGTCGGCCTGTGTCTCAATGTGATGGGTGGCGCGGGCAACGGACTGTTTCACTCTGTTCTTTGCCATTCAAGTCCTTAGGGTGTGGCGCCAGGGCGTGATCTAGGGGATTTGTTTTGCGGCAGGTCCAACATCCCGACCCAGCATGCACACTGCGATCGACAGAAACACGGGATCGGGGCACCCCGTTGACGCTGCATCGCTTTCTCTTTGCAGGCCGTTCGGTCCCCCCCCTCTTCCAACTCCTCCCCCACCTTCCCGTCCGAGAAGCCCCAGACGTTCGATCGCCTTGCTTTTTCGCAGCGAGGGTCGGGACGCCTTCTCGGGGGCCGGCTACTCGTCCTGTAGAGCTTCTCGTCCTCCCCGCCCGACAAGCTGGGGGGGAGAGCTCCCGGCCCGCCTCGCACATCCCCCGCACCCGGCGGCCGCAGGGCCCCCAAAGCGTGCTGGTATTCCCTGCAGTATCCCGCCTTGCGCCTTCGACGACTGCTCCGACGAGTGACCACTGCCTGTCGCGGCCTCGACGCCCCCAGCGGTGCCTCTGCCCCCATGGGGGCCCCGCCTCGCGCTTTCGGGCGGGCACCGCTCGAAGCACGAGAAGTGTCACGGCCTCGGGGGCCCGGCCGGGGCCCACGGGGGCAGACAGTTTAGGCACTCTCCGAGTGGCGCGCCTCGCGCGCTGGACGAGTGACGACTGCATGGATATCGGGGCCGGTCGGCCCACAGTGCGCCGATGCTCCCTGGATCTCCCGCGTGGCGCTCTGGGGCAATGATGCTCCAGCCTATTTTAGCCCGCGTCACCAGGAAGAGAACTGCGAGCATCAACAAAATTACCGAAGCTCGAAGTGTCTCATGTGTCGGACTTTGGGAGACACTCGTTCGACGCTGTTTCGACACCTTCCCGGGTGTTCGAAATATCATTTGGGATGTGGTCTTCGAGCACGATGGAAACAACATAATTTTAGGGTGGGAGCCGCTCGAAACTATACCGGTGCCGCTACTCCCTGGACCTCTCCTGGGGCGTTCGCGGCCCAGAATTCAGAGAATTTAGCCGTGACGACGAGGGCCCTCCAGGACGGGCAGCATTAGGTATGTTGTGCGCGAGAGCGATTTGAGGCATGAGTGGTTTTCTTTCCCGGCTATTCGCGTTCACGTGTTACTGCTTACTAGAGGTCGCTCGTAGGCACAAGTAGACGCCACTCGACACCAATACGAGCCACCAGGCGCCAACAGGCGCTGAAAGGGGCAGTAATCGGCACTACTAGGCGATGATTGTGCGGAACCTGTCTTAACATCATCCTCACACATCGTACGCATCAGGCAGCGGTATCGGTGAAAAATCGTCGCCTCCGAGCTCGAGGCCCGCTGCATTTTGGGCCCCGGTGGAGCGTTTGCCGCGGAGAGCCCCCGTGGAGCGCCGGCCGCGGAGGAGGAGCAGGAGGAGGAGGAGGAGGAGGAGGAGGAGGAGGAGGAGGAGGAGAAGGGAGGAGGATGAGGAGGGGGAGAGGAGGGGGAGGAGGAAAGGCAGGGGAGGAGGAGGGGGAGGGGGAAGGCAAAGGAGGGTGGAGGAGGAGGAGCGAGGAGGAGGAGGAGAAGGAGGAGGTGGAACGAGGAGGAGGAGGAGGAGGAGGAGGAAGGAGGAAAGAGGAGGAGGAATGAGGAGGAGGGCGGAGGAGGAGGAGGTGGCGGAGGAGGAGGAGGGGAGGAGGGGTGGAAAAAGGAGGAGGAGGAGGAGGGCGTGAGAAGGAGAGGGCGGAGGAGGAGTTGGAGGAGGAGGAGGAGGAGGAGGAGGAGGAGGAGGAGGGGGAGGAGGAGGAGGAGGAGGAGGAAGGAGGAGGAGGAGGTGGAGGAGGAGGAGGAGGAGGAGGAGGATGGGCAGGGAGGGGAGGGGTGTGAGGAGGGGAGGAGGGAGGGTGGGTGGGATGGGAGGGGGGGGGAGGGTGGAGGGGAGGGTGGGAGGGGAGGGTATGACGGTGGGGAGGGAAGGGAGGAGGGAGGGTGGGGAGGAGAAGGAGGGAGGGAGGGAGGGAGGCAGGGAGGCAGGAGGAGGAGGGAGGAAAGGAAGACCAGGATTGGAGGAGGTAGGAGGAGGTAGGAGGTGGAGAGGGAAGAAGAGGAGGTGTGTCGAGGAGGGGAGGAGAGAGGTGGAGAGGAGGATGGATGAGGAGGAGGAGGAGGAGGAGAGGTCCACGCGCTGTCGATGATACAGAGCGACATGGGCCACTTCGGGGCGGTGGGCGAGATCGGCGTGGCCGCGGGGAGCGCCGCGCGGCCCCCGTGTCGGGGCGACCACAAAGGGGGGGGGCAGGCACCAGTTTCGAGTCGGGCCTGTCCCTCTACAGGATGATGGGCCCATCTTCCACCACCACACCACCACTGCCATAGGTGAGAGAGGGAGAAGGATGAGGAGGAGGAGGAGGAGGAGGAACTCCTCATCCCCCTTCCTCCCCCGTCCTAAATATGGTAGTGGTGGTGAAAAACTTGCCCATCACAGGAGGAACACTCAAAGCGATTCCAAATTGGTATGTGGACGATTGTGTCTTGGTCCCTGTGCGTATCTTTGGCTTTAAAAAAAACGAATTTGCTAGCAGAATCCGCCTCTACGAGGACATACCCGACCCGACACCAGCTCGGAGGAGGAAAGGATGCCCCGATGCAGCTGCCCGTCCTGGAGAGCCCCCCGCCGCCACGGCCGGAGGCTCCTCGACACGCTGGGCAGAGCGCGCCCCCAGGGGCTGTCCGCGGAGCGGCGGCATCGGCACCTCCTCCTCCTCCTCCACCTCCTCCTCCTCCTCCTCCTCCTCCTCCTCCTTCTCCTCCTCCTCCTCCTCCTCCTCCTCCTCCTCCTCCTCCTCGTCCTCCCAGCGAGAGGGGACCGGATGGACCGGGACCGGCCGCCGTGATGGACACGGGTGCTCAAGAGCGCCCTCGAGGGCGCGAAGTTCTTCGCGCTTCGCGCCTCGCGGTTCGGCTCCGGTTCCTCCTCGTCCTCCCCTTCTCCCATGGGAGGCGGCGCGAGGGCGCGAAGTTGTCCGCGCTTCGCGCGAAGCGCGAGGCGCGAAGTTGGGAGCCCTTGCTGAGGGAAGCGGGTTCGGAGGTTTCTGCAGTTTGCTAGCTCCCGGGGGGCTGGGAGGAGGAGGAGGAGGAGGAGGAGGAGGAGGAGGAGGAGGAGGAGGAGGAGGCGGCGAAGGCGGAGGAGGAGGAGGAGGAGGAGGAGGAGGAGGAGGAGGAGGAGGAGGAGGAGGAGGAGGAGGAGGAGGGAGAAGGAGGAGGGAGGAGGCTCCCGGGGCCCCGCACTGGCCCCGGGGCCGTCAGGGCACGGCCTCGCTCGCGAGCACATCCAGGACAGGCTCCAGGACAGAAAAACCTCGGAGTTTCGCAAGCAGGCGGGGCACATCGACTCTATCGAAGGCGCCGCTCACATCGGAGCAGTACAGCAAGACACGGCCGACGCTTTACTATGACTGTACCGATGCTTTGCGTTACGAGCACGGACCGTTCAGCAGACAGCGAATTGTCATATTGTTTTTTTGCTTAAAGGCCTACGGTACCAAACAAAACAAAATGGGCCTGTATCGCTATAAACTACCAGACACACTCTTTTAACAACGAATGATGTTACATCATACAACACGCACTGGCAATCGAAACCGTGCGAATATGGCGACTTCACCGCCAAGACTGTCGCAAGCTCGCCACGCCACAAAATCGAAGCGTCCAGCCACGTCTCAGTGGAACAAAGAAAAGCTGGGAGAGGGAAAGAGAGAAACGTATGCGAAGCTCAACCACATAAGCGGGAAAAATCTGAAAATTTAACATGGTAAGCTGATGGTAATTTAGATGGTTCGGACCGCGATTCACCAATCACCATCCAGGGTCCAGGACCCGCCTCCCTCAGGACCCGCTTCCTCCATGTTCAGTGATGGCAGGGGTGGGAGGGTGGGGGGAGGGCCCATCATGGGGTCGGGCCTAACCTCCTACAGGGGGACTTTGGACGATAAAGAAAACATACGCCAAAACTGTTCAAAAGATGCCCAACCATACTCAAAAGAGAGTTCCCAGACCCGCTCCCTCCATTGAGGAGGGGAAAAAAACACACAGACACAATTCATCGTCGATTCCCCAGAAAAAAATATGGGAAGATATGAGCAGTGGGGCGAAGACTGAAACCCAGAAAATACGGGAAAATATAGGGGATCCTGTTGTTTGTGTGTATTTATTTGTGTGTCACAGGGCCCCTTTATGATGGCAGGGGTTGGTGGGTGGGGGGGGGCCTATCGCGGCCGGGGACATGCAACCTCCCATATTTCATGGCCCACCCTTTCTCAAGCAGTGGCGAAGCGTCCTGGCTCGCCTACCAAGCAATGTTCTACGAACCGGATGTGGCTTCCAAGAAATGTTAGAACATTTCTGGCTGGGTCTGTCTTGTCTGAACACATCGGGTTTATGTTCTAAGAGCGTTGATGTTGTGTTTAGAATTCGAACACTTTTGGGTTCTCAGAACATTTCGCGGTAGGACTAGAGGAATGCTGGAACGGTCGGTCCCTGCCCAACTTTCCCTGTCAGTGCGCTCCTTGGCCCTTCCCTGGCCTGCGCAGACGCCTCGGGCCATGCAGCACGAACCCTCTTCCCCTTCCTGGCCCCCCTCTTTGGCGCACCCGACCGCCTTCCTACATTCCTAAGCACCTCTATTCGGGAGGGGGAAAACACACGGACGCAGTTAAGCGTCGACTCCCGGGAAAATATTGGAAAATATGGGAAGTGGGGGGGGAAGACGAAACCCCAGAGAACATGGAAGCATACGGGGAACCCTATTATTTGTGTGTATACTTGTGTGTCGCAGGGCCACCCACCGCATATCCGCGTTGACGTCCACGAAGGACAGGGCTTCTCTGAGATGCTTCGGCAGGTAGCCAGAGTGGGTCGCCACGGCAGCCATGCGCTGCCCTCCCCCACTTCGGGCAGTCGCGACTCAAGGATCAGCTCTCCCTGATCCTCGACCAATAGAAAACTTGGAGCCTTGGCCGGCCCCCATATGCTTATCAGACCCGCCGAAGCACGTGTTCGGCGCAGTGGACGCTCCTGGGTGCGCCTGGGGGCGCCGGGGAGCGCTTGGGAGGGCTTCGGAAGCTCCGGGGAGCGCCCGAAAGTGTCTGGGAGCGCCCAGGAGCGCCTGAGCCTGGGAGCGCCAGGGAGCGCCAGGGGGCGCCTGGGCGCTCGGGAGCGCTTGAAGCCGCCTGGGAAGCGCCCGGGAGAGCCTGGGAGCACGCGTGTGGGCATTGAGGGTCTTCCCTAAACCCTAAGAGGCTTTAGTGTTGGAGGTCGCCGGCCGCTCGACCAGGGGTGGGAAGATGGTGCAAGTCTTGCACCCTTCGGCAAGCATGCTCGGGTCGGCGAAACGCCCCCCAATCAAGCTTGCCGAAAGGGGGGCAGCACTGCCTGAGTCTGTTGGCCGCTGCGCACCCTGAACATGTCTTATCAATGTTAATTTGAATCCTAAGCAGAGTCGCTTCCCTCGGTCCCCGCCTGTGGGGAGCGAAGCCCGAACTCTTCGCGTTCCTATCTCAAAAATGTGGTGCGGCGCACATCCACATGCGAAGCCGATTCCTGAACTCGCGTAGTCCTCCATCAAAAACGTGGCGCGGGTCACATCCCGCGCTCGCGGACCAAAGGAACGAATTCATTGCCCATCCCGATGATCCACTAAAGACGTGGTGCGGTGCACATCGCCATGCGAAGTTAAGTCCTAAACTCGCACGATCCTCCATTACAAGTGTGGCGCGGGCCACATCCCGCGCGCGCAGCCGAAGGGAACAAATTCCTTGCCCTTCTCGACGTGCTATTAAACTGTGGCGCGGAGAACATCCCGCCCGCGCGGCTGCTCTGCGCCCTGAGCGACCGCCGACGGAAGATATGGCGCGGGGCACATTCCGCCCACGCGTCGCGCGCTCGAGGGCGGCGCGCGCTTCGCAGGGGCCGCCGCGCGCCCCTAGCCTTAAGTCGGGCATGCCCCTAGCCTTAAGCCTTAAGCCTTAGGGGGAATGCTCAAAGATAGTCAAAACATCGTAAGAGGACGATTTCCCGTGCTTGTTTTTGGGTGGGGCCTTATACATATATATATATGTATATATACATATATATATATATATGTATATACATATATATATATATATATATATATATGTATATAAATATATATATATATATGTATATACACACAAATGTATGTGTGTATATGTACATGTATGTATATAGAGTGAGTATGTTTTGACTATTTTCATTTTCCGTCCAAAATCCGCCCGTCGGGGGACATGCCCGACCTGACCCCAAGCGGCCCCGGGCACTGCGAGGCGATGCCGCGCGCTCCTCCCGAGGGGCCGCCGCGCGCTCCCGGAGCTGCTCCTTCCTGCCCGCGGCTCGCCCCACGCGCTCCTCGCCGCTCCGCCCCGCTCCCCGACGGCTGGCGTGCACCGGAGCAATCAGCGGCTCATCAGGCTTGAGCTCAGAGGCCCGAATCATCAGGGGTAACTGGGGTCAGGGATAATTCGGGTTCGCTTCTCGGGAATCCAAACCCGAGTTACCCCGGACCCGAGTTACCCCGGATAACTCGGGCGTCCAGAGCCCCGAATCATCAGGGGTAACTCGGGTCAGGGCTAACTCGGGTTCCTTTTTCGGGAATCCAAACCCGAGTTACCCCGGACCCGAGTTACCCCGGATAATTCGGGCGCCCAATGAGCCTAAATTGGCTCTGGATTCGCACTCTACCTGCAAGGAGGAAAGACTGGTCTACTCTGTAAGAACGGTTTTTTGACCCACCCGCCTCAGCCCGCGGCAAAGTTGCTGCGATATGTACGAACTACTCTGTAAGAACGGTTTTTTGAAGGCAGATCTGCCTTCAAAGAATCGTTCTTACAGAGTAGCACCAGCCAAGAGAAGCAGCGAACCTGAAAAAAAGTGTGTCTTCATGCATCGGGCCGAATCGGAGGTGGATAGACCTCCTACCCTGACACGTCGATTAAGGAATCTGCCGTTTTCGGTTCGCGAGAGGGCGTCGCGGCCGTCGTTTTTGCGGGTCCAGGTCCGTCGGTTTCGGTCCCAGGCCGTTTCCGCTAAGGGGAGGTTTACTAAAGGGGGGTTTGTCCACCGCCGACCGAACGAAAGGGGGGGATAGGGAAAGGGGGGGTCACGAAATCTGCTGCGTGCAGCTGGTTTCCGGCCCCGCCAAGTGGCCCCTTCCTCGATACATGGGCGCCTCCCGGCGCCGGGAGGCGCCTGGAAAATCAGCTACGTGAGCTGATTCTCAAACCCCCCCTTTGCTGTCCCGCCCTTTCGCCCGGCCCGAATACAGTGGAGGCCCATGCCAAGGAACGCCCTGCTTGCCTCCAGGTTGCCCTGGGTTCCTTGGGTGTTGAGGGTCTTGCCGTGGAAGCCGTGTTGTTCCCACACCAGGAATCAATGGACGCCCCGGGGTCTCAGGGTTGGGTTTCTCGTGGGTGTTTTTTTTGTTGTGGACGTGCCCCCACCGTGTGGAATGAGTTCATAGGGTGGGTGGGATGTGAGCATCGCGCCAGTGCGTGGCACGTCCATCAGGTTGACATGTTCGCGCTCCTGTTGACCCTAAACCCTAAACGCTACACTCGACCTCCCTCTGTCCCAGACATCTTGCGGCGCGTTTCGGTTTTGTTTCGGTCGCGGCATTTGCCCAGGGTTTCGTTCTCTTGGCTTCCGCGTTTCGGGCCCCAGGGCAATCAAATGTCTTGGGCGGGACACCTTTCCGAGGGAGGAGGTGCGGACTTCTGGGGCTTCGGACTGAAACACAGTCATTGATTGTTGAGTACAGTGGGGGCCTACGCCAAGAAACGCCCTGCTTTCCTCCAGGGTGCCTAGGAGTCAGAAAGGGAGAGGGAGAGAGAGAGAGAGAGAAAGTATTGCGGGCACCAGTAGAAACGCAGTGAGAAAGAGAGAACCTGACAGAGAGAGGGAGAGAGAGAGAGAGAGAGATAGATAGAGACAAAGAGAGAGCGGAAGAGAGAGAGAGAGAGACGGGGTAAAGTGAAATAGGGTGAGAGAGAGAGAGAATGAGAGAGAGAACGAAAGATAGAGAGAAGGAGGGCCATTATTTGCGACCGCGGCCATGACGAGAGGAACCAGAGAGACACTAACATAGTTGCTCTCATATACCTGTACAGTAGACAGTGTGGACCCCAACCAGTAGTGGTCTTGCAGCAGACGTAGTGCTAAATATATGGGGTGAGCTATCTGGTGCAATGTAAGGTGAAATCTATGTGGCGGGAGTTATGAGCTGTGAGCAACGTGGTGCAATCGGTATACCAGGAGCACACGTACTCATTTATCTGGAGTGTGCGTTGCTGTGTAAGCTATGTGGTGGTATGTCTGTGCTGTAGCAGCTAACGTGTTCACGTATGTGGCGTGACCACTGTAGTGCGAGCTCAGTGGTGCGATTTATGTGGTGAATTGTCTGCGTTGCAGTCGATCGCGGTTGATTGCTATCGATCGGATGTAGTCGCAATCGATTGGATTTCACTGGACTGCAGTCGATTGGATTGCAATCGACCGGTAGGACTGCAAGAGGGAGGGAGGGAGGGAGGGAGGGAGGGATTGGATTACAACGGGGCGGCGGCCACGAGGCGGCCACGGGGCGGCGACGTGGGGGCGACGGCGGCAACAGGGCGGCGGATCCCACAGCCGAGCCCAGACGACGGGCGGCGACGGGGCGGCGCACCCGACGAACGAGCCAGGTTCCGTAGACGGCAAGTAAGTCGGGGGAGAAAAAGGTACGGATACGTGTTGTCCCCCTTCGTTTTCGGCCTCTCCAGGTCCTCCTGGGGAATCCTCGTTGTCACCGCTGGATTCGCCTCGAAATTCTGGTCAGAACGCACCCCAAGAGAGGTCCGGGGACAACACGTATCCGTATCTTTCCGCCCCCCAATTCCGTAGACGGCAAGTGAGAGCCCCCATGTGCAAGCACTGTCTGGGCAAGAGGGTGGAGAAGGGGTGTAGGGGTATCAGAGCGCAGAACGAGGTGAGAGGGTATAGGAGGGGAGCATCGTATACACGTATACCTGGGTATATGTAGAGGGCGAGGGCGTTCGCTTACATAACATATTATAAACACGTAAACGTATACACGTATACCCGGGTACGTTTACATACGCGTGCATGGGAAGAGAGAGGACAGAGAGATAGGGCGAGAACAAGCGTGACCCAGATCTTTCCATATCTGTATATATATACACACACCGGAATAAAGAGTGAGAGAGAGAGGCATATAGCAGAACGGGGGAGATTGTAGCACAGAGAGTAAAGAGGCAAGTTGAAGTGTGGCGGAAGTCGTGGAGCATTTGCGACAATTATGAAGTCCATGGACGTGTAGCCCTCTGGTGCTATCTCAAGGCTTTGGGTATTCTGGCCCCTCGTGCATCGGACTTCGGTTGACCTTGTTCTCCTGGCTCTGCGTCGGGACGTCGGCCATTCCGCGCGAGTCCTGAGGGAGCCTCAGGCCGCCAGCGCCGCTCATGAAGATGCTCACCATCCGAGTGTGCCTCCTCCTCCCCCCTCCTCCTCCGCATCCTCCTTTTCCCCCAGCGCACTATCCAGAGGCCTTCAGCACCTCCTTCCTCTCCCTCCTCCCCCCCCCTCTCCCGCTCCTCCTCCTTCTCCTCCGCCGCCCTGCGCGGTCGTGACGGGCTCCGTCGAGGTGGGCGACGCAGGCGCGCCCGCCCCGCTCGCCTTCTTGTAGGTGGGGAGACCCGCGCCGCCCCCTCTACGCCGGGTTCCTCCTCCTCCTCCTCCTCCTCCTCCTCCTCCTCCTCCTCCTCCTCCCTCCTCCACCTCCTCCTCCTCCTCCTCCTCGCCCTCCTCCTCCTCCTCCTCCTCCTCCTCCTCCTCCTCCTCCTCCTCCGAAGCCAGACACACTTGAGATGTTTTTTGCCCCTCCGTGGCCGCCCCGGCCCTCCCGACAGCCACCTGCCCACGCGCCGAGCCCCGCGGCGCGGCGACCCGCGGCGGCCTGGCCGCCTCGGCTCGCCCGGGCCCGCCCGCGCGGTGCGGCCCGGGCGCGCCCGCTCGCAGGAAGTCGTTCGTCACGCTGGCGCTGGCGCGGCGAGGGGGCGAGCCGAGGAGGGAAAGGTGTCCACGCCGCTGCCCTTCCTCCCAGACCTTTTCGAGCGCAATGAAGAAAAATCGCGACGGGGGGTTTTTCCCAATTTTCGGCTCCAGGGGCCCTCACCCGGCCTCGGGGCCAACAAAAAAGGACTCAGGACGACAAGCCGGTCCCGGGGAATGGGTCGAGACCTCTGGGGGTCGACGTTATGTCGGGGGCGGCAAAGAGGGGGACCAGAGGGGTGGATATCATGGCGGGGGCCATGGTATCTCCCGAGATTTCATGGCGCTTCTTCTTGTTTCATTTCGTCCCTGGCCCCCCCGTTGGGTCGCGCACATGCCGCCGGTCATGATTTGCACCCCTCCCTCTTGGACACCCCCCTCTTGGCCGCTCCCGATTATGCAAATGTCACGCCACGGCTGGCTTCGCCTCGCGGGTCTGGTCGGAGCGCCCGCCCAGGAGGGGCCAAGGGAGTGCCATGGGGGCCCATGCCAGGAAACGCCCTGCTCCTCCTCCTCCTCCTCCTCCTCCTCCTCCTGCTCCTCCTCCTCCTCCTCCTCCTCCTCCTCCTCCTCCTCCTCCTCCTCCTCCTCCTCCTCCTCCTCTCGGCGGTGGGCAGAACCCCCAACAGTGACACGTCGATTCGTGAATTGTCCATTATCGGTTCTCGGGAGGGCGCCGCGGCCGTTTATTATTTTCCAGGCTTGCGGCCGCCAGGTTTGGGCCTCAGGTCGTTTTCACTGAACCACGTTTTACCAAAGTGAGGTCTGTCCATCCCCGATCCTCCTCCTCCTCTTCCTCCTCCTCCTCCTCCTCCTCCTCCTCCTCCTCCTCCTCCTCCTCCTCCTCCTCCTCCCCCTGCTCGCCTCCAGGGTGCCCTGGGTTTCTTGTGTTTCGAGGGTTTTGCCATGGAGCGCGTGAATTCCCCACGCTAGCAATCCATCGACGTCATGGGATGCGGTGGGGGCGTTGGTTAAGGAATGCGCCCAGGATGCTGCAGACCTTAGGGGGTTCCTTATCTGATGAGGGCGGCGGTGATACCCATGGCCAAGCCTCGATTGGAGTTCCGTCGGCCTCCTGACCCCGGATTCCTTGTGTGAGGGTTCCTCATCCGATGCCCCCACCGCATCAGGGTTGGGTGTCTTGTGGACGGTTCCCTGTGGGCCGGCCTCCGCTGCAGCCGTCCCTATGCGGAAGCCGGGCAAGGGCTGCTAAATCCGTGGCTGTTAAAATCGACCTCCGGGGAGTTTTCTTCGTCCTTCCGGGAAGCAGCCCGTCGACTGTTTCGCGTGCCGCGCCTCCTCCCGGGAAACTGTTTCTTTCCGGGAGGGCCGTTTCAGCAGCCAGGGTCTTGGCAGCCCTCGCCCAGCTTCCGAGCGGTAGCCGTCGGAACTCCCCAGGCGAGCCGCTGTTCGCCTGCGACATTTTCGCCGGGGCCGGGCACCCGGACGCGAAGGCGGGGCGGGGCGCCCCGCCGCCCCCCCCCTCGTCGAGCGGTGGCGAAGCGTCCTTTCGATGCCCGCCGCCCGCTGTGAAGGGCGATCAAAACCCCATCACAAATGTTTCGTTGCCCGGCGGTGGTGGGATGTTCGCTCCTCCTGGTCGCGGAGTCGAAGGCATGAAAGCTGATGCCCGTTTTTTCATCAGAACCCCAGCAATCCCAGACCGCCCCAGAAGGCCCGGAGGGAGCATCCAAGCTTGGTTCGCCACTAGGCCCACCGAAGAATGTTCTAAGAACCTCTTGTGGTCTGCACGAAATGTTTTCAGAGCATTTTTGGCCGAGCCGGTTTTGTTTTTCAGCACGTCGAGTGTGTGTGTGTGTGTGTGTGTTCTAAGAACACTTTGTTTTTGTTATCAGAACATCATGGGGTTCTAAGAACATGTCATGGTCGGCCTATAGGAATGCCGGAACGGTCGGTCCCTGCGCAACCCTCTCCAGGCCTCCCAGCCAGGATCCGAGATGCCGCTCGATGTGAGGCCCGATGTTCTCCACGCCAGACCCAGACCCCCTCGGGCAACGAAGCAATCACGATGGGTGGTTTGTGCAAATCTTCGGCCTCTGGAGGCCTTCACCAGGCCTGGGACCCTTACAAAACGACTCGGGACGAGGAGCCGGTCCGGGGAAATAAGTCGAGACCACTGGGGGTCGACGTCATGAAACAATCATGACGTCGGGGGCCTGGGAAGGCGCCGATACGTCGCCGACGTTGCCGACGCATCGCCGGCGCATCGGCGATGATTTGGCGATGCGGCCCGATACTCCGACCCCATCTGCTCGGGCCCCCTCCGGGCGTTCTGCCCGTGCTGCCGTGGCAGCGGCTGCGGCGCGTCTCCCCCCTCCCAGGGTTTTCGGATGCGTTCGTGTTCTCGTGGAGGTTTTCCGGCCTCGGGGTGCTCTCCTGCAGCTGCGCCTCGTCGGGGGCGTTCCCGTGGTGCCGTGCCCGAGCGGCCGCCAGGTATGAGAGTTATGACCCGAAAGCTTGACTTCGTCGCGGAAAAAATGGTAGAGATGGTTTCGGCATCGTTTGAAGGGAACCTCCGAGGGAGGAAATTGCCTAAGGTCAAACGGCCTGCGTGGTGTCAAAAAACCAGAGTCTAGTGATGGCAAGGAATTGCGGCATGCTCCAACAATGGCAAGAACCCTGATGTTACTTCATAATGCCTTGACCATGGCAGTGGCTCAAGCTGTCTTGGTCCAAGCTGCCTGCCCACTGGCCTGGCAGGTAGTTAGCCGGCGCCTTCGCTGTTGGCCACAGCACCGCCTCTCTTCGATCTCGCCTCGCGCGCCTCTTCTTCCTCTCCTCTCCTCGCGGCGGGCAATGGTGCCGCCTACCGGACTCGGCAGCAGCGCGGCGCCCCTGCCAACGCCCCCAGGCCTCCAGCCGACGCAGGATGTCCCTGAGGGCGACGGGCAGGGCGCCGCGGTGGGCTCTCGATTCGAGACCGCGGTTCGGGACTTCATCGACTCGGAAGTCATGTTGAACTTCGACTACATGTCCGTGGACGCCATGGGGGACGGCGCCACCGCCACAGGCAGCCCACCGTGGGTGGCCCTATGCCGCGACCTGAGCCTCCTCGGTTACGACCTCCACCTGGACGACGGCTGGGACCGCCTCGGCCTCTGCAAGATGGAAGGCCCGGCCCCCGACAAGGCGCTCGTGCTCCGCCGCGCCGGGCTCCTGGGCGACCTGCTTCACTCCGTCGCGGATGGGCCCTTGACGGAGCCTGAGCGCGAGATTAAGCGCAATTGGATCTCTCGCGCGACCGAGGCCCACCAGCAGTGCCTCAACGAGCTCAAAGAGGTCCTCCGGGTGCGGAAGTTGCAGAAGGTCGCCAAGGACAGGCTCCCACGCTGGGCGGAGGCTGAGCCGGCGGTGGTGGAGCACTTGGTGCACGAGGCGGGTATCCCATGCACTTGTCTCCTCAACCTCTCGCGGATCATCCGCGCTCGGCCCCCGACGGCCGCCACGCACATCTTCCCATCGCCGGAAGATGCACGAGACGTGTCCGGGAAGCTTCTGCAGGGGGGCGACACCTTTCTCCAGACGATGGCGACGATGGCCGGCCGCGGCATCATGCTGTGGGCGCCCGGGGAGAAGGAAGACCTCGGCCGCTTATGCGGTGGCGTGGCCAAGGCCGCCATGCAGGGTGTCCCGCTCAACTTATTCGTCGTCGTGCCGCTCGATCCGCGCCCCGGATGCCATTCGCCTTGGCAGTTCGGGGACACGTGGACACATGACCTCCTCCAGGCTCAGAGCAGGTGGGCCCCTTTCGTGCAGACCATCTCGTTCAGCCACGAGCCTATGAAGATCGTCGTCTCCGGCCTGCACGCGCCGATGCACCAGATCAAGAGCCTCTGCATGGTCCACTTGAGCTCGACCAGTGGCTCCGGCACATGGGGCATGATGCGTTCCCGCGGCCTCATCGGCAGCGTGCCCGACGCGCCGATGGTCGTCCTCGATATCGCCGAGAAGGACGAGCTGACTCTGCTCGGCTTGCTCGGCCAGGTCCCCCGCGATTTTGTGACCAGCTGGCAGGGGCCTGCGAAGGCGGCGAGCTCCACGCCACAGGAGAGGCGCCTGCTCTACACGGGCAGGCTCACGCAGGGGGGCAACTGGGCGGCCAGGGTTTCTCTGTTGCGCCTCAAGGCGATCTTCGAGGCGATGGACGTCATCATCGGCTTGTACACGACTTACAGTTTGAAGGAGGCCGTCTTGATTGACATTACCCGGCCGGCGGCGGCCATTAAGGTGCAGGAGTTGCTTGAGGACGCGGTCTTGGTGTCGCCCAGGCTCCTCCTAGCCCGCACGACGGCCTCTGAAATCCAGTGGCGTGCGGCGGTGGACAGCGCCTTCCAGGACAACGACGACGCCTACGTCGAGAGGGTGCGCTACCGTCCGTCGTCTGGTGGCGGAGTGCTTGCGATGGTACCGGCACTGGCGGAGACGAGGGCCCTCAGGCGCAATGCCAACCGTGCGCCCGATGGCCGCGAACTTCAAGTGGTGCTCCGCTTCAGCGGCGAGCTCGTTGGAGGACGGTTCTCGGAGGTGCACACCTTCATGGCGTTGGCGCGGGAGGCTGCTGGACTCCCCCTCCACCCGCAGGCTGTGGAGGAGCTGACCACGGTGTACCAGTGGAAGCCTCTTGTGGATGCACGCGCTGGCTGGCGTGGGGACGTGCTGCTCCAGGTGCGGCATCGCGATGAGGTGAAGGACATGTTCCAGCGCCTGGAGGGGAAGGCCATCGATGTCGCCGGCCAGGGCAGGATCGTGCTCGAAGTGATTCCTCATGTATCCCTGCTGGAGATGGTGCGGGCGGCCGGGGAGGACGCTGCCGCACATTGGCGGTCCCGATGGCCTCGCGGTCACCTTGAATTTGATGCTGGGGGTGCGCCTGGGATGCAATGGGACCATTGTCTTCTCTTACGGCGCTTGCATATACAGTATGGGCTGGTGGCTCAGCATTGGGAGCCTTTGCCATCCAGGCCTGATGAACCTCGGGGTTATGTAATGCAGGTGAGTCCAACTGGGGATGCACGAACTACGTCATCATATATTCCTTCTTCCTCTTCTCCTTCCTCGGCATGCTGCGCTCCGCGAGCCCGCAGGCGGCGCGCCCGACCAGATCCACGTGATGCAGAGGACCCAATCGATGCTGGACCTCGACGCCGGCGCCGAATCTGCCTCTCCCTGGAAGCTGGTTTATCGTCACCGCCCCCTCCGTCATCTGGGGCTAGGTGTGGCGTGGTGGCTGAGGCGGCAAACGACCTGTTCCCTTATCGGGGCGATTGGTCACTTGCATCCTGGAATGCCCAGGGGCTGATGGCCTCCAGCATCCTACGACAGCAGGTCAAGATGCGACGCGCCCGACGGCTGGCAGTGTCTCAGGACATGCTCGCCCTGCAGGAGACCCATGGCAACCTGGGCAAGTGCGCCAGCCTTCGCACTCCCTCCGACTGCCAGGCCTTTTGGTCGCACGGGGCTGCGGGAGGTGCGGGCGTTGGGCTCTGGATCAAGAAGCGCTTTCTCGACGCCCTGCAGGGCAACCATGGAGGACACGACTGGTTGGAACCGGTCCCAGGTCGCGCCGCGGTCTTGCGCTGCTGGGGGGGCGCTGGGCGTCTGCAGATTGGCATCGTGTACCTGCGCACGGGCAACAGCGGTGGCCGGCGAGAGCGCATTTCGACGATCCGTCAGTTGACCGAGGTGATGGCTTGTTGGGGTCATTCGCTGCAGCTGGTCGTGGGGGACTTCAACTTTGTGGTTAACGACGAAGACAGGTTGAGCGGCGATCCCCCGGCCTTCACGGGAGGGGGCGATGCGGCCGAGGCCAAGGAAGCGGACGCGCTGTTACGTCGCCTGCACCTCGCCGAGTTGGAGCAGCCCGAGTACACGTATCGCTTCGCTGACTGCCGTTCGCGCCTGGACCGCATCTACACCAACATGGAGCGCTGGGAGTGGCTGGACCGCGACATCGGGAGCGTGGCGCTCGAGTGGCACGATTACACATCGCGTCGCCGCCCGGTTGCAGGTTACCGCCGCGGCGAACACCCCGCAGACACAGATGATGGAGAGCGCCCTCTAGACGCCCGCGATGTGGGAGGCCCTCAGTGGCGACGCCGTGTCAAGATCGATTATCTTGCGCGGCTTCGGGATGTTGACGGCAACGCCACTGGTATTCAGCGCCTGCTGCACCTGAAGGCGTCGATCACAAAGGTCACGGTCCAGATCCGCCGTGAGCGTCCGCGGCAACCCGCCAGACTCACGTCGAAGGACAAATTGGCTTGGGCAATGCGCTACCTTCGCGCCGTGGAGGGGGGGCACTCCCGACGAGCGGCGGAGACTCTGCAGGCGTTCCCGGAGCTGGCAGATCGCGCGGCTGCGTGCAGGCGCGGGCACCGAAACGGAGACTTCACGGACTGGTTACTGGACCTCGCCCGCTCGGCCGTCACTGAGGACCTTGCCGAGGTGCGCCGGATGCAGGAAGAGGGGGGCGACTTAGGTGCCAGACGCGGCAAGGAGAACATCATCCGCCAGCTTAAACGCCTACACGGGGGTGAGACAGGGACGATCAAGGCCATGAGGGACAGGTGCGGCAAGGTATACACCGAGCCCGCTCGCATGGCGCAGCTGCTGCAGGAACACTGGGAGGAGGTCTTCACCTGTCAGGGGATAAACCGGGAGCTGTTGACCAGCTGGCTGGAGGATGTTTATCCGCCAGCCACCGCCCATGAGCAGGAACGCAAACGCGATGCAGACGGAGTCGGGGCCTGGCGAGGGGGCCTGCCTCCGCCTGGGTCCCAGGCGTGGGAGGTGCGCCGCAAGGACCTTGAGCGCGCCATCAAAATCAGTAAGAACACCGCTCCTGGGCCTGACGGGTTGCCCTACAAGGTGTGGCGTGAGTTGGGAGACTTTGGGCTTGATGTACTTTGGGACGCCATGCAGGACCTTCATGCTCCTGAGGCTTTGCAGCTGTTGCAGGAGGCGTACGAGGGCGACCACGAGTTCAACGCTGGGGTACTGGTCTGCCTGCCGAAGGCCCCCGTTGGGGCCACTGACGATGGAGAGCAGGTGTATGACGCGTCCGGCACGCGCCCTCTCTCGATAGTAAATACTGATAATCGGCTGATGTGTGGGGCGGCCCGGATACGATGGGAAAAGATGTTCAGAGCGTGGGTGTCCAACATGCAGAAGGGCTTCATCCGCGGGCGCTCCATGCTGAGCAACGTCCTCACCATCGACCACGCTGCCATGAAGATCAGTCTGCAGTGCTCTCGCGGCGCCCTGGTCCTCTTTGACTTCGCAGCGGCCTTCCCATCGGTCGAGCGCGAGTTTCTCTTTACTTACTTGCGGTGGTTGGGCATGCCCGACCGGCAGCTGCACTTCGTGGAGACGCTCTACGATCGCACCCTTGCCGCTGTCCGGCTTGCTGGCCATGACGGCCACCGCTTCCTCATGACGAGGGGTATTCGCCAGGGGTGTCCGCTCCCCCCTTTGATTTTTGCGGTGGTGGTGGACGTGCTGCTTCGCAAGCTGTCGCGGGCATTGGGGCCGCCAGGGGCTGTTAGAGCCTTCGCTGATGACGCGGCGGCGGCGATGGCCGACCTCTTCGGGGCGCTGCCATCCGTCGCTCGGCTGTTCCACGAGTACGCCGGCATCTCTGGGCTTGCCCTGAACTACGCGAAGACGGTGGTGATCCCTCTCTGGCGACAGGAGGAGTACCCATACGAAGAGCTCAGGCCTTTCCTGCAGGCGTTGGATTGGGGGCAGGTGCAGTTGCAAGGCGCTGCCAAATATCTGGGTTATCTGGTGGGCCCTGCCCGCGACGATTCCGCTTGGGCCAAGGCCGTGGCGAAATGGCGACAAAGGGCGGAGGCATGGTCAGACAAAGCCCTTGGCCTACAGTACACGGCAATGGTCTATAACGTCTTCTGCTTCTCCGTCCTCCTCTTCTTGGCGCAGCTGCATCCGGTACCAGAGGCGGTCGCCGGGCAGGAGGAGGAGGTGCTTCTGGGGATCGCCAAGGGCCCCGGAAACTGGGCTACGGCCTCCGACCTCTGGGGCATGGGGGAGAGGTGCGGGATTGGGCGGTCCTTTCACTGCCTGCGAGCACATGGACAAGCGGCGATGCTTCGCGCCCTCCACTTCGAAGCCTGGGATGACGCGCCCGCCGACGTGGCCAAGGATCTGCGCCGCGTACTCGACTCCACCACCTTTGGGGAGAGGTTCATCTTCTGGCAGACCTGGTACCGGCAGTCCTTCGCAGAGGGCTTGGTGCAGAACGGGGAGCGCATGGCCGCGAAGGGCATCACCAAGGACACCATCCGGGCGCGCCTCTGCAGAGGGGACGACATCGAGCGAGACCGCGCGATGCTGAAGGCCCACTTCCAGCGCGAGGCGGCCAAGCTCAATCTGCCCCACTTTCTCGGTTGCTGGGACGCCCGGCTGGCGTACAAGCTGAAGCGTTGGCGCCTGGGGGAGTCGCGGCACACACTGGTCCGACGTCAGCGGGAGAGTCTGGAGCGGCTTGGGGGTCTGGTAGCGCCGAGAGTGGCTGCAGCAACATGGGGCCTGGCATGGAACAGATGGTGCACGGCGCGCCGCTTTCAGGGTGCACGGGCGTGCGTGCTGGGCTGCGGCGCTGGCGCCGACAGTATCGAACACTACGTGGGGTGCAGGGTAGGTCGCGCTGTGAGCGGCCGCTTCTTGAGGCTCCAGGGGGACTACGCCCGCCGCATCCGCTGCCTCCTCGGCGTCGCGCGCTACGCCGACGACACCGAGCGCACCTGCTGGGCCGTCCTCGCTTACGCGCTGTACATGGTCACGAACCGGAGGCGCAACCTGCCGTCGCCACCAACAGGCAGTATAGAAATGACCATCCAAGAAGTGATCCAGCAGTGCCGGGGGGCGGTCGACGGGCATGCTGCCTCCGCGCGGCGCTTAAACGCGCTGTGGCGCGCACCGCAAACTCCAGCCAACCCGCCCGCGCGAGCCCGCCGCCCACGGGGCTCAGGGGTGACGGCCGGCTCGCGCACAGACCCGTTTTCGCTCGCTGGCAGAGGCTCCGGTGGGCCATCCAGGTGGCGTAGAGGAGGCCTCCTGCAGACTGTTTTTACAGCTCCCTCTGCAGCTGTCGATGCTGCTCCTGGCACGCCCAACCGCGGCGAGGCGTAGTCGCAGTCCCCAGCAGTGCCGAGGACACTCCTCTTCTCCCTCCTCTCTCTCTCTCTCCTCCTCCTCCGTGGCCGGCGTCCAGCCGCGGCCGCTTAGCTAGCTACCCAGTTCCGCTCTTCGCATCCTCTGGCCTGCGGCCGGCGCAGGGGGAGGGGGGAATTACGTTGCTATTAGCGTGCTCAGTCTCTCTTTCAGGCCACGGTTCACTTCTTGAGTTTGCCTATCGCAGGTCGGCTCTTGGGGTGCTCCTGGTTTGCCTGGCGTGTCTTTGAATCGCATGGCGGCTGAGGTTGTAAGCAATATACAGATCATTTGCTGTATTGTATAATACTTCGCAGTGGCTGTAAGTGAGGAATAAAACGCCTCTCAAATGCAACCGTTTTTTCCGCCAGCGCTTGAGGAAGCAAGAAGAGAGTAGCGATATAAAAAAAATGCCTTGACCATGGCAGTAGGGGTTCCTTTTCCCCCCTTCTCCTTCTCCTCCTCCTCCTCCTCCTCCTCCTCCTCCTCCTCCTCCTCCCCGCCTCCTTCTCCTCCCGACTCTTCAAGAGCAGGATTGGCTCAAGGGGGGCCATCGACCCCTCATCGCCCACTCCTCGCCAGTCGGTGCCCACCATCAAGTGCTCAGCTGATCGCCCGCAGAAAGTCCCCATCGTCGGACCTCTCCTCCTCCTCCTCCTCCTCCTCCTCCTCCTCCTCCTCCTCCTCCTCGCCCTCCTCTTCCTCCTCCTCCTCCTCCTCCTCCTCCTCCTCCTCCTCCTCCTCGCCCTCCTCCTCCTCCTCCTCCCCTGCAGCCACGTTGGCTCGAGAGCACGGAGGTGATCGGGGCGTTCGCCCGAGCGGGCGCCTCGCGCGCCGGCCGACCCGCGCGGCAGCAGCTCCCCCGGCCGCCGAGGCGTGCGGGCCCATGGCGTGCGCCGTTGCCGAGGAGGTCCCGGAGGGAACAACTCGACTGCACCTAAGAGTGACCTCTCGCCGGAGATGCCTTTGGTGCGGGCCCCCCAGACCCCCTCGGGTAATGAAAAAATCATGACGGGAGGTTTTTCCTAATTTTCGGCCTTTGGGGCCCCTCACCGGCCCTCGGGAGCGTCAGAAAACGACTCAGGATGCAAAGCCGGTCATTGGGAAAGGGTCGGGACCTCTGGGGGTCGACGTAATGAAAAAATCATTACGTCGGGGGTCTGGGAAGAGTGACCTTTCGCCGGAGATGCCTTTGGTGCGGGCCCAACGGGGTCCCCCGATCGCCGATTGCCGATGAGGTCCAGGAGGGAACAGCAGGATGCCGGAGAGAAGCTCGGGCCGGTCGCAAGGGGGGGGGATAGGGGAAGGGGGGGTTACGAAGTTTGCTGCACGCAGCTGGTTTCGGTCCCGCCGAGGGGCCCATTCCTCGATACATGGGCGCCTCCCGGCACCGATGAGGTCCAGGAGGGAACAACTCGATTGCACGTAAGAGTGACCTTTCGCCGGAGTGGCCTTTGGTGCGGGCCCAATGGGGTCCCCCGATCGCCGAGAGCGATGGGGCAGCAGCAGCAGCAGCAGCGGCGTGTCCAGGAGGGAACAACCTGATACCGGAGAAAAACCCAATCAGAGTCCTTTAAAAAAGACTCCTGTAATAAGAGTCTGTTCTAAAACTTTTTGATATAGCAATAGGCTGTAAGGCTATAAGGCTATTATAGGGCTATTGGGCTGCACGCCCGGGCAACCGGGCAACCCCGGGCACCCCCGGGCACCTCTCGGGCACCCGGGCGTGCAGCGAAAATCGGCGGTTGCCGATGAGGTTCAGGAGGGGACAATAAAAACACAGGCACACTGTATCGTCGATCCCCCAGAAGATGTGGGAAAGAATATGGGGGGACGACAAAAGCCCAGAACATATGGGAACATAGGGGGAGGCGTGTTATTTGTGTCCATGTGTTTGTGCGTCCCTCTGGCCCCTTCAGAGGTGGAGGAGATGCTCGAGCTCTGCGGGGTGTCCACCCCCTGCCTCCGGAGCTGCGCGCTGCTCGAGGAGCGAATGGCGACGCCTGGTAAAGACGCCGAGCTGATTGCCGACGCTCGCAGGCTCGCCCTCGGGCAGACCCTCAGGTTCCTCGTGTCCGCCATCGCGGAGAGGTGGGCCGGGACCTCGAGTGCTGTCTGCCTCCAGAAGCTGTGGTTCGACAGCATGCACCTGTGCGACATCCTGGCGGCCCGCGGCCTGGACTTCGCCCACCGGGCCACATCGCACGCGACCGCGGTGCTGAGGATATTGTGGAAGGCCGAGGATGCCACGCGCACGCTGCCCAGCGGCTGTCTCTCGGCGCTGACGGAGGTGCTCTGGAGGCACGGCGTGGCCGCAGAGCCCGCGCTACCAGAGGACATCGACAGCGCCGAGCGCAGCATCTTGCACTGCCTGGGCTGGCAGATCTGGCTCCCGTCGCTCCACTGGTGGCTAGCCGCGTTCTTCTCGCGGCTCAGGCTGGGTCGGACGATAGGGAGGGACTTGCACAGGGGCGCGGGGTCGAAGCCCGCTGCCATGCAGCTGGCCTCGGCCTCGCAGCCCAGCGCTCTCCTCAAATGCATTGGCTCCTCCGGCGCCAGGAGGCTCTGGAGAAACCAGCTACATGAGCCGATTCGCTGCCCCGCCCTTGTTGTGTACGCCTCTTGTTGTGTGGGGTCGGAGGATTCCGCCGCATCGACGATGCATCGGCGATGCGGCTCGATGTGGAGGCCGACTTTCTCCACGCCGATGCATCGCCGACGTCGCCAGTGCATCGGTGGTGCATCGACGATACATCGACGATGCGGCGTGATCCTCCGACCTCGTCTACACTTCAGGCGATGCTTAAGAAAACTTAAATGTTCGGCCAGAGTCTCGATTACTCTTAATGTTTCAATGTAAATCCTAAGATGTTAATAGAAATTGCGGGTGTTTGTTCAAGTTGTGAGACTATGAATTTCTTAACCCATGATTTCGCAAGCATCTCGCATGGTCTACTCTTGACCCCACGCGGGAGGACTCTTGCTCTGCCGGGTGTCACCGCTCGGAGCAGGGCGAGTCGAGGCAGCGGCAGCTCCAAGAGTCGGTCCCCGGGCTCCTCCTGGGGGTTCCCAGCGCGCCCGTCTTCCGGGCTGCGCCCGCCGTGGCCTCGAGGAAGGCCGGCCACTGTCGTCTCGGCTGACCCTCCTCCTCCTCCTCCTCCTCCTCCTCCTCTCCCTTCTCCCCCCTCCTCCTCCTCCTCCTCCTCCTCCTCCTCCTCCTCCTCCTCCTCCTCCTCCTCCTCCTCCTCCTCCTCTCTGCTATGCACTTCTGCTCGCCAGGCCGCGTGTTCACCCCACCCGGCTGCGCCGACAGTGTTCCAACCTACTTCAGCCTTGCTCACCAGAAAGAATTCCGAGCGCCCCCAAAAAAGTACCGAAACTCAAGGGTGTTCACGTGGCGGGCCCTGGGAGACACTCGCCCCACACTCTTTCGACACTCTTTCGACACTCGTTTGACACTTTCCTGGGTGCTCGAAATTATTTCTGGGATGTGGTCCTTAAGTAGGATGGGAACACCATAACTCTGAACGTGCACAGCCCACACCCCTTGATGGGCTTGTTTTCTTCCACCCCCACCACCAGAAGTTGGAGGGGGGAAGGAGGTGGAGGACGAGGAGGAGGAAGGAGGACGAAGAGGAGGAGGGTTCCAAGGGTTCCGATGACGACGAAGGGCTCCGAGAACGAGGCACCAAGCCAGAAACACGAGAATCATGAGCGCTAATTCCGAAAATCAGCTACGCGAGGTGATTGGCACAGGCTTGTGAAACCCATTTCCTATCTTTTCGCCTGACGGGCCCTTCTCCTGGATAAGGTACTTCCTCTTAAAGTGCCTCGGAGAACCCAGGGGTGGTCTACCCTTACACGGTCTGGCTATCATATACGCTCTACTGACGCAACGAGCAGTACAATCTACACACCAAACCATCGGGCCCGTTTTCCAGAGGCGGTGCGTCTCATGAGCCGCTTGGACCTCCTTAGGGGATCCTCCACAGCTCAAGTTCAAATGATCACACCTGCGAGCACGACTATCTCCGCACCTCGTGCAAGCCCATCTACGTTTGCGTTTGAACCTACGCACTAGATGCCCTTTATCGTCACTCAGAGTGAGCCCGATCGGTCTCTCAACATACTCCTTCACTACAACATCTGCCCATGTTGCCCTCGAGCAGCGGCGCAGGATGCGCAGCACAGTTTTCAGTGCCAACGCCGCCGCATGCTCACGCATCTGGCGAGCTCGCTCTTGAGGAATGCCCCTGGGGTGCATAGCCGCACCGCATTTCGCGTAGAAGTCCAGCTGCTTGTTGCCGTGCCAGTAGGCCAAAGGAATATGCAGTTTGTTCGCTTTTGTCTGTGACAGGTGCGACTGAATCCACTCGACGTCGATCTCTTGTGCACCAACATCCCCCGCTGCATTCCAGAAGTGTACCCATAACTCTGCATACCGGTGGTCAGGGTGTGTGTCATAAGGATATCCAGCCTGCCAGCCGATGCGCAGCTCCTTGAAATCCGTGATCAGGTGCAGCGGCCCTTGTGACTTGTGTAGAAAGGCTTGCCTCGCGGCAGACAACTCTGTTGCACCTGAGGTCTGCCATGGAAGCGGTACTGGCCCAGACGTTGCCGCAACAATGTTGCCAACTTCACAGTGTTGGCAACGGTGCCACTTGTTGCGGCGACGTTGCCAACAACGTTGCCGCAACAGCGTTGACGAAACTCACAGTGTGGAGCGATACAGCTGCCATCCACACACAACTCCACTGATGAGCCCTGACACAGTGCACATATGCCAGCGAATAGTGCGGTGCTCAACTGCATCTGGTACTTGAAACAGCGGGTCTGTAAAGAGGCCTTTGCACAGCATCATCGTGCACGGGTGGCCCTGCCCATATTCATTGCGCCCCCACCTCATGAGCTTTCTTTCATATCCGCTCCAATATTGCTGTTCCTTGGGGTGCCCATCACAACGAAAGCACCTGCGCAAGTCAGTTCCCGCCTCAGCACCACACATCTCGCAAATCGGTATGTCCGCCGCTTGAACTGCATGCAACCTCACTTGATTCAAGACACCTCCAGCTAGCCACCTACGTAGTAGGTCAGCTCCCTTGAAGTCCATTTTGCGTCTGAGTTCAGCAGTCTCCTGGACAGCTGGCCCCAGAATCGGCGGCCCAGTGGGCCCCTTCATTCCACGACTGCCAGGAACTGCCTCCAGAAGACGCCTTGTGGTGGATACATTGATCAAGTTCCTCAGTGTGCCGACTCTGATTTCATCCAGCTCAACTTTTGAGCCACGCTCTGCGAACCAACGATTCCAACTCTCGGCTCTCGAACCCATCAGTCGAAGAGCCAAGTGTGCTGCTCCAGCTTGTCCCTGAACTGATTGCCAGGAGTGTGTATGGTTCTGCGCGTGTATGGATGCCAGGGCCACCGCCTTCGGATTGACCCACTGCTCCCAATTTGCTTTGAGCCAATACACCAACGGGCACCCGTCCGCAATGAACGTCGGGTCTGACCGAGGACAGTGCGACAGCAGAAACTCCATCGTCATGTTTCTTTCCCGCGCTGGTCCGAACTGAGCATGTCCTGAATTCGCTCTGACCTTCTGCAGCTGCATGCCGCTCATGCCCTGGACCTTCGCCGTGTAGCCAATAGATGCTAGCCCTCCATAGCGGAAGAGCTCACCCATCTGTTTGCCACCAGCCTCCGAAATTTCGGTACTCTGCGCCCTACAGCAGCAACTCGTCCTCGGTGTGTGGGTATCCTTGCACCTCCTCCCATGCGTCGGGCATGTCCAAGCTGCCTGACCACGCTAGCTTGTCGGAAGGCCTACTCACTCAATGCCAGTTCAGTTTATTTTGCCATCATCGGTGTCGTCGCAATGACGTGCACCTTGTTCGGACTCAGCTCCAAGCCCAGCTTGACCAGGAGCCTGCACACCAGCTTCACCGCCGCTATGACGATCAGAACTGCATCCTTCTCTGTTCCCGACGCTTGCAAGCTCCCATCATTTACGGCTACGCTGATAGTGTGAGAGGGCCACAACGTGTACACCTGATCCCAGGCGCCCCACCTGAAGAAGTTCATCACGGTGGTAACATCTGAGCAGCTTGCTCTAACCCCTTGGTTCGCGCTGATGAACCTGGAAGCTATCTCACCAAATTTTAGGCCCCTTCTTCCCGCGTGCGTCTTGATGACCATAACAAGTCTTCTCTTTGGAAACCCATGCCTGCGACCGATCCCCCAAAGAGCAGCATGTGCAATCTTCTCAAAGGCTTTCTTCAAGTCAAGCATGACCGTGGCCGAATGCCTCATGAGCGCCCTCCCTGCCTCTGCCAAGACTGACTGTGCCCAAACCGCTCCCCCCGAGCTTTTGCCAGCCGTAGCATAGTGGCACGGCCGAACATGTTCTCGTAGCCGACCTTGCTGAACATGTCGGCGACACCTGTCGTTTACTCTGCGCGCGTCCGTCATCAAACCGATCAACCTGTGCCCCGTTCAGGCTTTGGGAGCTTCGGTAACGCTATGTTCTTCATGTGCCTGGGAACTTCGATGGCCCTCTCAGCGCCCTCCATCACGCTACTGAAAGCGCGACGGCAATCATCCGGTAACAACACCATGTTCCTGGTCCCCAGGTTATCGATGCCTGAGGCTGTCTCCCTCTTGGATGTTAGCCCTGTCTTGCGAATCTGACCAACTTGAAGAGGTTCCATCTGCCCGTCGTCGCTGAAATCCTGCAAGCGAAGTCCTCCCCCAAATGAGTCTGCGTCAGGTTCGTGATTTCATATCTGGAGCCATTGCAGAAGGTCCGCGTCGAGCGTGGTCGCGTGCGGTTTGATGCCCGTGTTGGGGTGGACTTCAGCTTGCGTCCACACTGTTGGTCATTTGCTCCATTTGTGTGCCGTGGCCTGCTCCTGATCGATGGGTTTTGCGACTGCCTGTCTCCATTCCTTCACGCGCTGCTTAGCATGCTGCTGCTCCAACTTAGTGGCCTCTTGCGCCGCAAACCAACTGCAGTCGCGTAGCCATTCGTCTTCCCAGCACCACTCAGATTCGAGCCGACACCAGAAGACAAACCAAGCACTTCCCCTGTCCAAATTCTTACGTCTGAGATTCTGGAGCGCCCGCAATATTTGCGTCACGAACTGCAAGTCCAGCTCCCGCTTTCTCTTGAGTGCATGCATGAGATCCTGGATGGCCATGGTCGCTCTTCTCCAGGTTCTCGAAACCGGATCTCATTCAGCTCCTCGTCCTTGTGCTTTCTTCGCCGCCGCCGCCAACTTGACATGCGGGTCCAATAACTCACCTCTCCCAGCGGTAGCTCGGCGCTTGTTATCTGGTAGATGGTATCTGTCAGCCAGCTCATACTCTGCCAACGTCATCCATTGCTGAAAGCACCAATTTAAATCTTGCGCGTCTCGTGCGCGTTCGCATTCTCCGTGTACCTGAGCGTGCGAAGGTGGCCCCCTAGGCGCTCCCAGGGGACACTCCTTGGGGAACTTCTTTGGCATGACAATCTGCTGTTCCATAGCTGCTCCTGGCCCTGTCTCAAGCTCAAGCAGAACGCCCCAATGTGTCGCCAAGCTGAGCCCCTCCTATCTTCGCACTCTTGTGACCAAGCTTTTAAAATGCTTGGGGATGACGAAAAAAACAATAGTCCTTGCACGTCCTGCCGGGCGCGTCCACTCAGAAGGAGCTGCAATAGTAGCAGGCATGCCATTCAGAACATTCTGCTCCTCCAAGTCAATTGGACTCATATTCCAATCACCTCCTATGATGAAAGGTCGCCCAAGGCGCTCGAGCTGCTCGAAACACTGCAGGATGATCTGCCTGTTGCCCCCCGCGCCCTTGCGCTGGTTCCTCGAGATGAGGTAGATCGAGGCGAAGACAAACCCACCAGGGGGCACGCCGTCGATCCACTGCGTTGTCCACCTCGACTTTGGCGGTGCAACTCCCCCCAGATCTGGTTGACCAGCGGGGCCAATATCTTGCCTGACTCCAACTGCGACTCCTGACGAGGCTGCGTTGGTGGCGTTGCCTTATCTGGCTGGCCCAATGCGAAAATGCCAACCTTGATGCTCGAGCCTCACCACGGTGTCGCCGATGGCCGGCTCGAGCAGCTTGTGCTCTTGGATGAGAAGCGCATCAGCCTCAAACTCATATCGACTGTTTCAGCTGCAATAGTTCAAAGCTTTGCCGCCTCCTTCTGTGCCGAAGTGATGTTCGCCGTCACGATTCTCCAAGTCTTGACCTCGGTGGCCCCCGCCTCCTCTGGACGAGCCTGTCTCGGAAGACCCGTGCCACAGTTGCGGCAAACTCCATCGATTGCCCTCGCGGAATATGTTGCGCGCCCAACAGAGATTGAGCGCTGAGTCGCCCTCTGCGTCGCCGTCGAAGAATTCCCAAGAGATACGCAACTCGTACTTTGTGCTGGCAACATCTTCCCACGAGCATAATTCAGAGATGCCGATGTCGCCGATGCCGACGTAGAAAGAATTGCTGCACTTTAAGAGCCCAGACTGTTGAGACAATCCAGCAAGTGCACTGCCTGACACAGCCTCGGAGATGATGCATTCTCAAGCGAACCCATCTCGTGAAACGTGGACCTGGTGTTGTCCACTACCTGCTGGAACTGGCCCCAGCCACTGACCGTCGTGAAGTTCTCAAGCGCTCCTTCCACTCGCAGTAGCCGGGGCCGCAACCCTCCTTTCCTTTGCACGCTCTGCTGCGGCGTCAAGCTGGTGACGAAGTCGCTTCCGTGCCTCGGTGATACGCTTGACCTCCTCCTCTTCCTCAGCTCCATCGAGCTTCAGCCCTTCTTCGGCGTAGAGCCCCTCAGCTTTAGCCGTCTTCAGCTCAGTCTTCATCGCCGGGGACTCGGATGTCATCAGGTCCATTGTGCTGCATGGGCTCATCGCTAGCATCCCCGCCACCACCACCAGTAGCATGCTGAGGATGCTGAGCCTTTGCACGCTGCTCTTCTTTCTGCTTCTGCTGCTGCTGGCACGCCTCGACTGCCTGCTGGAGTGCGAGCATCGGTCCTCGAAGACATTCAGGGACCTCGCCGCTTCCACTTGATTACTGAACCTCCGCAACCTTCCCGCAGAGCTGCAGCGCTGGATTGTCTGCACCGCCTGCCTGCTCTCATAGGCAGCCCTCGGTCTGTGCTTTCTCAAGCTGCTGCTTCTTGAGCTTGCGCTTGTCCAAGATCTGCCTTTCTGCGTCGCGAGCAGCAAGAGCACGCTTGTACTCCTCCTTTCGCTCCTTGAATCGTTCCTCGGACTTGTGTAGCGTCTTGCTTGTGTCCTCCAGGCGCTGTCCCAGCTGGAACGAGCTGAGCTTGGTGATGTCCACGTGCTGGTTCTCCTGAGGCTTGACTGCCACCGTCTTGTCCCATAGTTGCAACATATGCTGCACCTGTGTACGCCACTGCGTCCTGTCGTTTCCATGCGCTTTTGCCATTGTCTCAAGCACTGCTTTCGCCGTTGCCTGGTCGACTGGTGCAGGTGCTGGAGCTGGTGGTCCCTTTTGGCTCGTCTCGGCGTAGTCCACCAGGCGGTCCGTCCTCCCACCTGTTCTTGGCGCTGAGCCACGGAGCCTTGGATTTCCCACCATAGTGTTTCCCACTCTTTAGCTGCATCTGCTTCTCAAGCACTCCCCTCGGCGCCTGCTTGCCGCAGCGCAGGCAGTGGACACGGTAAGCGTAGTATGCAAACGCAGTGCCGCACACTCTCGCACAGTTCCCACACGGCCAAGAAGGACGCTTTGTCGTCATCGAGTGCCCGCCCGAGCGAGCCGCGTCGAAGCACACTCGGGCAAGCCCAGAAACACCTGGGCCGACACGGCTGGACGAAGAGGAGGAGGAGGAGGAGGACCCCCTCCCTCTTTAACTTATGGTGGTGGTGGTGGAAAACTGGCCCATACACGCACCCCTTCCGCCCGATCCAGCCCTCAGGGTCCTGGCCAGGGAGCGGCTCGCGGCTGCGGAGGAGGCCGAGCTCGCGGCGGCGAGCGTGGGCGAAAAACACATCCGCATCCGCGGCCTCGCGGGCGGGGCCCCTGGGCCGCAGCCCCGCGGATGCGGGGCGTTCGTTCGCAGATGCCCCGCGCCCAGCGTACGGTAGGTTCATGCGGCATTGGCGCGCCGGCGATGCTTGCGAAGGCATTCAATGTCGAACTCTGCGACGCGGAAGCACCCAGGAACGCGTCAACGCCACTGGACCCGACAGAGTGAAACCTTGAACGATCGGTGCCGCGGTCGGCTCAAGTTTGAACGATCGACGCGGTGTCAAAAACCTCTGCGCGCCTCGACGCCGCACGAACCTAGCGTATCCGTCCGACCGCGTGTCCGCGGGGCCTTCAGATCGAGGTTGCAGAGCAAGTTGCAGCCTCGGGAAAAATCACCGCTGGAGTCCCGAGCCACGTCGTTTTGCGTCATGTTCGAGCCGTGGCCCTGCAGGGCGCAAACGCCAGGTGTGAAAAAGTTGCAGCGCCCAGGTCTCAGGGAATTGCGCCCCGAAGTCCAGACCGCGAGGGTATGGATACGGATGCACAGACATGCGACGTCCTGATTTATTCTGTACGGGGACCGAACCTTTCCTGGGGACCAACTTCTCATTCTGAGTCATTGTTTGACGGTCCCGGTGCCCGGTGAGGGCCAAACATGAGGAAAACCGTTGTCCTGTTTTGTTCACGGCGCGATCATGTTTGGTTATGGGGGCCAACATTTGCGTGTATATATACATATATATATATATGTATATGTATATGTATATATGTATGTGTATATATATACACATACATATATATATATATATATATATATATATACATATATATATATTATCCTGGCAAAGCAACCTAACAGCGATGTGTAGGAGCATATTTGGAAGCATTCCCCTTAAGATTCAGATGAGAATCTAGTTGTAGAATTCTGATGTTCTCGCAGTCGTAGTCGCATTCGCGATGACAGTCGCAGTGGCAACGGCAGTCGCAGTCACAGCCTCAGCCTCAGCCTGCCTCAGCCTCAGCCTCAGCCTGCCTCAGCCTCAGCCTGCCTCAGCCTCAGCCTCAGCCTGCTTCAGCCTCAGCCTCAGTCTGCCTTCAGCCTCGGCCTCAGCCTCAGCCTGCCTCAGCCTCAGCCTGCATCAGCCTCAGCCTCAGCCTCAGCCTGCCTCAGCATCAGCCTGCCTCAGCCTCAGCCTCAGCCTGCCTCAGCCTCAGCCTCAGCCTGCTTCAGCCTCAGCCTCAGTCTGCCTTCAGCCTCGGCCTCAGCCTCAGCCTGCCTCACCCTCAGCCTGCCTCAGCCTCAGCATCAGCCTGCCTCAGCATTCAAAATGTGGCCCGGGAATGGAGTTCTGGGAACTCGAAGAACACGAAGTGGCCTACAGTTGGCTCCGGGCATTCAAAATCGTGCCCAGGAATGGAGTTCTGGGAACTCGAAGACCACGAAGTCGCCTACAGTTGGCTCCGGGCATTCAAAATGTGGCCCGGGAATGGAGTTCTGGGAACTCGAAGACCACGAAGTGGCCTACAGTTGGCTCCGGGCATTCAAAATGTAGCCCAGGAATGGAGTTCTGGGAACTCGAAGACCACGAAGTGGCCTACAGTTGGCTCCAGGCATTCAGAATGTGGCCCGGGAATGGAGTTCTGGGACCTCGAAGACCACGAAATGTGTTACTGTTTGCTTAAAACGACTTCCGCGGATTCTCCCCGGCACCCGTCCGGCATCTGCCCAGACCCCCCTGGGACGTCATGATGCTGTCTTTTGAGCCTACTAGAAACTTATCAGTCTTCGCTGTTAGGTAATAAATACACACCACCACCCTCTTCGAGGGAAGAGAGGAAGAGGATGGTTGAGGAGGGAGAGGGAGGACGAATGAAGGTGGTGGTGGGGCATGCTCACGGGTTATGAGGTCCCAACCTACTTTAGCCTAAACCACCAGCAATTATTTCTACCACCAGAACAATACCGAGACTGGAGGGTTTCTACGTGTCGGGCTCTGGGAGGATATACTCGTTCGACATTGTTTCGATACTTCTCGGGGTGCTCGAGATTGTTTTTGGGATCTGGTCCTGAAGCACGATGGGAGCAACATGATTCTTGGGGCCCATATGGGAGCGTTCGCCGCCCTGCGGAGGCGATGCCGCAGCTTTGGCAGCACAGCTACGCCATCGGCGCCGCCGTGGTGGCCCGCGCGGCATCGCTCGGCCCAGCGGCCCCCCGCGCGCTGGCCGCGGGCCTGCTGGCCCTCGGCTGCGTCCGCGCGGGGCTGCTGCCGCTGCACGGCATCCGCCCCGAGCGGCTTGGGGCGGCCGACTGGGAGCAGGCTCGCTCGGCAGCAACTCATACATCACGGGAGGAAAGAAACACCCGGACCCGACACTTGGCGTCCACGAAGCGGCCCTGGGCGTTCACCAAACAGCCTTGCCCCGTTCGATTCCTTCTGTGGGTGCGTCTGTTGCTAAACGGCTTGGCGTGTCGTGATGATCACTATGGGGGTGGACTTTCTGCCCTCCTATTCAGTCGGACCCCATGACAATGGACCTTTTGTTTCGTCAGGGAGCTTTCTTCCTCCCCCCGTCTCCTGCTGCCAGTTCATTCGTGTGCCGCGCACCCCCTGCTCCTGGGGCGCGCGGGCGGGTCGCCTCTGCCGCGCCGCGACGGGAAGAGGTGTTCCTTTGGCATGCCTTCGTCGCGGAAGGTTGCAGCAGTCTCGAAGAAGCTGCCAACGGCAAGAATAGTTCGCCTTTGCCTTCAAGATCGGCCCAAGAGGCCCCCAAGAGGGGCCCCGGGCGGCGCAAGATGGGCCCAGGACGGTCCAAGAGCCCTTCCACACGGCACGAGAGGGCCCCAAGAGGGGGATTTCGAATTGATATTTCGCGCGTTCCGCCTAAGATGACCCCCGAGACCGCCAGCAGGTTTGTTCGGTAGCACCTCATAGGAGCATCGTATGTCCTCGCAACTCCCTTTTCAGAGTGTGTTAGCGTGTGCTAACTGTTGGTGATCGGTGAGAAACTCCCGAACTACTGTCAACGAGCATCGATTTTGCGCGCTAGAGTCGGTTATCCGCAAGAGCCAGCAAGACATCATGGGAAGTTCCCATGAGTTGCCACAGAACTCGGAGGGCACTGGCTGCCCAGACCCCCTCGCAGGAACAATTTCGACCCTGTCGATTCGGATCGATTCGGTGACCCGAGGGTTCCAATTTTGGCTCGATTGAACTGTGGATTCCGACTTTGGATTGGATTTCTTTGTGTATGTCTCGGCTTGGGCCAACAGACGTCGATTCCAATGCCTTCAGAGTTGTTCGATGCATTTCGATGGTCGATTTCGATTCTCCGGCTTGATATTGGGTCATGATGCCCTCGCCTCCAAGATCGCCCAAAGAGGCCCCCAAGACCCAAGAGGGCCCCCGGGCGGCCCAAGAGATTCCCAAAAGGGTCCAAGAGACCTCCACACACGGCCCAAGAGGGGCCCCAACAGAGGTAATTCGAACTGGTATTTTGCAGGCTCCGCCCAAGACGACCCCCGAGACCGCCCGCAGGCGCCGTGAAACAAAAATGACGGTAGGTTTTCTGTTGTGTTCGGCCTTTGGGATTCCTCGCCGCGCCTTGTAACCGAAAAAACGGCTCAGGGGGGAGAGCTTGTCCCAGGAAACATTTTCAGGGGTTTGCGCAATGAGAAAATCAAGACTTCGGGGGCCTGGGTTCAGAGAAGGACGAGTTCAGGCAACGGTATGTCTTTCGGGGGGCCCCCGCGTCGCCATGGTTGGCTGCAGGTCGGTCCAGGCAGAGGTCCAGGAACCGAGGAGGAGGAGGAGGAGGAGGAGGAGGTGGAGGAGAAGGAGGAAGGAGGGAGGAGGAGGAGGAGGAGGAGGAGGACGAGAAGGAGGAGGAGGAGGAGGAGGACGAGGAGGAGGACGAGGAGGAGGAGGACGAGGAGGAGGAGGAGGAGAGGCTGGCAGAGGTCCAGGGACCGATGTTTTGAGCTGCTGTGGGCTCACTTCGCCGGCCAGGCCCAGGGTCCCAGATTCGGGCGAAGAGAACTATGCACATGCACTGATCCTGGCAAGGCCCATCCTTGACCCAGGATCGGTGCATATGCCTTCCTGGCCAAGGTAGGAGGGCGTATGCACCGATCCTGGGCTCAGGATGGGCCTGGCCAGAATCGGTGCATGTGCATAGTTCTCTTCCCTCTACAGATGTGCGCGTATGCGCCGTGCGCCTGGCCGAGCCCTGGACCCAGACCTGCCAGGCCTGTCTTCCACCACTGTGTCACCACCACCAGAAGCTGGAGGGGGAGGGGGTCCTCCTCCTCCTCCTCCTCCTCCTCCTCCTCCTCCTCCTCCTCCTCCTCCTCCTCCTCCTCGTCCTCCACCTCCTTCCCCCCTCCAACTTCTGGTGGTGGTGGTGGAAAACAGGCCCATCAAGACCCCCTCGGGTCATGAAAAATTGCGGCGGAATGTTTTTGGCTATTTGCTCCTCTCGGGGCCCTTACCTGGCCTCGGGACCGTCCAAAAACAATTCGGGACGAGAAGCCGTGCCCGGGAAATGGGTCCGGGCCTCTGGGGGTCGACGTTATGAACAAATCATTTCGTCGGGGGTCTGAGGAGGGCGCACAGGCGCCGGCCTTGGGCCCAGGGCCAGCCAGGACGTGTGCTCGCTGGCTGGTCTGCGCCGCCTGGGCACTCGGAAGCGGCCCAGCAGCGGTACCGGCCAGCAGGAAGGGAGGGGCAGCTTCGAGGAGTTGGATTCGGCAAGGTTCTTTGTTGCCTTCCTTTTGGGGGTCTCCAGTGGCCGTTTTCGGGCGCCGGGGCCGTCAAGAGCAGATGCGGGGTGAACAACTGCACTAGATGGACCCAGGGAGAGCTCTGGGGGCCGAGTTGGATCGTATCTGCCTTCGCGCCCCCCCCCTCCGACTCGAGCAATATTTGCTCGCGGCCCCACCAGCTCGGACCCGCCTCCAGCCCGGGCAGGTCTGCGCGCGGGCCGTGGGGTCGGCGACGGCGTGCCCGGCAGGCGCCCTCGCGGCCGAGGTCGCGCAGATCCTCCAGCTGGCCACCGACAGCAGCCTGGGCGCGGTCGGGGAGGCGTGCTGGCTTGTCGCCCTGGCCGTGCCGGATGCGCTCTTGCTCCGTGCCAGGCTGCATGCCGCAGTCCAGCCAATGAACAATTAGCCCATGCGTAGAGTGATGGGCCTGTTTTCCACCACCACCACCGCCATAAGTTGGAGAAGGAGAGGGTCCTCCTCCTCCTCCTCCTCCTCCTCCTCCTCCTCCTCTTCGTCCTCCTCCTCCTCCTCTTCGTCCTCCTCCTCGTCCTCCACCTTCTCCCCACCTCCAACTTGTGGTGGTGGTGGAGAACGGGCCCATCATAGAGATCAGCGTCGGCCGCTCGTCGACGACGGCCTGCCAGTTGGCGCGCAGGCCGCCGGTCTTCAATTGAGACGCCGAACGCTCCCCCAGGAGGCCCCGCGCGCCACAGGGGTTTCAAGCCGGTGCGAAACGCCGCCGGCACCTCGGCCTGGGGTCACGTCTGCAGTTTGGCAACCTCCGAAGGTCCACCATCGCATAATTTTAAGCAGTCAGCTGTTAGCATAGACCATGACGGTGCCATAAGTATACATGTTCTTTCCAGCCGCCACGGGACACGTGTCCCCGACGGTGGGGAAATCCATCGTGCACCATTCTTGGTTCGCTGAACTGTGTAGCGATCAGCCTCGGCCGCCAGTCGGCGGCCGCCTGCAAGTTGATGCGCAAGCCGCCGATCTTGCCCACCCGGCTCGTCACAGCGGTGCCTGCCTCGGCTTGGCTCTTTAATTGAGATGCCGAACGCTCCTCCACGAGGCCGTGGAGGAGCGTTCTGCCTAGGGTCATGTCTGGCGTCTGGCAACCTCCTCTGATCCACCGGCCCAGAATTTTATCATAACCAGTTGACAGAATACACCACAACGGTGCCGTTTGATCGAGCTGTCGCGTCTTGCTGGTTCCCGCCTTCTCCCCTCCTTTCTTCCTTGGGTCTTGGGTTAATCAGAGCGTGAATTACCTACCCCGCTTTCGCTTCCAGGCAAAACCAAGCCATACCACGCGCCCCCTCGTCAAGCGGCCTGACCAGTACAGGCTGCAATTTGGCATCGTTTGGTATCTCTTGGAAGCGAGGGTGGTCAAAAGCGAGGTAGGGTTGTTTTCCCCGTAGTTAACCTCAGGAGGTCATTCGTGCTGCCGGCTCCCCCCAAAAGCTCTTGGTTGGCAGTGGGCTCCGCACGTCCACCCCGTTCGCCACGTCCCTGTCTTTGTTTCTGTCCTTCTCCTCCTTGTCTTTGTCCTTGTCTTTGTCCTTGTCCTTGTTTTTGTTTTTGTCCTTGTCTTTGTCCTTGTCCTCTTCCCTTTTCGTAGCCGTTCTGGCTCTAGGACCTCGTGTCAGGAGGGGGGGGGGCCGCGCACGCGCTCCAAGCTTTTTGTTGCACGTCGATGGTGGCGCCCCTTGCCCCTGCTGGGTGGGCAGAACCTACGCAGTGGGATGGTGCACGCTCGGAATGCTCGTGGTCGCGAAGCTCGTCGTCTGCGTGCTGTGCGTGTGCTGTGCGCCTACATTTCGCCCGCCCTCGGCCTTTCCAACGACGCGACGTCGAGGTTGCCGAGCCTCTCGTCCAGAATGCACGTGCAAGGGTTCGCGGACGTCAGTTACATGCAGACCTTCGGCGCCGCAGTGGCTTCTGGTTTCATCTTCTTCGCGTCGCCGTTGCTGCGGCTGGCCCGACGCTCATTGCCGAGGAGCGGAAGATGATGTTGAAGGACAACCCCCGTTCAGGGAGTGCCGAACACCTAATTCCAAGTTTCTCTTTTTCCTGCCGTCGTTGTTCGGCCGCCTCCTCGCGAGGCGTCTCGTCCCATCGTCTCTGATGGTGCGCCGCGGCCTGTGGCGAGCACCCCTTCTCGTTGTGCACGGCGCGCTGTGCAGAGAGACCCCAGGTCGAGACGGGTAGACATGTTTATCTCTTTGTTACAGTGCAGTCGTGTGTTGCGAGAAAGCACGTTGAGCTGAGGCCCCGCCGCGCGCCACGCTTCGGGACGGCCTCTGGGCCGGCACGCGCGAGAGCGAGTGAGTTAGTGGTGGTGTGCTTCCACGTCGTGGTTCGGTGTCAGGGGCCGTAGCAGCGGTGTCCGAGTCGGTCCAGCTTTTGGTCACCATGTTCAGGACTGCGCAGTTGTTGTGTCAGGTTCTGTCCGGGGGCGTCTGCGACGGCTCCAATTTTGCAAACATTTGTCTGTTATCTGCGCTATCGTGTTGGTCATTATCCGGGGCCCGCTGCCTACCACAGCGTTGGCGTTCCGCACGGTTCTTCCTCAGCGCCGCCAGGCGTTGGAAACGATGAGATTTTCTGGCGCGATTTTGATTTCGATACCGAGTTTCGCATATCCGAAGCGCGTCAGGCAGCAGGATAATATTTCTCCTGCTGTAGAAGCCCAGCCTGCTTATCTACTACTGGGTGGTGGAATTCGTTGATCGCGTGCTGGTGCCCCTCCTGACGGCGCCTTGCCTGCTGTTCCACGTTCGGGCGGAGTTCATCGCAGTCCGAGGGCGAGTCTGCGCTGTCCGGCTCGTGCACAACCCCCCAGTGGGTGTGATGACGCCCTCCCCGCTCCTCTCGGTGCCGGTGGGCTTCCAGGTGCCATGGGAGACGGCTATGGCTGCACGTTCGGAATCCTGGCTCGCATTTCGGCGGAGCCCGTGCAGCTCTATGCGGCATTTTTGTTGCTGGGAACAGTTTTCTGCATTGATGCGGTTCGGGGCTGCGTTGTCGATGGGGACGTTGCGGGGCAACGGCGCCGCGCTCGCGCGGCGCATGGCCCCAGTTCTGAGAAGCTCCGCGGCGATCTGCATGATCTCGCCACTAAAAAACTTCATGGTGGCGACTCTTCTCTGCGCGTGCTTGCTGCCGCCGCGATAGGCGAATATCTGCCCCATCCACTCCTTTTGCGTGACCCAGTCCCTGAAGAGCCCCGTTGTGCTGAAGCCGCTGCCGTCGCTGCCGCTGCCTGAAGCCGCCCCCGCTGCCGTCGCTGTCGCTGTAGTCGCTGCCGATGCCGTCGCTGCCGCTGCCGTCGCTGCCTTTTGCGCGTTTCTGCCGCTGCCGTCGCTGGTGGCGATCGTTCGCGTCGCCGAGGTCATAGCGCGCTCGACAGTGATCGTGGCGCTCCTCTGCGTGACCCCGCTCCTGAAGAATTTCCCGGCGTCGACGCTCTGCGCGTTCTTGCTGTTACCGCCGCTGGTGGCGAACATCTGCACCTGCCAGGTGCAGGCGCTGATTGTTGCACTTCTGCGTCTCATCTTCTTGATGCCGAAGTGTATCGTGTTCCTGCTGGGCGCTTGCCTGGCAGCGCCTCGCGGGCAGTGATCGTCGGCCCTGGCCACGCGGTTGGGCGTCGCCATGCGCGGACGTCTCGGCGCCGAGCGCGGTCTACGAGTGCCTGGGGCCGTCCGCGAATCCAGGTCAGACCTTTGGTGCCGGACTGGCCACCGCATGCGAGAGCTTCGAGCGCCCCGCCTCATTCTTCTACCACCTCGGGGGCGGGCGCGGCGGCATATGGGGGTTCCTCCGCGCTCGATGGCCACGCGCGCGAGCGTACTCCTGGAAGTCAGGCCAGCGTGGGGCGCGCGGTCTGCCACGCGCGGGCTGCAGGTTTTAAGGCGTCATGTTCTCTTCATCTACTTGTTCGTCGTCATCCTCATCTTCTTCTTCAGCATCGCTGCGCAGATGGGTGTTTCGTGGGCGATGCCCCCGCGATGTGCGGATATGTTTGAGAACTGCCCATCGGCAGAAAACATGCCCCCCCCAGCATGTTCGTCGAAATTCCTGCACACTGCCAGCGGGCGTGGGCTTGGGAGTTCGAGGACCATGCTCGGGTGGGGGGGGAGTTGTTTGGCTTTTTGATATGCCGACGGCATCCTGGCCGCGGGGGCGCGCATTTTCGCTTTGCCCGCGGGGGCCGGCGGGAGCTGCCGCAGAGGGGACGCGGAGAAGGATGAGGAAGAGTAGGGCGACGAGGAAGAGCACGTGCATCTTGGAGAACTGCCAGTGGACTGACATATGCCCCCCGAGCATCTTCTTCGAAATGTTAGCCCAGTGGGCTTGGAATTTCGAGGGCCCTGCTATTTTCCTTCGTGTGTGAGTGTATATATATATATATATATATATATATCCGTAAGGGCTCCGCCCCCTGCCGCCGGCCCCCTCCCTCGGAGAATGGGCCATGGAAGAGCTAAGTCATGAGGTCTTGGCGCTGTCGTGAAGCAGTATCGAAACTTCATGCGAAGCCGATTCGCAATCAGCAAAACCAACTGATCACAAGAGGGGTTACCACACCTGGCGATTGGTAAGACGTGTATGGTTTACGGGCTTGGTTACCACACCTTGCGATTAAAGGGCCGAGGGAGTTCTCGCAGTTTGGGTTACCACGCCTTGCGATGGATGTGCGTGAAGGGTGGCACCGAATTTCAGAAATGTTGCACATCTCCTGTGTTTTTGGACCCTGACCCCGCGGATCTGCGTGAGGGGTAGCGCCGAATTTCAGAAATGTGGCAAATCCCCTGTGTTTTTGGACCCTGACCCCGCGGATCTGCGTGAGGGGTGGCACCGAATTTCAGAAATGTGGCAAATCCCATGTGTTTTTGGACCCTGACCCCGCGGATCTGCGTGAGGGGTGGCACCGAATTTCAGAAATGTGGCAAATCCCATGTGTTTTTGGACCCTGACCCCGCGGATCTGCGTGAGGGGTGGCACCGAATTTCAGAAATGTGGCAAATCCCATGTGTTTTTGGACCCTGACCCCGCGGATCTGCGTGAGGGGTGGCACCGAATTTCAGAAATGTGGCAAATCCCATGTGTTTTTGGACCCTGACCCCGCGGATCTGCGTGAGGGGTGGCACCGAATTTCAGAAATGTGGCAAATCCCTGTGTTTTTGGACCCTGACCCCGCGGATCTGCGTGAGGGGTGGCACCGAATTTCAGAAATGTGGCAAATCCCTGTGTTTTTGGACCCTGACCCCGCGGATCTGCGTGAGGGGTGGCACCGAATTTCAGAAATGTGGCAAATCCCATGTGTTTTTGGACCCTGACCCCGCGGATCTGCGTGAGGGGTGTTGATTTCGAGCCCCCCAGCAATTCAGACAACGCGCCCAGGGGACGCTAAAAATCCCGTTTGGGCCTCCCCCCCCTCGCGCGGTCAATCAACTAGTTACAGTAACCAGCAAGAAGTCAACTAGTTACAGTAACCAGCAAGAAGCAGAACTGTAACACTGGAAACTACAAACTACAACTGGTACAGGAAACTGCGAATCACGCGCCTCGCAGCCTGGTGGCCCCACAAGGGGGCCGGCGGATATATATATATATATATATATATATATATATATATATATATATATATATATGTATACATACGTATATGTATCTGCGATTTCTTCTGCCCGCTTGTTCCCCGGCTCTTCTGATTTTACGAAGGCACCTTGGCGGCGAGCGCGTGCACCCGCTTTGCCCGCGGAAGCTTGCGGTAGCTGCCGCGAGGAGGGGGAGGAGGTAGAGCAGGGCGATGAGGATAAGGGCATATATCTTGGATTGGCACCGGGCTGGGATACCTCGACCATGCTCGGGCGGCATTAGCGCGAAGATACGGGGCCATCATGGTCAATGAGAGTGAGGACGAACGGCGATGGATTGAAATGCCCCCCCCCATGCCCAATAATCTTCTGCGCGTTCCTTTTCCTGGCCGACCCCCCCGGTCACCTGCGCCTTCTTGGCAAGGGTTTTCGCGTCGAGATCCCGTTCGCCACGATATCTTCATAGAGCTCCGAGAGGTTAGAAAAAATACCGTTCCCGCGAGCAGGGGGGATGAATGTGCTTTGATATCGAAGGCATTGCATGGCGCTTGCATTGCGCCGCGTTGCGTTCGCACTGCATTTCATCGCAGGCGATGTTTCTCCCCCAATCCCCGAGTTTCGCCCAAAAAGTTTGGCCGCTCAGAAAAATGGAAAAACCCTGGGATACACCCCAAGGGGGCTATTCGGACGCACCCCTATCGAGGATGGGCACCCCCCCATCGTATATCCCAGGGTTGGGCCCCAAATTTCTAGTCCATTCGGAAACCCCACGAAGCCTGGGATAGGGGTCGACATATCCCCTGTTATTTCATTCGCATTGCATTTCCATCGCACTGCGTTGCAGTCGCGCCGCGTGGCACCCGCGCTCTCGTCGCGTCGCGCTAGGCGTTCCGGCGACCGCGGTCCGAGCGCCGCCCAGGCCCCCGGAGGCCAGGACACGGATGGACCGGGGCACGGAAAACCAACGAAACGACGCCCTTCCTTGCAAAGTCACATTCTTTCGGGGGAACGCAAGACCCGGGTTTGCCAGGACTCGGGTTCGCCATCGTTTTTTGACGACCGCGCCTCGGATTTTGACGAGGAGGAGTTTCGTGGGATGTCTGCAGCGGGAGGCCTCGTCAAAATGCAGGCTCGGCCTCGTCATTTTTTTGACGACCTCGTCGGGGATTTCCGAGTCCCCCGTACCCGGGTCTTACGTCTCCCCGGTTCTTCAGCACGTGTGAAATTGTTTCTCTTGCGCTGCAAAATTCGGTCTTGTGTGCGGGTTTCAGGGGTTTCTGCAACATGTTCGGGTCTGTGTCCGGATTCGTTTGGGAAATGTTGCAATTCTTTTGTTCGTGTCGCCATCTGAAACACATGGTTTCGAGGTATGTTGGGTGTCCGGGTCTAGCGTGTCCGGGCGCGCGGGGCCTTGAGCCGTGTTGCACGCCCGCATTTTTCAGCGGCATTTCCAACCCAAGCCGCCCAAAAGCCGACCGCCCGCCAAGAGAACCGTGGGAGGGGCCCGGGAGGCGCGACGGGCGAAGTTGAAACGCCGCCGCGAACGGCATGCCCAGAATCACATCGCAGAGACCAGCGCGCGGGCTGAAGTATTGGACGACCGATCTGCAGAGGCAGCCAGGGCACGTGCGTCGACGCAGCGGCGCGAAACCAGCGCGCGGGCTGTAGTATTGGACGACCGATATGCAGAGGCAGCCAGCGCGCGTGCGCCGACGCAGCGGCGCGAACAGCTTCTGAACAAGAACAACAACAACAACAACAACAACAACAACAACAATCACAATCACAACAACAACAACAACAACAACAACAACAACAACAACGACAACAAAAACACCTTGAACACGTCCAGCGGGCATTCGACACGTCGGCGCGCACTCGCACGCGCAGCCTGCAGCAAAGACAGGGCACTAGGGATGTAGTCAGTAGCTCCAGGGGCGCGCGCAATTCGGCCGCAGCCTTATCAAGCTGGAAGAGGCCTCCCAAGAGCACTCGCCCAGCGAGCCGCCCCCAGACCCTTCCGCCTTTTTTCCGCCTCCCCGTGAGAACTTTGAGCGCAGGTGCATTAAGTGTTGTCGTGTGTTCCTCCACTTTTCCTTGCCCTGGCTTCACTTCCAGTTTTTGCTGCGGCTTCTGCTCCTGATCCTGTTTTTTGTTACTGCCCCTGCCTTCCTCCTGCTCCTGCTCCTGCGCCTCCTCCTTATACCTGCTCCTCCCTCTTTTCTTTTCTTTCCTCCTTCCCCCCTCCTCCCCCCTCTCTGCCGCCCCCGTCGCCTCTCTTCCCCTGCCCGCGCCCCCCGCCCCCTGCCCCCCGCGACCGCGGCCATTTGTGGTTCACGCGCTGAGGCGCTGAGTTACCACCTCGCACATTGCGCCCGCGAAAGGCGCCAGTGACTCACGCGCCCAAACGTGCCCTCGAGCCACGACGAGTGGCGCGGCCCCCCCCGCGCGCCCAGGGAGCCTCGGCCCCGCCTGGCCCGGCGTGGACGCGGACCAGGAGTTCCCCCGGATGGTCGGCGAGGAAGACGCGGCGGCGGGCGACTTGCCCTGGGCTTGCTCCGTTTTCGCCGCTGTTCCCGCGGCGGGCCGATGCCATCTAGTTGGGCCGTCGCCTGCTGGGTGGGCGTTGCGGTGTCGTGCTGCCGCCCTCCCTGGTCGGCGAGACGACGCCGCGGGCGGTCGCGGCTGTCCTCCCCGGTTTCGACGGCCTCGCCGCCGACGCCGCCGACCACTTGCGCCACTTGCGCCGGCTCCGCCAACGACGACCTGGACTTCAACGAGGCGGCGGCGGCGGCGGAAAGATTGTTTGCCGACCTATGCCAGGCGTCGGCAACCGTCAACCCGCCACCAGAAAAAATGAATGCGCCCATAATTGGGGGTCAGACAACAGTAGAGACCACCAGGGAAGCTTAAGTTTAGCAGCCTCGCGGGCACGTCCGTGGGTCTAGCCCGTCCGAGTCCAGCGGAATCCGCCGAGTTTGGCGTAGTTCGGCATAGATGCGGGATTTGATATGGTCCAGTTTGTGTTCGAAGCGACCTGACTCGGCCAGGTAGCTCTGAGTCGACCCTTTCGAAGACCATCTAGGAGCTGCTTCCTCATCTTCAGGAATTAGCAGCGACGTGCACATGCGATATCAGAGGTCCGCGCAAATCTCCCTGGCCAGCGCCTGGCACCATAGAGAGCTCCACCGAAGGCCCAATAGGCGACGTTCGAATGCGTTCCCCCCGCCCAGAACACCGTTTCGTGCCACCCATACGGAGCTCCACCGAGGACCCCATTGGCCGCAGCCGCGCGCGTTTCCCACGCCGAGTACAATGTTTCGGGGCCCCGTTGGGAGTTCCATCGGATGGCCCAGTGGCCGCTGCCGCGCGCGCCTCCCGCACCCATCGCGGCACTCGCTTAACGTTTTTCGTGGCTTCTCAAGGAGTTCCACCGAGGTCGGTACCCACAATGCTGAATTCATAATTGCATATGCTTGGGTTGTTCGCTTGGAGTCTTTCGCCTGGATTGTCATCCCTTGGCGATAGCGGGCGTGGCCACGGGTGGGAGGGGGGGGGGGGCACGCAACGATTCGCGCCGGCGCCGTCTTGCAATGCTGATGTATGGGTTATTTCCAGACGGCGCCAACGCGAGATGCGACGTGACCAGTGGGGGGAATGAGGGGGGAGGGGCCAATCGCGGGCGTTATGTATGTCAGTTCGTTTTTCTTGTATCATTTTCCTTTGACCACCTTCCCCGACCCCTTCTTCGTCGTGAAACAATCACGGCGCAACGTTCTGGGTCATTGTCGGACCCAGGGACCCCGACAGGCACCGGGGACCGTCAGAAAACTATTCGGTATGCGAAGGTTCGTGGAAAGGGTCCAGACCTGTGGGGAGCCACGTTGTGACAAGATCACGACGTCGGGGGATTGGGTTTGATTGCCCCGAACCGTGGCGGAGAACACGTTCGATATCGTGGCCAACATACTGGTGCCCGTTACGCATTCGCGTTGGCAGCACGGTCGTTTGTGTGATAACGCACACAGCACCAGCATCTAATTCAAACTATTTTGCTTTCTGCTGTCCGACTTGTGCATTGACAGCTTGGCGGCTCTTGGCGCAGTAGTTTGAACCTTGGGCTATCCGCCCGCATCCTTTCTAAGAAGAAGAATAATAATAAAACATGATTATCCACTGCTTGGGGCCGTGCGAATTTCTCAAGTAGACGATGGAACCCCCCTTCCTGGCGCGCAAAGCGCGCCAGGGAGGCTGTGCCAAAAGCGCAGCCAGGGGGTCCAGCGCCGATCCAAGACATCCGCGCGGACCCTCGAAAGTTGATGTTGGTGTAGCTTGTTATGATAACATTATTATGGTTTCTCTCCCCGCTCCCACTTTGCTGCTGTGTTTCCAAGCTTCTGTTCGGCGATCAGCGGCTGAACGGCCCACGCCTCGAGCAGTCAGCGGAGACGTCAGTCCATCGTCGCGACGAGGGGGCCCTTTTTTTCAGTTGGCATACCTTGCCCAATCACGAGTACCCCTGTGTCCCGTATGCAGCGACACATGCCCGCTGCATTCCTATGGCAGCGTGGTAGCGGGGCCTTTGGACGGGTCTCGTGTCCTCCCGCGTGTCCTCCAATAGAGTTCGACTACAAGCGTTATACAGTTGACGTGTGGAGAAGAGGAAAAGGAGGAGGAGGAGGAGGAGGAGGAGGAGGAGGAGCACGAGGAGGAGGAGGAGGAACACGAGGAGGAGGAGGAAAAGGAGGGGAGGAAAGAGGAAAGAGGAGGAGGAGGAGGAGGAGGAGGAGGAGAGAAGAGGGGGAGAGGAGGAGAGAGGAGGAGGAGGAGGAGGAGGAGGAGGAGGAGGAGGGGGAGGAGGGGGGGGTCGCCGCGCCCAGCTCCCGGTGCAAGGGACGCTCCGCGCTCCCGCCGGGGCGCTCCGCGGCGCGCGGGCACTGCAGCGCAGCTGGATTTTGGCAGCGAGCTCGCTCCGGAGGCGACGGCAGGGGCGCAGGCAGCGGAGGCCCACGCCAAGAAACACCCTGGTCGCCCATGCCAAGTGGAGGCCCATGCCAAGAAACACCTCCACCTCCTCCTCCTCCTCCTCCTCCTCCTCCTCCTCCTCCTCCTTCACTCCGATAATATATGCCCCTAGAGCTAAGACAGGCTCCAAAGGCAAGGGGAGGGGTCGGAGGTCGGGGGGTGGGCTTGGGTGAGGGTCCCCGTGCCTTTGGAGCCTGCCTCCCTGGGGCTGCGTGCCCATTTCGGGGAGTGCAGGACGGCCAGTGCCGCTTCTATGCGGAGTGCGCTGGCTGTATTGCGATGTCTGGGGGGTGCAGAAGCTACCCGACTCAGAGTCCTCTATCTCTGCACGTAAGTCTGACGCAGCGTGCTGTAGCAGTATGACAGGGGTGACGGCAGGACTCCACGAGCTATTCATTCATTCATTCCCCCTCCTCTACCTCCTCCTCCTCCTCTTCGTCCTCCTCCTCTCCTCCTTCTCCGCCTCCCCATGCCAAGAAGCACCCTGCTCGCCTCCAGGGTGCCCTGGGGGTTCTTGGGTTTCGATGGTTCTGCCATGGAGAGCGTGACGCTCACACACCAAGAATTCAATTGACGTCCTGGGGTCTCAGAGTTGGGCTTCTTGTGGAAGATTTTTTTTGTAGCCGGGCCCCTACCATAGCCCAGGGCGCGGGTACTACACGCATTCGCCGGCGAGCATCGCCAAAGACAAAGATCATCGGCGCCCTGGGACATACGTATTGCGCCCCCCTAGTCGTTCGCCCCCGTCGTCGCCTCCGATCACTGCTGAACAAAAACAGCTGCGTTAGCATACATCGTCGGAGGTCCGCGCAGATTTCTTGGATCTGCGCTGGACTCCCCGCGCGGCGCCTCCGGCCTCGCTCCTGGCACCACGCGCCTGGGAGAGGGGTCGAGCACTGATGGAGTAGATCCGCGCAGACCTCCGACAGTTGGTGGTGACGCCGCCCCTCCTTCTACGAGCGCAGATCCTTCCCGAAAGTACAGCCAAGACTCGGAAGGGGCTCGATGCTCCTTAGGTTCCTCCAGTGCTGTTCCTCTTGCCCTCCTGGGGCACGGAGGCGCTTACAGGGCCACGAAGGGGCTTCGTTCCTTATTTAGCGTTGCTTCTTTCAGCGGCCCGACTGTACTTCGCGCACCTCGGCATGAACTCAGCCCAGCGGTCCTAAAACCTCCCCGCGAAGCAGCGGGTCGGAGGCTGGCGCCGCTCGGGGCACTGGTGTTTGACGCGCAGTCGGCTACGCGTAGCCTCAAGTCGAGCTTGTCCCTCTACAGAAGGAATATCCCAAAATAGTCAAAACATAGTCAGAGGATTATTTTTCGAGTATTGTTTGACCAGTTCGGAGTATTGTTTGACTATGCCTTATTTTTCGTCCAAGATCCCCCTGTGGGGGGACATGCCCGACCTCAGCGTGGCCCTAAGCAGCGAATGCATGTGGGGGTCCCAGCTCCTTGGCAGGGAAGCGCCAGCGCGCCGCCCACCTGCCGAGCCCGTATGTTGTGCCGTCGTGCGTGCCGTGCAGGCTCGTGGTCTGGAGCCTCGTGGATGAGCGCGCCGCCCGCGTGCCGTGGCCGCCCTCTCGAGGGCGACGAGTGTGCCGCGCCGTACTCCCCAGGCAGCGCGTGGTATCACGCCGAGCTGCTGCTGTTTAGGGTCTCTGGGCCGGTGCACGCTCGCCTCCGCCACGACTTCGGCCCTGCTGTCCCAAGGCCTCCCCGCGAAGCAGCGGCTCGAAGGCTGACCCTGCTCGGGCGCTGGCTCTCGCCGTGTAGTCGGCTACGCGCAGAAGTGATTCTTCGCCCAGTTGGGTGCGGCAGTTCGGCCAGTCCCTCCCGACACCTTCCTGAGGAAGGTGTTCGGAAGTTTGTTGGGAAGGTTCTTCCAGAAAGCAGTCCTGAGGGAGCTTTCAGGAATGTTTTGTTTGGAAGGTCCTTCCAACAAAACCTTCCTGGGGAAGATTTGGGGAGATGGTTAGAAAGGTTCTTCCAAAACAAATCCTCCTGAGGAAGGTTTTAGGAAGATTGTCAGGGTGGTTCTTCCAAGCAAAAGACCCGGAGGAAGATGTTAGGAAGGTTTTCAGGAAGGTTCTTCCAACTAACCCTCCCGAGGAAGGTTTTAGGACGGTGTTTTGGAAGTGCCTTCCAAAAAGCCATCGTGAGGCAGGTTTTAGGAGGGTTGTTAGGAAGGTTCTTTCAAGAAGGCCTTTTGAGTTAGGAGAGGAAGGCTCTTTCCCAAAAACATTCCCGAGGAAGGTTGTTGAAGGTTTTTAGGAAGGTTAAGGACAATTGCCCTGAAGGTGGTTTTGGGAAGGTTGTTAGGACAGTTCTTCAAAAAAACACTCGTGAGCAAGGTTGTAGGAAGGTGTTTAGGAAGGTTCTTCCAACAATCCATACTGATACATGTTTTAGGAAGGTTTTTAGGAAGGTTCTTCCAACGCGCTCTCCTGAGGAAGAAGTTCGGCAGGTTTGTTTTGACGTGTTTCCAACCAACCCTCTGGAGTAAGGTTTTAGGAGGGTTTTTAGGAAGGCCCTTCAAACACACCTTCCTGAGGAAGGTTTTACGACAGTTGTTTGGGAGGTTCTTCCACACACACTTTCTTGAGGAAGGGTCCAGGAAGGTGTTTAGGAAAGTTCTTTCAACACAACTTGTCCCAAGGAAGTTGGCAGACAAATCTTTAGGAAGGTTCTTCCAACAAGCCCTCCCGAGGAAGGTTTTCAGGAAGGTCTTCCCACAGAAACAGCCATCCTGAGGATGGTGTTAGGAAGGTTCCTCCAACAATCCATCCTGAGAAACGGTTTTAGGACGGCTTTAAGGAAGGTTTCAGATGTAGAACACATAATAATAATCAACAAACAAATCCGGATGAATGTTTCAGGGAGACGTTTAGGAAGGTTCTTCCAAACAAACACGGTTTGTGGCAGGTTCTTGGATGATTATGTGTAAGGTTGTTTTGTAAGGATTTAGAAGGTTGTTTGAAAGGTTTGTCCCAACCATCCTGTGGTGTTGGGCCCTCGTTTTGAAGAGACAGCGCCCCGCGTCACCTCCTCCTCACTTCTCCTCCCCTTCCTTCTCCTCCTCCTCCTCCTCCTCCTCCTCCTCCTCCTCCTCATCGTCACCATCGGCATCATCCCACCCATTTTGGCACACCCCTCACACGGCTCGTGGCCCCACAGGGAGCTCCACCGAATGCCCCAGTAGCACAGGCCGCATGCAGGGACCGCGCCTACTTTGGCACAACCTTTACGCGGTTCGTGGCCCCACAGGGAGCTCCACCGAAGGCCCCAGTGGCACAGGCCGCATGCGGGGACCGCGCCTATTTTGGCACACCCTTTACGCGGTTCGTGGCCCCACAGGAAGCTCCACCGCCCCAGTGGCACAGGCCGCACGCGGGGACCGCCACCCATTTTGGCACACCCCTCACACGGTTTGTGGCCCAACAGGGAGCTCCACCGAAGGCCCCAGTGGCACAGGCCGCATGCGGGGACCGCGCCCATTTTGGCAAACCCTTTACGCAGTTCGTGGCCCCAAAGGGAGCTCCACCGAAGGCCCCAGCGGCACAGGCCGCACGCGGGGACCGCCACCAATTTTGACAGTTTGTTCACACGGTTCGTGGCCCCACAAGGAGTTCCACCGAAGACCCCAGTGGCACAGGCCGCACGCGGGGACCGCACCCATTTTGGCACACCCTTCACACGGTTCTTGGCCCCACAGGGAGCTCCACCGAAGGTACGAGTGGCACACACACACACACACCCCTCACACGGTTCGTGGCCCCACAGGGAGTTCCACCGAAGGTTCCAGTGGCACATGCCGCACGAGGCGACCGCCACCCATTTTGGCACACGCTTCACAGGGTTCGTGGCCTCACAGGGAGCTCCGCCGAAGGTACGGTTCGTGGCACCACAGGGAACTCCACCGAAGGCCCCGGTGGCACAGGCCGCACGCGGGGACCGTCACCTATTTTGGCACATCCCTCACACGGTTCATGGCCCCACAGGGAGTTCCACCGAAGGCTCCAGTGGCACAGGCCGCACGCGGAGACCGCCACCCATTTTGGCACACCCCTCGCACGGTTCGTGGCCCCACGGGGAGCTCCACCGAAGGCTCCAGCGGTACAGGCCACAAGCGGGGACCGCCACCCATTTGGTACGCCCCTCACACGGTGCGTGGCCCCACAGGGAGCTCCACCGAAGGTTCCAGTGGCGCAGGCCGCACGCGGGGACCGCCACCCATTTTGGCACACCCCTCACACGGTTCGTGGCCCCACAGGGAGCTCCGCCGAAGGCCCCAGTGGCACAGGCCGCACGCGGGGACCGCCACCCATTTTGGTACACTTTTTGCGCGGTTCGTGACCCCATTGGGAACTCCACCGAAAGCGGTACCCACAATGGGGTATTTGCAGCTGCATATGGTTGAGTCCTTCGTCAAATGAATTGGGCGATCCTGGTAAAGGTTGAAAGGTTGTTTTGGCAGCTTTGTCGGAAGGTTGTTGAAAGTTTTTGGGAGGTTGTTGGAAGGTTTTCGGAATATTGTTTTGGAGGTTGTTGGAAGGTTCTTGTACGGTTTCAAAGAAAACGTTACAATGTTCGTCCTCGCTCCCCGCCCGTGGAGCCCATGAAACACCTTCCAAAAACTTTTCAAAACTTTCCTCAGGAAGAATCCAGGAGGGGTTCTGCGAACTGCCGCGAACGCTCGTAAAAGCTTGGGTCGCTCCTGCGCGTAGCCGGGCGTGGCGGGTGCTGGCGTTGGCCCTGCCCGAGCTGCAGCGGTTCTTGCAGCTATGCGGCAGGGGCTATAAGATGGCCACATGCGAACCCGACCTCTGCCCCCCACGACTTCTGAGGGGCAGGGGGGTGTTCACTTCGTTCAGGAGCTCCCGAGCGAAGTGAACCCCAACCCTCCCCCTCAGAAATCGTGGGGGGCAGGGGTCGGGTTCGCATGTGGCCCCCTAGGCTAGGTTTCACCTCGGCGCAAGGAAGAGCGGCACGAACATACATTATCGAATGTCCACGCGGATTGCGAAAGTCTTACGGCCAGTGCAGCCAACCCTGTTCGCTGGGACGAGGAGAAGGAGGAAGGGGAGGAGGAGGAGGAGGAAGAGGAGTATCAAGAGGAGGATGAGGAACCAAAGAAACCAAAGGGGATACAACACACGGGAAAGGTCTTCTAAGAGAGGGGTGCTCCCCCAGGGGGATGGGTCACAACCCCCAGGATCCCCCCTGGGACACCCCCCGGGTTCCCCCTGGACCCAGGGACTCCCCCCCCATGACCCCCGTAAGGGTCTGATCGAAGTGCCCTGGCACATGCAGCTTTCCAGTTAAATTGCTGACAACAAGGACCATGCAAGCAAGCACTCTTACGATTGCGCTACCACTCGTTTTCGCTCGCCGCCGTCAGCGCTCCACTTGGCGGCGGCCTCACACTTACAATCGTCTTGCGCTTGCGTTACAGAGGAGTACTTCAGCGGCGGCCCTGTGGATGGATTTCTTTGCGCGGCGGCCCTACAAAACAGTGTCTTTGCGACGGAGTTATAACAGGATTCTGGATCCAAAGTAATGACAGAAAAGACGCACAGCTTACGTAGTCAGGCGAAAGACCCAACCATATTCAGTTGTGAATATCGCGCTGGTGAATATCGTCTTCGGCAGAGCTCCCTATCGGGCCACGAAACGTTTGAGGGATGGGCCGGAATGGGTGGCGTGGACGCTTGCGAACACCGCCAATAGGGCCTTCGGTGGAGCTCCCGATGGGGCCGCGATGCGTGCGAGGGGTGTGCCTACAAGTGAAGCGGGGACCCATGCGAACACCGCCACTGGAGTCTTCGGTTGAGCTCCCCATGGAGCCACCAAACGTGCAACGAGTGGGCCGAACTGGATGGGGTGTGGGCATGCGAACACCACAACTGAGGCCTTGGGTAGAGCTCCCCATGGAGCCACCAAAATTCTGCGGGTGTGCCAAAATGGGTGGCGCGGTCGCTTGCGAACACCACCACGGAGGCCTTCGGTGGAGCTCCCCATGGAGCCACCGGGCGTGTGAAGAGTGCCGAAATGGATGGCGGGGGCGCATGCGAACACCGCAACTGTGGCTTTTGGCGGAGCTCCCCATGGAGCCACGAAACGTGTGAGGGGTGTGTCGAAATCGTTGGCGGGGACGCTTGCGAGCACCGCCACTGGAGCCTTCGGTGGAGCTACCCATGGGGCAACGAATCGTGTGAGGAGTGTGCCGAAATGGGTGGCGGGGTCGCATGCGAACACCTCCACCGGGGTCTTCGGTAAAGCCCCCCATGGGAACGCGAAGCACGCGAGGGGTGTGCCGAGTCGGTTGCGGGGGCGCATGCGAACACCGCTTCTGGAGCCTTCGGTGGAGCTCTCTAAGGGGCCGCGAAACGTGTGAGGGGTGTGCCGAATCGGTTGCGGGGGAGCATGCGAACACTGCAACTGGGGTCTTCGGTGGAGCTCCCTATGGGGCCGCGAAACGTGTGAGGGGTGTGCCAAAATCGGCGGCCGTGACGCATGCGGATACCGCTATTGGGGCCTTCGGTGGAGCTTCCTATAGGGCCACGAAGCGTGTGAGGCGTGTGCCGAAACAGAACCATGCGGATGTGAGAGGCAAGGATGGCAGGCCGGAGGAGGGGGATGAGGACGAGAGGAGGGGAAGGAGCGCGGGGCGCGGTCTTTTTCAAAACGAGAACCCAGCACCAGAGGAAGGCTGGGCACACATAGACGGGAAACCCGAAGAACACCATGAACACATATACTTGGCACAATTATTTCCGTATCGACGGTTGGAAATGATTGCACAAGAGCGTGTTCAGCAATCGGAATTCCAAAACGCCTTAACAGCACATCTTGCTCAGCAATCGGAGTTCCAAAACGTTGTGCTGTACCGTGTTTTCTGCACGTCCGGAGCCAATGACCTTGTAGCACGTATCGTTTTGGAGCTCCGACTGGTGGTCACGCCGTCCATCCGCGCTTTTGAGTTCTGATAGTTGAAGAATTCTATCTTGGCAATATCTTTGTTCCCCCGCACTGAACACCAAAATGATTGGCACCATAAAAATGTTCAAAGGTAGCTGTGTTGCGTTATTTTGCCTCGGCGTCCTGCTGTACCTATCATGTAGAGCGCCACAAATGATTCCGTTTGGAAGGCCGCCGTTGAGATCATAATTCAGGGAGGATGCCGCATCAGGAATTTTTGTTATAAGGCAGCCACAATGCGAATCTTGTTGTAAGACCGTCACTAAGAAACAACCTTGTTGCAGGGCCGCACCACAAGACAATCGTAGCTAGCCAAACACAGAAAGAAATCTGTGTTACAACTCCTCCACACAATGAGTATGTTAGAAGTACAACGAATTTGTTTTATATAGGGCCGCCACAGGAGGACGTCGCGTTGTATGGACACCACAACGAGAATGAATCTTTTTGGGCGCGCAGAAACAGCCGGTTTGTTATGCAAGGGAACCGCATGCAGAAATCCGTTGTAACGCCGCCGCACAATTAATTATTGGTTCATAGGCACAAATAATACATATGGCCGCCACAAGAGGACATCGTTCCGTCACGCTGCCACACGAAGAACTTTACCGCACGGCTGCCACACAGGGTCGGGTTGCAAAACCGATGTTGCAAGTTGTAGTGTCGTTGCAGCGATAAGCCGTATGTGTAAGCCCGTTTCAGCAGAACATGGATTGTAACATGCCGCTGCCAAATCATGCCAGTGCAAAGCCGCCACAGAAGAACATTATTTCGTAAGGCCGCGACAAACGGTAATCATGTGAATGGCCCCCCACAGGAATCATTCTCACGCGCCGCCACAGCAGGATTTTTTGTTAATATATATATATATATATATATGTTAAAAAGACCGCCACACAAACATACTCCGGTTGTGAAGATTTGTCAGGAGGAACTCGTTGTGTCAGGCCGCCTCACGGACACTTGTCTGGCAAGGCCACCACAAGTTGTTCTGCACCAGGAAGCATTTGTGCAAGGCCACCCCCGACGACAAAGATTGACAACGGCATTTGAAGAGGACATTATTGGCCACAATACTAAACGACGTTGCAAGGCCGCCACAACGTGCAATCATGTCGCGAGGCCTCCATAATAGGAGGTATCGCACTGAGACCGCTGCGAAGGGAGACCGCTGCAACGCCGCCACAAACTTAATATCATTATGTTTGTTTTGTCCACCCGCTATGGCTTGTGTTCCTGTTGTTCGCGCCCTGGCGCGCCCCGCGTCAGTTGCGCCGTGCCCCCCCCCTTCGCCGCCCCGATCCTTCGCCCCGTGCCCCTCGTGATCTCCCATTGTCGATCTCCCCCGCCTCCACATTGATCGCCGTTGCCGCCGTCGACGCCCTCGCCCCCCCCCCCTTTCCCCCCATTATCCCCGCGTGTTTTTCTCGCGCCACTCTCCGGTGGGATGAAACAATCAAACGCAAATTTGCGCGGTGGTTCTGAGGGCGGGCGGCGAGAGCCTCGAGGGTGATGTTGGGAAGGCAGAAGTGCATCGATTGCGCTCTTCACCGCTACCCCCCTTGCCCCCGTCGCATTCGCCGCCCCCCCCCCATCCGCCCCCCCGCGCCCCGGGATGACGAAGGGGCGAGCAGCTGGCTGAGCGGATCTCCTTGCCTCTCCCCCCCGGCCCCCCCTCGCCCTGCCCCCCCATCTCCCCCCCGACGAGACGGGGTCGCGGCGGCGACGGTGGGCGACGGGGGGGAGCGTCGGAGCCGGGAGGGCGACGCATAGGGCGAGATCTTCGCGGATACGTCTCCGCGTCAATCTCCGCCCCCGCCCCGCCCCCCGCGCCCCCCCGATCGCCCCGCCGCGTTGCGGAAGCGCGAGGACAGGGGCGGAGTAGCGGCGATAGAGACGGGGGCGGGGAGGGGGGAATGCGAGGGCAGACGCGGGAATGCGCGGGGGAGGAAGCCGCGGAAAAGGACGGGGCGAGAAACGCGACAGTGGGGGGGGGAGCAGGCGGGGGCACCATCACTTGCCCAGCGTTGGCGCGGCGCGCAGAGGCGGGGAAAAAATGGGCGCGGTTTCCCGCGTTCACTGCGCGCCGCCGGATTTCTCCCCGACGCGCCTTCCATATGCTTGTCCGCATTTTCTTATGTTATTCTTTTCATGTCACCCCCGTCGTCGCTGCAGCCGCTGCCGCCCCCTCGCCCTCGCTCCCCCACGACATCGCAAGCGCGCCCGCCCCCCCCCCCCCCGTCTTTGAAGAGGGGGGTGCGCGTCGCCGACGGGGGCGGGGGGGCGATCGTGACATCGCGTCGGGTCCTGGAAAGCCCCCTCTTCATCCCCATCCTCATCCCCGTCGCAATCCACGCCGTCATCGTCGCCGTCGCTGTCGCCCGCCCCCGCCCCCCCCTCGGCGCTCGCCCGTCCCGCCCCTTCTTTCCGCGGCGAGGAGATGGCGCGCCGATGATCAGGGGGCGGGGGGGGCGAGGATGCGCGCGGGGAGTTTCGGCCCAGGGGCCGCGCGCAGGCTGCGCAGTCGCGGAGGCGCGCGTTCCTCCTGCGGCCGCCGCCCTGGGGGCGGGAAGGCTGGCGTTCTTCCTGCGGCCCCAGGGTCGGCTGCACCGCGCGCGTGGACTTCCCGCTCGATCCAATCTCCCCTTTCTCCTCGCCAGAACTATTCGCGTCACTGTTTCGTATGAGCTCCATCTCCGAAGTGGGCGCGCGACGGCGGCGGCGGAACGGGGCGGCGACGATGGCGCGGCGCGGGGGGGGGGGGGCGGATTGCACGTGCGTCGGCAGTTTGGTTGTGCGAGCGCGATTCTTACACCTCATTCACTTTGCCGCGCCATGGCAATCAAACGCAAGTCGCGGATTACACGCCGCGTGCGAAGTCGATTGCGCCATTGCAGCACCCAGGGATATACGTGTGTGTGTGTATATATATATGTGTGTGCGCGTGTAGAAGAAATAACGCCCGCGACCTCCCCCCGCAACCTCCCGGGCGGATGGGGTATCCGAGGAAGGGGCCCACTTCGACTCGATGACGACGTTCCGTGATTCCCGGCAGCGGTGGCCCGGGGAACCTGGGGCCCCGGCGCAGGCAGAGCAACGCGGCGATTAGATTGTGCCGTTTGCCGAGGGCCTCTGCTCAAACGGCTCAAGTACTCGCGCTCGTTAGCAGTTATCCGAGCGGCTTCGAGTGGTTTGGCCAACTTCGCGGCAGTCACTGACATAACCCCCCCGACTTGCAATTGCAAGCATGACGCGCTTCGCTGCGTGCCACCGAGCGTCATTCGCGCGCCCGCGCGCGCTCGGGCCCCGTCGGGGGACCGAGAGACAAGTCCTTTTCTTTCCGCGGCAAGCCCGGATGCGGAGCAGCGCGCGCCGAACCGCGGCGTTCATGTGCTGCGGCCCGCTGATGCGCGGCAGACCCGGCACCTGCTTCCAGTGGCGTCGACCGCGCGGGCAGTGCATAAGAGCGCAACCGCCGACGCGGTGGGCGGCGCGGGCGAGGGGGGAACCGCGGCGGCATCGGCATCAGCAAACCGTTCGACGTCCGCACACGGGCGCCCGCGCGGCGCAGTGTTCCTTGCGCGGGGGCAGCAGGGGCCCAGCGCAGCATCTGGCGCGCGCGCACCTCGGCCAGGGGCCGTCGCCGAATCCGCCGCCTAGCAGCGCGCGCTGGAGAAGGCAGTTTGCCGACGTTGCTTCAGCGTCCGAGCCCGCGCGAACGCGCGTGGCCCGCGCTTCCGATGCGCCGCTGCGACGCGCATCTGCCGCTTGGCGACGTCGTCGCGGACGGGCGCCGTGGGGCGGCAGCGCCCGTCGCAGCAGCAGCAGCAGCGCGCCCCGCCGCTGCGGCCGGGGGCGCAGCGGAGGAGGGGGCCGCGGCAGGGGCACAGGAGGATCCGCAGGACGAGGGAGAGGCCGCGACCCCGCTGCGGCGCAGGATCGGCGCAGCCTGCAGGCGCCCCGTCGCCTGCTGCGCGACGGGCCGACTCGAATGTCGAGGGCAGTGGCCTCGCGGGTGGCGGCCATGTGGGCCGAGGCCCTGGGCGGCCGCGGGCCGCCCTGGCGCGGCGCCAGACTCGAATATTTTTGGCGCCTGTTCCAGACGGCGCGGGCAGGAGCGCCGCGCTCGAGCGCCGTCTCCAGCTCTGGGGGCGCGGCGCATTCGATGCGCGCGTCGCGCGCGCCGCGGGGCAGCGCGCGGGGGGCGGTCGCCGACGCGAGATGGGGGGGGACCAAGGGAGGAGGCGGAGAGAGACAAGGATGATGACGAGGAGGAAGAGGGGGAGGAGGAGGAGGAGGAGGAGGAGGAGGAAGGGGAGGACTCGCGCAAACCCAACAGTCACCAACGATGTTGGAATAAACCCTGCCTCAAGCTCCCTCTTCACAGGCCTCTGCAAGGGCCCATTTCAACTTAGGGAGCTGCCTCGTTGGAAGACAACCGTTTGAAGACACGGAAGCATGGCAAACATTGATCCTGGGATTTAAATGCCACGGATAAGCCTGAGTCTTGCGCTTGGACCTTCTTGAATCGAGCCGGAACGCACTTCCTGGGATTTCAACGTTGCGAATCAACATACATGTTGCGCCCTCATAGCCCTGAATCCTTTCGAACCGCCGTTTCTGGTATGCCGATCAGGTTTTAAAACGAATGCGCACGGCGCTGGGGCGAGGGCCGCATTTTGAAACGGAGCCGAGCTCAATCAGTGAAGTTGTTGCAATTGTTTTAAACGAATGTGTGCGGCGCTAAGGCGAGAACCACATTTTGAAAACGGACCGCCTTCAATCCGCAAAAGTATTGCAAGTTGTTCGCACGAATGTGCGCGGCGCTAGGCGAGAGACACATTTTGAAGACGGGCCGCCCTCAATCTGTGAAACTATTGCAACTTGTTGGAACGAATGTGTGCGGCGCTGAGGCGAGAACCACAATTTGGAAACGGGTGGCCCTCCAGATGTGAAGTTGTCGCACATTTTCAGACACGAACGCGTGCGGCGCTAAAGCGAGAGCCACATTTTGAAAACCAGCCGCCCTCCATTTGCGAAGTTGCTGCCAACTTTTAGGTTTCAGAGTCACAAGTGGTGCCGAGGTCTCAGATGAAACGCCCAGCTCGCCATAAAAACTGGCCTCGGGGTGCGACAGCGAGAAATTATGTACAACGAAGACGAATGGAGGAGGACGAGGGGGAGGAGAAGAGGAGGAGGAGGAGGAGCAGAAGAGGACGATGAAGAGGACATGCAGGAGGAGGAGGAGGAGGAGGAGGAGGAGGAGGAGGAGGAGCAGGAGGAGCAGGAAGAGGAAGGAACGGAGGAGGAAGAGGAGGAGGAGGCGGAGGAGGAAATGGAGGAGGAGAGAGGAACGCAGCGAGCACGAATTGCGAGGAGGACAGCCGCTGCGTTTGGCACCGCCGTCAATGGACTGGCAGGCGGCGTCGCAGCCCGCAGCCCCGCCGCGCGAGCGCGCTGGACATCGAGCTGGCCCCCCATCCACGGCCCGCCACGCGGCCAGAGGAGGAGGAGGAGGCATCGGCAAATGAGTGCGAGCGGGTGGGAGGTGATCTTGGTCATGCCGAGCGTGAGATGCGGAACGCTGGCAAGAAACCCAACAGCCCGCCCGCCTTCCTCGGGTGAAGTCCCCACCCTTGCCAGCCCCCGGCCCAGCGGGAGAGCGCCCAGAACGCCTTGGCGACGTCGCGGCAAAGGGGGGGGCAACGGAGGTGGCTGACGCGTGCCAACCGCGACGTCGCCGTCCACTGGGCGATCGACGAGCTACCTCGGGCGCGCCCGGTGGCCGCTCCATTCGCAGCTTTTGTTCCCCCACGATGAGCGCGAGCCGGCCTGCAAGGAGGTTGAAGACGAAGAGTGGCCCCTGACTTTGCGAAACGACGACGTTGAGGATGATGGCGGGGAGGAGGGCGAGGAGGATGCGGAGTGGCCCGATGCAGCTGGCGAGCACGACTGGGCGCGCTCAGTGCATCAGGGAGCCGCGGTGGCCGTGGGCGCCGAGGTCTTGGCGGGCGCGTCAGCGAGGGTGTGGGGCGACGCCAGGGTGGGTGAACCAGTGGCAGCCCATAAGGAGACGGGCCCGCGCGCGCCCGAAGGTGCCGCCCATCCAGATGGGCGAGTTCATCCAGGAATGGACGAGCAGGCGTCTGCTCCACCTCGTGCCGCAACGGGCCAGACGTCGACGTGCTCGTGCCAACGACGCGGCAGCTCGGCGTCCGCGCGCCTGGCGGAGTTCGCGGCCGCCTCCGGCTGCGACGCGGACGCTGTCCTACGCGGCCAACGAGTTAGCTCGCCAGGGCTGCGTTTCTGCCTGCGCGAAGCAGTTGCAACGCCGCTGGAAACACGAGGTGCAGGTGGCTATCCTGCTCAGACGGGCACCGACGTCGCGGGCCGTGCTGCCTAGCCTGGCGCCCCAGGCTGCGCGACTGCTTGCCGGGCGCGCCGACGGGGGAGCGGGCGCCCGGGGCACAAAGCTGCCGCTTGGGGAGGAAAAGGAGGAGGAAGAGGAGGAGGAGGAGGAGCAGGAGGAGGAATAGGAGGACGAGGAGGAGGATAATGAGGAGGAGGAGGAAAATGAGGAGGAGGGAGAGGAGGAGGAGGAGGAGGAGGAGGAGGAGGAAGAGGAGGACGAGGACGAGGACGAGGACGAGGAGGAAGAGGACGAAGACGGGGACGAGGAGGAGAACGAGGTCGAGGACGAGGACGAGGACGAGGAGGCGGGCAGGAGGAGAAGGAGGAGGGGGAGATGGAGGTGGATGATGAGGAGGAGGAGGAGGAGGAGGAGGGAGGAGGAAGTGGAGGAGGAGGGATATGAGGAGGAGTGGGAGGAGGAGGAGGAGGAGGAAGCGGAGGAGGAGCAGGAGGAGGAGCAGGAGGAGGAGGACGAACAAGCGGGAGAGGAAGAGGACGAGGACGAACGAGGACGAGGACGAGGACGAGGACGAGGACGAGGAGGAGGTGGTGCAGGAGGAGGAGGGGGAGGAGGAGGAGGATATGGAGGAGGAGATGCAGGAGGAGGAGGAGGACCAGCGCATCTATCGGAATGCAGGTCTAGTCAGCTCTCCGTTGTACTACCCAGGCGCTTGCTGGAAATCCCTGACCATTGAATCGAGGGTGGCTGGGGGTGCGGAGCACGGCCTGCTTTCCATGCCTGCCTTGGGGCGGCGACCGGAATTAAAGTAGTTAGGTGTTGATATTTTGTTGCTTTGGGATAGAATCCGTTGTAAGCGCCACAAGACCAACAAGCAAGAACGCAGCTCTCGGAATCAAAGGTTCAAAAACGTAAATGTTGTGCCCTCTACTGTCTTCAGCAAAGGCAGCTAGACTCGCGCAGTGTCCTGGGCAGGCCTGACGTGACTTCCTATTTCTAGGCTCGGAGGTCGGAGGCAGGAGAGGTGCGAGGACGGCGGCGCCCACTAGTGGCCTGCTCTCGGGCTTGAAACCCAGCCCCTCGCAGGCCTTGCTGCCAGGTTGTGGGGCGATGGCAGGCCAGGCCTGAAGGCCTTTGGCGAGGAACCCAAAAAACAAGGCAGCAGGAAACCGTGGCTCGAATCGAAATCCAGGATCTCGGCAGGCGAAGGCCCCCCCGCTTTGTTGGCAGCGGCCTTGGCGAATCTATCGGCAACGTCGTTTCCCATGGCCAGGAACTTGTCCCTGGACCCAGGGTCCAAACTGTCTAAATCTTGGTAGGGCCTTTACAGGTCCGAGGAAGTTCTTTGCCATGTTTACTCGTGGCTGGCAGCTCCAACCCCGCATAGGTACTCTTCCTATCGAAATCTGCCTGGCCATACTTAGCGATGGCTCTCAGATGGTCGGAATGCATGCACGTGATGAGCGGACAGGCGTGAGCCACGGCCACTGCCAGGTGCTCGGCAGCAGGCAAGGTCGACGGGGGCAACTCTCCCGTCTGCCCCGAGAGGTGCGCGGTGCACTCGCCTTCCGCACTAGTAACAGCAACCGCCCATCCCTTCTGGTGCCAGGCCGCAGGTCCCTGTTTGAACCAACTTCCGTCGGCAAAACACTCTCCAGCCATCGCCGCGTCCATCGGATCGCCGTTTCGGAACCAGAACGCGCAGGGGAAAACCGGAACCTTCAGGGCGGGCGATGAAGGCTAGTGGCAGATTCTGAAACCCGCGTGCGAGGGGAGCTGCTAGGGGGCACCCATCCAAATAAGATTCACCACGGGGCTGGAGCATCTCACTTTTGAGGTTGCAGACGAGGGGGCGCTCCAACCTGTGCGCCATGTCATCACGCCCAATACCGCACGGGCACGTCGTGTCGCGAGCCTAGTCTTAGTCCAGAGGCACTGGGTAAGGTTAGACATCAGGCTGCTTCTTTCAGAGTGGGCGATACTACTATCCTCGAACACCTGCTTCGCAGCCGAGACGTCTAACCTTTTCCTGGGGCATTCCCATTTTGGCCGCTGCGCGCTTCTCGAGGTTCGCCCCCCGGGCCTCCTCGAGGTGGTACTTGAGGAGCGCAGGGGGCACAGTTGTGAGCTGGATCAGCAGGCCCTCGGAGGTCTCGAGCTCGAAGGGGTTTTCGAGGTGCCAGTTGACTCTCTGGAGGCTCAGAATGGTGGCTCCTATGGGTCCTCTGCAAGTAGTCCACTTGCGGGGGGGTTCACCATAATGTTAAACACCGTGTCGCGGATCTCCCCGCGCGCGACCCCGTGGAGGCCCGGCTTCGCTGACAGTCTCCAGACACTGCGCCCATAATAATTCATTGGCCCCAAAGCGGCTTCCCACGTGGGATCCCCCAAAGGACACAGGCCCAGGATTCGGGGCCTCGCGCAGCTTCGGCGGCCCGCGGTGTTCGGGCACGTATATGCTCTGGCTTTCTCGGCTTGCGTTTGCTTCAACGCCATCAGGTTGCGCTTGCGCTGGCTGAGCTTGGCCAAGCGAGCGCGGAGGGTTGCTCGCCCTGTTTGGGGCGGGTCCTCCCCCCTGCCGCGTGATCGACGCCTAGGTTGGCTGCCGAGTCGATCCGCTCTTCTGTCTTGGGTCCAGCGAGGTTCCCCAGGGCTCGGACGAGAGGCTTGCGAACGACGGTCGACGACGCGAGGGCCGCCGATTTATGTGTGGCTATATTGCATCGCAGGTCGATTTCGATCACATCCTCTAGGCTACAGGCGGCGGAGGAGAGGTTAGCCATTCGGTTCCTGGGGATCTTGTCAAGGCGCTGGAGGAGGAGGTCATCAATGAACATGTGGAGATCGATGTCTTGAGTGTCCTTGACCCAGTCATCGAGCGAGACAAGGCTAAACATCAGGCCGATGCACGAAGCAAAACTGCATCCCGCAGGTATTCCATACTGCGGGCCACCAACAACAATAGCTCGGCCTCGGCTCGCTACAAGCCCCGGCCCTCCGTATTGATTGTAAATTAGGCAGGCGACGGCTTGGTTGAAACCTGAATCGGTTTCCCGAATGCACCATTTATCCGCGTCTATGGGTTCGTAATAGTTCGAGAGTTCCCATGGGATCGCTGCGGCATATCTGGCGGTTTCCTAGTCGTTGGCCGAAGCTTGGAAATACACGGTCTCCAGGATCCCGCGGACCAATTGGCGGGCCAGGAAGTTTCTGCGATCTTGTTCCCTACCTAGGCTCTGCCTAGGAGGGTTCTCACCCTCTAGCTTGAAGGGGCCGGGCAGTGGATATCGCCCCGGGCGGTTCCCCCAGGATCCGCCCCTCGGTTCCCCCAGGTGCGCCCCCTTAGCTGAGTGTTGCTTATCTCATCTTAGCTGAGCTTATTGCATGCTAGCGCAGCTTAGCTTCATCTTAGCTCAGGATTATATTAGCTTAGCTTACCTTCATCTTAGAATCGCTGATCCATCGCATAGCAGAGCACAGCATAGCACAGCGTAGCGTAGCATAGCGCGGCACTTCATACCATAGCATAGCCCCGCATACCATAGCATAGCGCAGCATAGCACAGCATAGCATAGCATCGCGCAGCTTAGCGTAGCATAGCATAGCACAACATAGCTTAACATCGCACAGCGCAGCATGGCATAACATAGCGCAGCTTAGCATATCATAGCGTAGCATAGCGTAGCATAGCATAGCATCGCATAGCGCAGCATCGCATAGCACAGCATAGCATAGCAGAGCGCAGCATGGCATGGCATAGCATAGCATAGCATAGCATAGCAACTAATGCTGCTTTTCTAGGGGCTCCAACTTCTAGGTAGGGTCGCACTGGGGTAATTTTCCCAATGTCGATCAACAGGCTGTCGAGTGCGGGCCCAGGTCCTCCGCAGCGCCGTCATGAGGCCTGTTCCACGGTAGCTAGGATAATCCGTCGCCGTCTGCTGCTTGTGCTTGGGGATCAGGGTGGCGACGGTGGCTCGGGGCGTCGGAACAAATCCCGCCTCCTCGCAAGCGTTGAGTAGGCGGGCGACGAGCTCGAGCTCAGTCCCCGCCAGCAGCGCGAAGCGCCTAGGGTGGAAGCCGTCATATGTGGACGACGTCTCGTGGTTGTGAAGGCCCTGGAGGCGTGGAAGACAGCTCGCGCGATCGCGGGGTCGAACTCCGCCAGAGGTCGTCGGTCAGGCCGTTTTTGGCGGAGTGAGTTCTCGGTCCCTGAGTTCGTCCATATATTGGCTAGTCTGTCGGCTTCTGCAAGCAGTGACCGGACGGCCGCCCCGTCCGCTTCCTTGCGCCGGGCTCCCAGATTCGCTGAGGTCTCCATGTCGAAAGGTCCTTGGACCATTTGTGGCCCCGCCCGGCTCCTCGGGACATGCTCGTTCGGATCCAGACTCGCCACTTGTTGACCTCGGAGGTTCTGTCGTGCTGGATCTTGCGGTCGAAGGCTTTTTCGGCGTCGGCGAACAAGGCGTCAATCATTTCTCGGCGGTGCCCTTCGGCCTTCCGAGCTGGCACCCATTTGATCTGCGGCCCCGGCCCACGAGCCCTTCTGCTTGTCAAGGGAGCGTCGGTAATAATATTGTTATGGTTTGCCAGATCCGTCGTGGAGGTCTGGGAAGTTTCGCCAGAGGCCCCTTCGAGTTCTCTGCGGGTCAGACTCTGGCCCAGGAAAGCTTCCATCTGGATGAGGCCCCCCTCGGTTTTGATTTCATATTCCGTCTTGCTCCGCGGGCCCATGGGTTTGTTGGCGGGGGGCTTCTGGGGCCTTGCCAGCGCGGGTGCCGAGAAGGGCGATCCCACGACGAAGTCGAGATACACGGGCCTACGCGGGCTGAGAGGGTCATCCTCGACGACCTCAGGCTCCCGCGCGTAGTCTTGGAAGCACTTGGATATCACAGAGTAGTCTATGAGGGAGGCGGCTTTCTTGGTGAAGAGGGCGGGCCCCGGCGGGGCCAGTACTTGTGTACCCGAACGGGCGCAGCAATCTGATTGGAGGAGCTCGCGGGGGGGGGGGGGGGCAAATCTCTTGCCACCACTAGCGGCAAGCGACGCCTGTGTCCGATCTGCGCTACCCTCGCCAGCAGCTCGAGATTATATTGGTTCAGGCCTACCTTGTCTGCGAGATAGACCGAGCACAACAGAAACTGGGCATGTCCTGGCACCTCCAGAGCCACGGCTGCGACTCCCTCCTGCGGCGTGTCTGACGGCGCGTCGATCCCGACGATTCCCAGATCGAGACCTTGACGCATTAGGATGGCCGTGCCCTGAGTGACGGCCCCACATTCAGACTTGACCCCCCTTCCGAGATGACGGCGCTCCAACCCTGTTTGGCACGCCAACGCGTAGCATCCAAAACTGCGGACCCCAACAACTTGGTTTCCTGGCAACAAGCAAGCTGGATTTGTTTGGGCTCCGAGCCGGACCTGACGAAAGTCTTGACGCTTCCCCAACAATTGCCATTGACGGTGGCGATCCGAATGTTACCCACCTGGCTTTCCGCTCTGGGCGGCCGCGGCGCTGTCCGCCTGGCCCTCGCCCTCCTGGCCGCGCTGGCGGAGGCGACGGGCCGCGTCGGCGGCGGCAGGCCCCGCGGCCCCGCGGGGGGATGTGGCCTCGGCCGTGGCCTCGAGCGCCTGCGAGATGCGCTTGGCGCCTGCCTCGAAGCCCTTCGGCCCCTGTGTGTCTATGAGCTCGGCGTCGTGCTCCAGCCCCGCTGGCTGCGCGGCGGCGGCGCCCACCGCGGCTGGCGCGGGCGCCGCGCCAGCCAGCGGCTGCTGCTGCCGCGGGTTGGCCGCGGCCTCCGCGGCCTGTGTTTGCCGCTCGGCTTCAGCCACGCGGTTGAACTCCATGATGAGCTTTGCGGCCATGGCGTCGACCTCCTGCTGGAGAGCGGCGGCTATCTCCTTGCTTTCGAACTTGGCCTCGACGAAATCCTCGAGGGTGTCGGCGACGGCCTCAGCTGCAGCGTGCTTGGCCGCGGCTGCGGCGGCGGCCACCTTGCGCTGGGCCTCCAGCTGCTGGATCTCACGCTGGATCTCGGAGCACTCCTTGGCCATCTCCGTGTACTTCGGCTGTTATCATCTACCCTCTCGGTGTGCCAGTTGGCGTCCTGCTGCTTGCCAGCCAGCCTGTTGCGCTGGGCTGCGAGCTGGGCGCTAAGGCTTTGCGTCTGCTAGTCGGGCGTATTCGAAGCCAGGGCCGCCGCTTTGGCCGCCTTGAGCTCCTCCTGCGTCTGCTTGTAGTGTGGCCCGCTGACCCCCATCGATGTTATTCCAGAAGGTGGCCGCGTTGATACAGACGGAGACGGGGTCGAGATCGGCGGCGGAGTCGAGATCGCGGTCGCTCGGCTGAGCGCCCCCGAAGTGAACTTGACTGCTGTTTCGCGACCAGCGGTTTCAACGGTTCTTGGACGTAGAGCGGGTGCTCGCTGGCGCGGATGGCGGAGCCGTGGAAGCTGCAACATCGGCACCGCATTTCCCACAACTGCGGTGCTGTAGGTCCGTCCACGACCATCCCCCACATGACGGCGTCGGACAGACCATATAGCTTCTCTGGGTTCTTAACTGGCTCCTGGCCGAGCGGCGGTCGCGGCTGCCGCGGCCAGACCTTGTTGGGGCGGGAGGCGCGTCGCGCGCCATAACACCGCCGCCGCGAGCAGCCACATCCATGCACACACAAGGAGGCGGAGGCTATGGCGAATGCGCTTGCCCTGCTGGGCCTCAAAAAGGGTTGCCGTGGCGTTGAAAGCTGGCCGAGGCAGCCAGGCTTGATGGAAGGGGCGGCCCTTCCGCCTCGACCTCGGGCCTCTGGAGTCGGGGCGGGGAGGCGTTCCCGTCTTGAGCCAGAATGGCTTGAGCCAACCAAAATGGTACGGGGCAGGAGGGGGAGGAGGAGGAGGAGGAGGAGGGAAAGGACGAGGAAGAGGCGGAAGATGAGGAGGAGGAGGATGCGCAAGATGACGAGCAGGAGGAGGAGGAGGAGGAGGAGGGAGATGATGTATAGTAATGATAAGTAATGGTATCACTACCAAGAATATTATAAACCACAGTGGCATTACTAGTATGACAATAAGAATGGTAACCGTACTGCGAAAGCATATGAAACGTACTCATACCAATAATACGATTTCGAACCATATGAAAATGACTAAGAGTGCGACTGCTACGTGTGAAAGTGATGCGACTAACACGAACAATAAAAAATACCAAGAAAACTAGCATGCCAATGCGAAGCCTACTACTAAGGCTGATAATAATAAGCATACCACTAATAACAGGGGGAAGCGTAGGAGGAGGAACAGGCTGCGGAGGTGCAGGAGGAGGCGGATTAGGAGGAGGAGGAGGAGGAGGAGGAGGAGGAGGAATGAAGGGGAGACGGATGCGGAGGTTTAGGCGGGGCGGAGGTGAAGGCGGAGGAGGAGGAGGAGGAGGCGGGAACGGAGGCGGAGGCGGAGGCGGAGACTTGGGCGGAGGCCTAGGGGGAGGCGGAGGAAGAGGAGGAGGAGGAGGAGGAGGAGGAGGAGGAGGACGACGAAGGGCGCGACGACGAAGCAGGCGACGCGGCGGGCGACGCGTATGAGGAGGAGGGGGATGAGGAGGTGGAGGATGAGGAGGAGGAGCAGGAGGAGGAGGATGATGAGGAGGGATGTTGGGGAGGATGGGGAGGAGGAGGAGGAGGAGGAGGAGGCGGAGGAGGAGGGACATGAGGAGGAACACTCTGCATAATACGAGGAATAGGAGGTATAGTAAGAATAGGCGGACCAGGCGGACTAGGATATAGAAGGGATAAGAGGAGGCATATGAGACATAAGAGGAACTCGAATGATATGAAGAGGGTGTGAAATACGAGGAATATGAGGAATACTCAAAGGAGGACTAGGAGGAATAACAAGGGAAGACTAGGAGGAGAAATCTGAAAAGGAGTCGGCGGAGGAGGAGGCGGATGAGTTGGACGAGGAGGAGGAGCAGGAGGAGGAGGAGGAGGAGGAGGAGGAGGAGGAA
>CAUYUJ010003620.1:0-77484 GCA_963575745.1 Prorocentrum cordatum
TCCTCCTCCTCCTCCTCCTCCTCCTCCTCCTCCTCCACACTCCTCCTCCTCCTCCTCCTCCTCCTCCTCCTCCTCCTCCTCCTCCTCCTCCTCCTCCTCCTCCCCCTCCTCCTCCATGTGTGGGCGGTCGGCAGCGTCGGCGAACCAGCGTGCGCTAGCGTCTGGTATTCGATGAGAGAACGCCAGTTTCGCGTCTACCAGCGTCGATTTGGCGTCGATCTGCATCGGAAACGCAGCGTCGGTTATTTGTAGCGTCGGTCCGCACGAGCCAGGAAGATGGCATGGGAGGCCCCGTGAGTTGTCACCAAACACGTCACGGAGGCCACCATCATCGCCGACCCAGGCAGAGTTGCGTCGGGCCAGCTTTGGCCCAGGGCTCGAGGAGAAGGGATCGCCGACGAATCGCCTACACAGGGCCGGGCACGTCTAGGTAATAGCTCAAACTCAAGTGCGATTGTTGCCCCACCGAATCCGACACGCTCACAGCGATGCCAGTGGCAAGCTCACCTTCAGTGGCATCCGCGACAGCAGCTAGGAGTCCGAGGAATGAGGCAGAGTTTCACTTAATCGTCTGTCTCGCGCACGATTTTTTTTTCATGGCGCACGAAGCGGTACGTCGTCACGGTGTGGTGTCTCAGTAAGAGTCGAGTCAGTTGCAGACGTGTCAGACATGTTCATGGACTGCCCGCGGCACGTTTGTGTGCTGGGCTTCTCTTGCAGACAGTGCATCTTGGATTTGAGAGCGGAGCGTGACAATAGCACGAACGTGTGGACGAGGAGGAGGGGGGGGAGGGAGGACGAGGACGACAAGGGAGAGGGGGGGGAGGGAGGAGGAGGAGGGGGAGGGGGAGGAGGAGGAAGAGGACGAGTGACGAGGAGGAGGAGGGGGAGAAGGAGGGGGGGAGGAGGAGGACAAAACGACGGACGGTTGCCGCTCCCAGACCAAGTCGAACGATTCGCACGACAGACACAAGAAGCCGCCCGCCCGGAGCGCCGCGATCTGCCACCAGCAATTCGGGGGCGGAAAAGAGGGGGGTGATGACTAGGGGGGGGTGGATATCATGGCGGGGGCCACGATATTTCCCCAGATTTTATGGCGCCTCTCTTCTTGTTTCATTACGTCCCTAACCCCCCCGCTGGGCGGCGCACATGCCGCCGGTCATGATTTGCACCCCCCCCTCTTGGACACCCCCCTCTTGGCCGCTTCCGAGCAATGGCGCAGTAACGTTTGTTGATTCAGGTCTCGGCACTTCTACAGCATGAGCGTGACATGGGGTAGGGCTGCATCGGACAGCATGTGGCCACAAACTTGGGCTGATCGTGTCCGTGATCCGGATTCTGTTGGTAGAAGGAGGTGCGCGGAAGGATCGCACCCGATCGGACATCTCATTGCTGCGGGCCTCGAAAGCGGGGCATCGCACCCCCAGGTGAAAGTTTGTTGTGAGTTGGACCCTGAGGGCGGGTGCCACCTTCCTGTCCCGCGCGGGCTCTTGGAAAGTTCCACCGCACTTGCGACTCCGTCGAATCTGCAGGGTCAGCTCCCCTTGTAGGGCGAGAGCACTTGCTGCCTTTGGGCGGGGTACTATGAAGCACACAGCGGACAGGCGCTCATACATGCAGGCAGGCAGTTTCTCAATGGCAGGCAAAACTATACAGGACCGCTGCATACAGACTCCGAACCACATATTGACAGTCATTTTACAGTCATATACGACAATAGGAAGGCCAGGTGGAAGACCCAGAAACTCGATTGCGCCTGCCACGTTTCGTACGTCTAGCATACTAGAGCTCCGGATTCCAGAGCCTCGGGTTTCGCTTTGAGACTCGTGGGCTCAGGATCTCGAGTCTTGACATATGTTCCTGTGCCCGAGCCCAATCGGCAGAGGAATAGACCGTGACAGCGATAGGCTGAAAGAGAAGGGGTCGCGTGATGGATGCAGTGACATACAGAGAGAGAGAGGGAGGGAGAGAGTGAGAAGCGCGTGAGAGATGCAGGGACACGCAGAGAGAGAGAGAGAGAGGAGGGCAGTAATATTATACTTGTCTTTGTCGCCCTTGCATTGCTTTGCCCGCTGCATCCCATTGTTGAAGAAGAACAGAAGAAGAAAAAAAAGAAGACGGGGGTTCGAATCCGTGTGGTTCTTGACCCCCGCCAGGCCTGTCTCAGTCATGGACGGCCGCCGTCCGTTCAGCTCGGATCTGGTCGGTCCACGGTGCACCTATACGTAGCATTGTGCAGATGCGGATAAGAGTGAGGGGCGGTGGGGACGTCGGCAGTTTGCGAGACTCTGGAGAAGCCCGCCGCAGGCGCCAAAGTTTTTCAAACTATATACCGAGCTCGCAGCAGGCGCCGATTTTTTCGTTAAACCAATGTGAGTAGGTCGCTGTTGGGTTGCGGGTTGGTCGCGGGTGGGTCGCGGATGTAGAGGGCAGCAAATCCACCCCACAATTTGGTAAACGCACACAGGGAATGAATCGAACAAGGCAGGGCTGTTTAGTCAACACCCAGGGCCGTTTAGTAATGGTCAATTGTCGGGTCCGGGTGGTTTTTCCTCCCTTGAGGGTGGGTCGCGGGGTGGGTCGCGGGTGGGTCGCGGGGTGGGTCGCGGGTGGGTCGCGGATGGGTGGCGGATGGGTCGCGGTGGGTCGCGGGTGGGTCGCGGGGTGGGTCGCGGGTGGGTCGCGGGTGGGTCGCGGGGTGGGTCGCGGGTGGGTCGCGGATGGGTGGCGGATGGGTGGCGGATGGGTCGCGGGGTGGGTCTCGGGGTGGGTCGCGGGATGTGTCGCGGGTGGGTCGCAGGTGGGACGACGACAACAAACAATAACAACAACAACAACAACAACAACAGCAACAACAACACCAACAACAACAACAACAACAACAACCACAACAACAACAACAGCAACACCAGCAACAACAACGACAACGACAACGACAACGACAACGACATCGACATCGACAACGACAACGACAACGACAACAACCACAACAAGAACGCAGAAGCAGAATTCTTACCACGAATTCCTTATTCAGCCACGCGCCCAGGGACAATGAATGACCGTTCTGCCCCCCTCACTCTGACTTTCAGACAACTTCCTCAATCTGCAGGGAGATTTTTGCGGGGTCACCTCGGCCCCCGTCTTCGCAGGTGACGCTGATGTCGACGATTGCTTTTTCAGTGTCAACGACGTTCGGTTCGCCTCGTGGTTTTTGGACGCGGGTGGCTACACTGTTGCTGATGCGCGCGATGTCGGCACGCACCGCATTTGGGACTACGAGTTCGGCGGGCTCGACGTGCTGAGGCCGGACGAGGGCGCGTTCGTCTGCTCCGAGGGCTTCGGCGTGGGCTGGCTCGGGCAGGGCACTCCGCAGCAGGGCTTCGGAAGCCCAGGGCTTCTGCGTGGGCTGGTTCGGGCTTCTGCGTGGGCGTCTGCGTGGGCTTCTGCGTGGGCTTCTGCGTGGGCTGGTTCGTCTGCTCCGAGGGCTTCTGCGTGGGCTGGCTCAGGCAGGGCATGCTGCAGTAGGGATTCGGAATGGCCTCTGTATGGATGTTTCCATCCCGGGCGTGGAGTTGCGCATCGATTCCGCGGCGCGGGCCACAGAACATGAAAGACAACAGTTGGTATGGGTTCCTGTGTGGATTCCGTCTGGATTTCTCTTGCTGCACAGCCATGTAAAATCACATGGTATCCGGGCATTGGAAAAGGGGGAAATCCATGCGGAGTCCGCCCGAAATTCATGCGAGAATCCATGCGAGTGTCCGTGCGAGTATGCCACGCGCAGACAGCGGCGGTCGGCAACGAGACACCGGCAACGTGAATCCACGCGTCACGTCTGCGAGTTGTCCTGCCTGGTCGTGCTCCCCCCATCTGTGCCGGAAGTTTTGTGAGGATACACTCAACGCGCCTAGTAAGGACGCGCGCCTTCATCTAGGGTACCCTTGTGTCCTTGCCTCTGAGGCTCGTCCTCGCCATTACCACTGGTCGCCCGCCGCCCTAAAAAAACCCAACTTCGGCCTCCAAGGGTCTTGCGTCCTTACCACCACGCGTCCTTGATATACGTTTTGACTGTATGGTCGCGTTGCGTCATCCTGTGGGCCCTGACTGTCTGCCCCGAGATCGCTCTCCCGCTCCCAGCGCGTCGGGCGTGGGCCTGAAAGCGCCGGCCGAGGGGGCCACCGTTGGCACTGTCCACTCCTCCGCGGCCTCGGCTCCGCGCGGAGCGTGGGCCGCTCCCGTGAGTCCTCACCTGCCAGACCACCCCAACTCCAACCCGAAGGCCTCAATTGGCCCTCCATTTCCAGTGGGGGGGGGGTCGGGGAACATTGAGAAAACACATGTGGAACCCGTCCCCCCCCCCCCAACCCCAAATTCGGGTATTCGGGTTGGGTTGGGGTGGTCTGGCAGGTAGTCAGTAAGGACCTCGAGGACAAGAAGATCCGACATCGCGGCGGAGACCGCGGCGCGACGTTCCTGGAGACTCTGGGCTTGGATTCCCACGCGCGTCTCGAGGTGTTCCGACGTATACTGCGCAACGGACATGGCGCTGCGCCCTGGCTACTCAGGCCCTCCTAAGTTGTGCCCATTTGCGCGGCTACGAGATGGAGGTTTGGCATGGCAACGCCGTCCACGCGTTCGCCCTCCACCTTGAGCTCTTCTCGGTGCTTCAGGAGTCGCGCACTTTCGTCGGTCTGGCGCGTGAGGGGCGCCCCCCTGCCCCTTCGAGCGCGCGACGGGAAATCTGGGTCATCCGACGCTTTGCCTTCGTCATCGAGGCGCACCTGGGCGCGCCCATCTGGCCCGAGGTCCACATTGGCGACTTGTCGACCTTCGGGCGCGCAGAAGTTCCATGATGCCGTTCGATATCGAGATCGGCGGAGGTTTCATCGCGTGGAGCTCTCTCGACCTGCTTGGGTAGATGTCCCCGAGGCGGTGGACTCGCTGGGTGGGGCTCGCGCCAGGTGAGCCTATCCCTGGTGAGGCGCTCTGCAAGTTCGTGCCACCCGGGTGGAAGGCGGCCCCGGCCACGGGCGCGAGCTCCTAGCTTCCGCCAGATCATGCTGGAGCGCTCTGCCTGCCCCGCCCCAGGCCCGGCGCAGAGCCAGCGCGCCCCCCCTTTGGTGCGGAGGTGGAGCGCAGCACCCCGGGGAACGAACAATTCAGGAGGGAAACAAAAACACACAGACACAATGAATCGTCGATTCCCCAGGAAAATATGGGAAACTATGGGAAGTGGAGGGAAAGACAAAAACCCAGAAAATATTGGGAAATATGGGGGATAGTTTTATTGGGGGAACGAACAATGACATGAACTTAAGAAATTCGGCGGTCCGCGCGGATTTCTCGGATGGGCGTCCTTGTGCTTCTCTTCCTCCTCGTTCTCCTCATGCTCTTCCTCGCTATCCTCACGTTCGCCACGTCGTCCTTGTCATCGACTCCTCGTTGTCCTCGCCTCCCTTTTCGTCTTCGCCCCATACGCCCATCAGACTACAGCGGCGCTTGCCGTTCTTGTCCGATCCGGTTTCTCGGATCGGCGGCGGGCCCCTCCGGCACGTGGCCCGGCGCAGAGCCGCACATGGGAAAATATGGGAAGTGGGGGGAAAGACAAACACCCATAACATATTGGAACACATGGGGAACAGTTTTGTTTGTGTGTATTTGTTTGTGCGTCCTGGGGCCATTTCAACGATGACATGAACTTGAGAAGCTCGGAGGTCCGATCCGGTTCCTCGGATCGGCGCCGGGCCCCTCCCCCTGGCGCGCGGAGCGCGCCAGGGGGAGGGCGCTCCGAGGCGCCGCCGGGGCGGCCCAGCGCCGATCCGAGGACTCCGCGCGGGCCTCCGATGTGTGTGAGGCGTATGCCCTTGTTCGTTCCCCTAGCATTATGTCGGGCGTGTCCCCCTACAGGGGGGATCTTCGACGAGAAAAATAAAAATACCTTCAAGATACACCAAAAAGGTCAAACAGTACGCAACAAATACTCCCCAGACTATATTTTGATCATTTCTTTTGATTATGTTAAGTATTTTTTATTTTTCGTCGGAAATCCCCCTGTAGGGGGACAGGCCCGACATAACCCTAGCACCAGCACGCCGCCGCGAGCCAGCGCCTCGTCCCAGCGAGCGAGGCGGCGCACCCTCTGCGAGCAGGCCAGCAACATGCATCAACGCGTAGGAGCACATGCACCAAGGCGACGCACCCTCTGCGGTGTCCCGAGGAGCGCATGCATCAGCGCGCAGGAGGGGCGAGCCACGCTCCACTCGCGGCGAAGTTTTTGCCGAGAGGCTCGGGCCCGCAGTCGCCGCCGCAAGCGCGTGGGCAACAACCTTGTCGCGCGATCGGCGGCCTCGGGCGGGGCGGGTTTCAAAGGCCTTGCCTTCGACGCGCTTGCTCGTCGAGGTGTGCGCCATCGCCTTGGCGCCGTGGCGCCGATGCCACATTGAGACACATCGTCAGCGGTCGCAGCGTTGCCGACAGGGGCTCCAGGAGGCTCGAGTTCGAAGGCGCCCGCAAGGGTAACTTCGAAGTGGGTTCGGCAGCGTCCGCCGCGTCCTCAGGAGAAGCCCGAGCTGGGCCGCCGCGGCACCCTCGCGCAGGCTCCGGGCACTCCCAGAGCAGAGGTCGGCAGCGTGCCGACGCCTTTCAGCCCCCCCCCTGGTTTCGAAGGTCTCGGGCCCCGTCCTGAGCATCAGCTTCGCGAGGCCCCGGCGACCGCCCTGCCTGGAGAAGAGCACCTGCCTCATCACGTACGCCCACGGCGTGCTCGGCATCTCCAACGCCGCCTGCCCCCCGGCGCCCCGCAGGTCCTCCCGGGCGATGGGCCGAGCGGCCGACGCGCGCCCTCCAGCAGGTCCGAGATGGTCTTCCTGGAGCTTGTCGCGGGCTCTGCGTGGCTCTCGCGCGCCGTTGGGCGCCGCGGCCTTCGCGCGGGCCCTGCTCTGGTGGTTGCTCGGGGTGTTCAATGCGATCTCACGCGGCGGACCGCGCAGAGGATGGCCACGCACTGGACTCGTACTGGGCGTGCCTCCAGGGCGCAGGTGGGGGGGGCCCGTGCTCGATTTGATCTATGGCCAGGCCTGGCATGCACAATCGCGACAGTGCTCGACATCAAGTGTCCTTGGGGGGGGGCGGGGGGGGGAACTGGTCATCTTCTCGGCCGGGGTGGCTCGCGAGTGTCGGCGTTGCCGCGCGAGCTGGTCAATCGGGAACCCCACGGGCGCCCAGTTCTGAGCTTTCAGACCTGTTCCCGAGTTGCGCGGCCTTCCAGGAGTGGTCAAGATCTGCATCGGTTGGTGTCGCGACTCCGTCGCGCATCAGAAGCCCACCGTGATGCTTACCACCTCGTCTTCTCTATCCGCTCTGTCCGCTCACTGCCCGCGGTTACCAGTTTGAAACATATCCCTATCCCTATGTTTGACATCACCTCACCTCGATGCCGACCTTGAGGATCCCCTCAGTTGCTGAGGGCCTACCCCTGAGATTGTCCTCGCTTCTTGCTCGCCCATCCTGGGGATGGGGATCAGTTCGAGGCTGGTTACGCGGGAGCATGATCACGCGCATCTCGCTGGCTGCCCGTCGTGCCGTTTGCTTTGGCTCAGGTGGGCGCCCAAGGTGCGCGTCTCTCGCTGCTTCCGCAGGGGGCGCACCCGCCGGCCCTCTGCCGCGCCCGGGGCCCGCGCCGCCGGCCCTCCGCCGCCCCGGCGGCAGGCCGCGGGCCGCGGCCGAGCTGGCTGGGCAGAGGGGCTTTCGTGAATGCATTCGCGCCCCGACTCTCATGTCGGGCGTGTACCCCTACAGGGGGATGTTCGACGAAACATGCAAAGCACTTCCCAAACAGTCCAAGAATGATCCAAAAACAGTCCGGTGATTATTGTTGCAGTCTTTTTTTTCCTTTTTGGGGTATGTTTTTTTAATTTTTCGTAGAAAGCTCCCCTGTAGGGGGACACGCCCGACATTACCCTACTCGAGGTCCTCCTCTCCTCGACCTCTTTCCTGTGTGATGTGCCGTGTAGCTGAGGCTGCGCCCCCCTTTCCCTCCCATCGTCTCTGATGAATCCAAGCTTCGCGCGGCCCGCTCAGCTTCGACCGGAAGAGGTGCGCTCTCGACCCGCGGATCGAAAAATTGTGTGCTGTGCCGCCGATGGTTCCTTCGAGAGTTTTAACACGGGCAGCAGACCATCCGGCAGCTTTGTGTTCCCTTTGCATGCCGCCGCTTGCGACTGGGGGCGGGGGCGGATCGCCGGAGGGCCTCCGCTGCCCGCCGTCGCCGCTCCTGGCGGCGACTTCGTCGGCGCCCTGAAGGCGGCCATCCTCAGGGGTGGAAAAAAACAATTCAGACACAATGACTCGTCGATTCCCCGGGAACATATGGGAACATCTGGGAAGTGGGGGGGAAAGACGAAAGCCCCGAAAATACGGGAGAAAGATGGGGGATCTGGCTATCTGCTTGTATTTGTTTGTGTGTCCCAGGGCCCCTTCACATCCTCGCGCGCGCAGCTGACGAGGCGGGCCTCTCCCCGTGGAGGGCGGCCCATGCGATTGAGAGGCGAAGCATCCGCTTCGCCCGCGCGGGCTACGACACCACGCTGCACGCGTCGCTGAGAAGGTCGCATCGGATCCTTTTTGGGGATCTTCGCCATCGCACCAGCGGGGATACCAGGCCTGGCACCATTCGGAGGGGCACAGCTGGCCTCGAGACCCTAGAGCAGTGCCAGTGATGCTGTGGCCGATTTCGTCGCGTGGGCTCGGCAGCGTGGCGCTCGCGGGCTTCAGTCCTGCATCAGGCGTCCCAGTCGTCTTCGGGTGGCCCAAGCTGAAGGTGGACAACAGGAAGGAAGCGCTTATCTCGCCTGACCCTGTGACAGGAGCGTTGACTGGGTGGCCCAAGTTACTCGTGGGTGCGTCGTCAAGCCCTGCCCATAGAAGGTCCTTTTCCTAATCTTACACTGGTTCGCGGAGAACGAGGGTCTTGAGGCTCCGCCGGCGCGTTGCAGTTCGATTTGTTTGACAGGCCGTCCGAGATCCTGGGCCTTCACTCAGGAGGGGAAAAAACACACAGACACAATTAATCGGCGATTCCCAGAAAATATAGGAAAATATGGGCAGTGGGGGGGGAAGACAAAAACCCCAAAAATATAGGAAAATATGGGAAATCTTTGTATTTGTGTGTATTTATTTGTGTGTCCTGGGGCCCCTTCAACTACGAGGACGTGGTCGCCCCTTCTGGTTATGCTGCCTCAGCATGCCGCAGGAGGGCCGCGGTGTTCGGCTCGTCCGGCCGCGGCAGCCGCGCGCAGACGGGCAACATCGACGAACATGTGAACTGCGGCTTACCCCTTAGGCGATGCTTAAGAAAACTTAAGCTTTCGGCCAGAGTCTCGATTATTCTTAACGTTTCAATGTAAATCTTAAGATTGTCATAGAAATGTTGGGTTTTGATTCAAGTTCTGAGACTATGAATTTCTTAACCCATGATTTCTTAAGCATTTCGCAGGGTGTACCGAGCCGCGAGCGGGTGGTCAATATCTCACTGCTCTCACATCGCAACACGCCGTTCGGACGCCTCACCTCACGCTGGTCAGGTACGAGCGCGAACTACAGCGGGCACGTGCTGCCGTCGGTCTCCCTGGTTTCGGCGTCAGCCCTCACGTGCTACGGCATCCGGACACTGGCAACGACACCTCCGCAAGCGCGAAACGTTCGACTTGATTCGCCAGCGTGGGAGGTGGGAGTCACCCGAGTGTCCAGCGGCACGAGAAGCTCTTGTTTGTTGTCGCAGATCAAAAGATTCCTGTCTCTTTTGTTGGGAGATTGCAGGGTGTTCAAGCAAGGCTTCGGGCTGCAATGGAGGCTCTGTTGCCGCGCGGTTAGCATTCCTGAGAATATGTTGATCCCCTTTGGCCATACCCATACTGCCACCAGACTCACGATGTTGGTAGCTCTTTGGTCAGTTCGCGGCCTCAGGCTGCCTCGCATTTGATTTCTCCGCCTTGAGTCGCGAGTTCGAGTCAACACAGGTTCACGATCGTGCCAAGTTTCTGTGATCGTGCGTTTCGATCGGCCGTTTATACGTGTTGCCGTGCGACGGCTTGTCCTCAGTAGACACAAGTAGAAACAGGGGGCTCGACGGGGTGTCCTGCCATTTTTTCTCCTACTTGTGGACGCGTGGGCCTCCCAGCGGCCCTTTAGCAAAACGGCCTCTCTGGACAAAGCGCTTCAGAGGATGAATCTAATTCTCTTTATGCGTAAATATAGAGATATATGTACATAGAGAGGGAGGGAGGGAGAGAGCGAGGGAAGAAGTAACAACAAGATAGAGAGAGAGGGGGAGGGAGATTCATAGCAATAGAAAGAGGGAGAGTCTGAGAGAGAGAGAGGCAGGGGAATGCGAGTGAGAAGCATATGGAGGCAGAGAGAAGGAGTGAAAAGCAGTAGAGGGGGTGCGGTGCATAGCCCACCACTTTTCCTTTCGCCTTGCAAAAGACAATAGTGTTGCTCGCACATCTGTTCTGGTTGCCGACTGCAAATGGTTGCTTTGCGTCCCTCTGCGATATGCGGTTGACGCGTGAGTTTCCAGTATCTTCGGAGGTCCCGCAGTTTTCGACATGGATCGTTCGTTCAATGCCTTGCCGCCCAACCCCAATTGGCGGAGCCGGGAAGAGCGACATCGCGCTTTTAGGTCGGGGTTCGCTTTGTATGCTTGCGCGCAGTTGCCCCGCTTATACGCGGGGCCACTAAGGTCGGGCTCGCACGGCGACAAAGCCAACAAGCACGATAACAAAAGTGACAAGCACGGTGGCAAAGCCGACAAGTGGGGTGGGGAGGACGACGTTGATGGTCGTGATGATGATGGTGATGATGACGATGAGGAGGAGGAGGAGAAGGATGAGGATGATGATGAAGATGATGATGACGACGATGACGAGGACGAGGACGAGGATGTTAAGGAGGATGATGATGTTGATGATGACGATGATGATGATGGTGATGATGATGATGATGGTGATGCTGGTGATGATGATGATGATGATGATGATGATGATGATGACGATGATGATGATGATGATGATGATGATGATGAGGATGAGGATGATGATGAGGAGGAGGAGGATGACGATGAGTATCCAGATGACGATGAGGATTGGGATGAGGATGAGGATAACAAAGAGGATGAGGGCAGTGTGGCTCGTGTGGCGGCCAAGGTTCCCGCGAACCTGCGGGTATCACCCTGTTCCAGGGGTGTTTGGGCTGCTGCCTGTTGCTGCGGAGCCCCCTGTGTTGTCAAGACTCGCTCGCGGCAGGCGCCTGAGGTGGAACGCCGTGGCAAGGGGCATGTTGGCCACACCGTGCTTCAGGGGCAGCAGTGGAGGGGTATAGACTCAGGGGTGGGAGCATCGACCCCCAATCGCCCATGGATCGCCGATAGCGACCTGATAGCCCACGCCTCCCAGGACCGTAAGGATTCGCTTGCGGGGGCCTATCGCCGATCCATCGGCGATGCATCGCCAATTCGAGCTCGACGTGCCCTCTGAGCTGGTCTCCTCCCACGTTCGGGAACTTTTGGTCACAGTTAGCGTGTCGCGCCGCCGGCTTTGATACGCCGCACTTCGGCGCGACTCGCGAACAATGACGAACGAGCAACACACACCCATACCCATAGGGGGAATGTTGGGAGGAGAACTGGCTATGGGTATGGGTGCGGGTGGTCGGATCCTGGGGGGTGCTTCCTTTCGATTGGGGGCCCCCATCCGACAACACGCACCCACAGCCCCCTCCGTCCCACCTATGGGTACGGGTGCGTGCTGTTCGTTCGTCAAACAACCTTTCCAGTTCCCGGATGTCAGCGTCCCACCTTTTTCCAGCCTCCCGCCCCGCGGAGCGGAGCGACAGGCCCGCCGCTTGTGGCGCACAGCGTGTCGCCGGGTCCGCCGCCACGACGCGCCGAGCAAACGTTCCCGACCGTAACGTTTGAAGGGGCCCCAGGACACACAAATAAATACACACTAATAAATGGATTCCCCTCATTTTCCAATATTTTCTGGGATTTTGTCTTCCCCCCCACTTCCCATATTTTCCCATATTTTCGGGGGAATCGACGATTTATTGTGTCTGTGTGTGTTTTTTCCCCTCCTGAACGTTGCCCTTGGAGGCATCTTGGGACCTCTTGGGCCGTCTTCGGGAGGTCCTGGCCCCTCTGACGCTTCCGGAGGCCGTCTTGAGAGCCTCTCTGGGCCATCTTGTTGCCCTCGCCGCCTTGGGGCCCTTCTGCCAGGCCCCTTTGGGGCTGGATTGGCGTTATCGTAGAGGCATGCTGGGTCATCTTGGGCGGTCGCGCACCCGAACAAGTAAGAACCTAAGTCCTTCAACAACCAACAGACAATCAGTGGTGCTGGCCTCCTCGGGCTCTGCTGGAGGGCCCTGGCGGTCCACTTCGCACGTCGGCGTCCGGTGCGCCGCGCCCTGCGGCGGCGCACTTCCGTACCATGCGAGCCAGCACGCCCCGCGGCTGAGGGAGGGTGGGAGGAAGGGGAGGAAGAGGAGTGAGAGAGGGAGGAGTGAGGAGGGAGAGAGGTAGGAGTGAGAGAGGGAGGAGGGCGAGAGGGAGGAGAGGGAGGAGAGGGAGGAGGGCGAGGGGGAGGAGAGGGAGAGAGGGAGGAGAGGGAGAGAGGGAGGAGAGGGAGAGAGGGAGGAGAGGGAGAGAGGGAGGAGAGGGAGAGAGGGAGGAGAGGGAGGGGCGGCCGGGGAGAGGGGGAGGGAGGGAGAGAGAGGGGGAGGAGGGAGCGAGGGCGGAGGGCGAAGGGAGGGAGGTGCACCTCACTGCTCACCTGGTGCAGGGGGGGCACGCCGGGCCTCCGCGCCGCTGGCGCGCACGGCGGGCGCCAGCAGCAGCACGGCGGCCCGGCGGGGGCAGTGCCCGCGCCCGACGCGGGCACGGCCTCGCCGTGAGCTCCGCCTGTCGGCAGCGCCCTGGCATCGCTCGGACGTGTGCATTTCTTCTCGGCGAGAACCACTGAGGACGATCCTGGACCATCGAGCAAACAACAAAAAAACACGCACGAAACCGAAACAATGCACGGGACATGGACGTCCGAGCGGTGGCGAGGCGCACCCCCTCTCGCGGCCCCTGGCAAGGGCTGGCTGCGGGCCTCCGGAGCCCCCGCCGCGGAGGCTTCTGGCGGCAGACACGCCCGGGGGCAGATCACGAAGTCGGGGGTTTGGCCTCGCAGGAGCAAGAGAGGCACCGACTCCGCCATCCGTCCCTCGTTTCCGCCCTGGACCTCCTGGGAGGCCCTCGTCGCCTCGTCGCCACGGCCGGATCCGCCTCGACGTTCTGGTCAGTACGCACCCCAGGGGAGGTCTGGGGAGCAGCGGTAGCGAAGTCTTCTGGTCTCCGCACGGCTGGTCGCGAGGCCACGAAGAGCCCCCCGCCAGAGGGGTGGGGGACTCTTCGTTGGCGGGGTGGAGATTACAGAGGCCCTACCAGACGGCCCAGTTGCGTTTTCGCATGCCCCGGGCACGATGGCGGACAATATGGGATTCGACAGCACCTTGGTTCAGAGAGTACGGATCTATCCGCCCAAGTGGGGCGGGGGGGCACGCGTGCCATGCTTCGGAGGGGGCGTCTTGGCCTGGATGCCCACGCATTATCTGGTATCGGAGCTCGGGGGGTGAAACCGAAATTACGCATGAGGTGCCCCAACTAGAAAACCGTTTTGTTTTGTTTGTGCCGCGCGTGCGGGCGAGGCGAGGCGAAGTTGCGCGAGTCCTTACTCCAGATGTGGCCCGTTAGCCTTCGGCCTCGGTGTGAAAGTTGTCCCGATGGCCGTCCCGATGTTCGTCCCGATGGTTGTCCCGATGATCGTCCCGACGATTGTCCCGATAATTGTCCCGACGGTTGTCCCGATGGTCATTCCGATGGATGTCCCGATTGATGCCCGATGGATGTCCCGATGGTTGTCCCCAGGTTGTCCTCATGGTTGTTCCGATGGTTGTTCCGATGGTTGTCCCGATGCTTGTTTCGATAGTTGTCTCGATGATTGTCCCGATGGTGTTGCCAGACCACAATGTAGCAAATAAGCGTGTTCTGCGGGGCCAACTATCAGAAATATGAACTCTACGAGGCCATAATAGTGCCAACAATAATGTGTTGCCAAGCCATACTGACATAATACTACGCTTTGCGAGGTTATACGATGGAACATGCGCCCCGCGGGGCAGCACCACTTGTTTTCTCAATGCGCCTTGCGGAGCAAACAACTATATCTAGTTAAAGTGGCCTCCAGGACAAACCAATGGGGACATCTGCAACAGGAGCAGGATATACGACACGTGTCCGTATACACATATGAACCAATTGACGCCTAGACAGTCTAGCAACGTGTGTATACGTATTAGCAGGCTGTACAACATACAGGTAGTGGCAGACAAATGGATACACAGAGCCATGCTGATGTCTCGATGTGTGCCCACTTGTGAGCTGAATGGCGCGCCCAATGCGCACGAAAGACGATGTCACACCTCTCTCCCAAACTTCTCACCCGACGGGTGGTCTTACAGTGGAGGCCCATGCCAAGAAGCACCCTGCTTGCCTCGAGGGTGCCCTTGGTTTCTTGGGTTTCGATGGGTTTGCTATGGGAAGCGTGGCGTCCCCACACCAAAAGTTTATGGACGTCCTGGGGTCTCAGGGTTGGGTTTCTTGTGGAAGGTTTCCTGTGGTTGAGCTCCTACTGTATCGGCAATGAGCTCCAGGCTCGGAATGGATCCACGAGAGCAGCTTTGGCAAGTCTTGGAGATCTCCCGATGGCATGCCGACTCTTTGATCTCTGTGTGTGTCTGAGAGGCGGTGGCGTGTCTGGAAGGGCGGGGGGGATCCGGTGCATCGGAGGGGGCAGCCTCGTGACAGCAACAGCGTGCCCAGTGTGAGACGGCGTCTCAGGGCAAGGCATTTCACGCGCCTTCGCCTCCCCCCCAGAGCGTCGAGAGATATCTACGCCGTGTGCGCGGCTCGCGAGAAACCAAGAGCTTCGTAGAGGCCTACCATCAGGCGCATCTTTAAGCAGACACCCTCGCGGAATCGTCTGGATGAGCGCGAGGTATCCACGAGGGTCTTCTTGTTGTTTTGGTGAAGTTTCAACGCGCTTCTCTTTGGATTCGCTGGCAGAGCTCTGGAGCAGAGCTCCCGAGCGGAAATTATGTGCCGATTCGATTCGGTCTGGGGATATGTTGAGAGGGCCGTGTCGCACATTTTGAGGACCCATAGCTTCTCACACACATCACTCACGCTTTCCTTGGCAGGAAGGGCACTTAAGCCACGTGCAGCGTGGATATGCTGGGTAGCGATTTGTTTGGAGGGTTGCTTGTTTTGGAAGTATCACAGCCAGGAGAAGACATCGGCGATACATCGGTGTTGGACCATGTGTGTACAACAGTCGGCTAGTCACAAGGCTGTCTTGGAATGACATCTCATAAGGATTATCTGAGGGTGCTCTAGGATTGCGTAGATACTATGTGAGGTAACATGTTTGCCAGCAGTTCGCAGTACGACGAGGTGCGCGCTTCAGTAGTACACATCATGACTGGCTGAACGTTTGGGGAGGTCTTCCGAAGATCAGTATTTCCTTGCGGATGGGAAGGGCTGGGAAGGGCGGGGATTTGCGTCGGGCTAACCATGCGTGCAAACCAGATCAGCATCAGTGTTTTGGATACGTGGGACAGGACGCGGTTTTGTGCTGCGTTGCTTCAGCTGGTTCAGTGGGCAGTTGTCTGCTTAGCGCATGTTCCAGGGATGTGCGCTTAGTTTTCACAGGGCACATGGCGTCTGGGAGTGCGTGGCTGATCATCATATGTTGTGCGCGGCATTGTTTCGAGTGTCGCCATTCTGTTTGGGATCGCGTGCAGATGGGTATCAAAATTGGCCGCTTCTTCAAGAGCGCGTTGTTCGGGCTCCCGCGAATGCTGAAGTGAACTGTCACATCCAGCGGCCTTGGGCCTATCCTGGGGGGTCTCAGGGGCCTCATCAGGGGTGGGGCCCGGCGGGCTCCCAGCCAAGACGTGCGATGCCGTGATTCTTTCGAAGCGGAATTCCCGGAAGCCCCGACCCTTTCCCCAGTTCCAGTTTCTCATCCCGAGCTGTTTTTGCAACGGTGCCGGGACCTGGCGAGGACCCGCGGAGGCCGAACAATTGCCAAACAATGTCCCATTGTGTTTGTTTCCGCAGCGCAAACGTGTCCGGGGGGGGCCCATCCTAGGGGGTCTCCAGCGGACCTTCAGGGGGCCTCTTGGTTTCTCGAGGGGGTCGTCCCGTCGGATGGGCAAGGCCTCGTGCGCTTGGCCGTGCGCTCCCCCTGCAAGACAAGAAGCGTTGGACACGCTTTGTCTGATTTGTTGTTGGTGCCCAGAGAGGTCACGCGCAGCACTTGGGGAAGGAAGAGCCCACCGTAATGTTCTGTCAATTTGTGGCCTCGGTTTTTATGGCACCTTGATCGCTGTGCTCCTCGCAGCCGAATTAGCCATGGGGCACTCCACAAACAGTGACGGATATGGCAGAGAATGGGAATCGCGTTGACAGAAAAGATGCATGCGATTTTTGTTGTTTTTTTTTTTTCTCTCTCTCTCTCTCTCTCTATCCGTCTTGCATTGATCAGATTACATGTCGAACGACGCTGGCCAGCAATGTGCATAGGGACGTATCGGTGGATAGGTAATGGACTACAAGGGCGAGAATTCGGATCAACTCTCTGTGAAGATTGGTGATATGGTCACGACTCTGATTCTACTGCTGATGTGATCTCTTCAAGGCTTTCAAGTTGAATGATGTTTGGGTGACGCATCCATATGTAGTGTTTTCCACTTCTTCCCACTCAGTCGACGAGGAGGCGTGTGCCATTCAATCTGAGCCGCGATCCCGTTGTGTACCACTCTTTCCCGTCACCGCGCTTGAGAACATGGCATGGGGAGGCCCAAGAGATGGAGTTTCTGCGGTGGGAAAGGTATATGTAAAGTGCTGCATTCGTTGCCAATCCGTGTAGGGTCGGCCTCAGTTCGTAACGAGACGGTATCTCGTGGTTGCTCGGGAATGCTTGGACCCGCGTCTCGACCCAGCGTCAGGATACCTCGCCTCTCTGCCCCTGTCTGCTGTCTCAAGTTTCCGAGTGCGTGCCAATATTCTTCGTGGGGGAGGACCGAATGTGTTGAAGGATGTACGATCGAAAGAGCCGGGTGTGACTACCCATAGATTGCACCGCATAAGCTGCATCACATAGGGTGCACAGCATATATTGCCAGGCATAGGTGGCACCACATCGGGTGCCCAACATCGGGTGCACCACACAGATTGCACCATGCAGATTGCACCACATAGCTTGCACAACATATATTGGTCAGCGCAGATTGCACCACGTGGATTGCATAACAGGTTTTGCTCCACAAAATGGGCGGCATGCGTTGCACCACGTAGATTGCAGTTCATACATTGCATTTCGTAGATGTCACCACATAGTTTGCAACACGTAGATTGCACAACATAGATTCCACAACAATTGAATCACCGACACGTGGAAACCATCATCGTCATCGGCGTGATCAGCATCGGCGCCGTCATTGGCCTTGCCGTCGTCATTGTCGTCGTCGTGGTCATCAGCATCGCTACTATCATCATCGCGTCTGCCGTTGTCGACGCCATCATGATATCGCGCCCGCCCGAGGCGCGCCTGCGCTTGCTAGCGCGGCCGCCGCGATGCGCAAGCCAGCGCCAAGCAGTCATCGCAATAGCCGCCGCAAGGGTTTCGCAAACCAAGTTTCGGTAGGGTGGATGGGGTGATTGCGCGAGCAGAGGAGTTGGCAACCACTGCGGACAAACATATAAGCCGCTTTTTTATTTTGTAGCAACAAATAGATACTCCCCCCCCGGGATTATCCGCTCTACTTTACGTGTTGCAAGTTGCGAATGATTGTGCCCATCGTCCATCCTAAATAGGAATTGATACCATCCTTGCCCAGACGGTATCGAACCCCTCCGCCATCCATTGCAAAAAATAGTATGCGCGCGCACCCGTTGATCAAACATCATCATTTTCAACAACCCTTGGTAACAAAAGCGGGACGAAGTGCACACGCGCGCGTCGTCGCGCGCGCATGCCGAAATCCATTTCGAAAATTTCAGGTTTCGCAGAGAGTTCAAATCGAGTGTCACAAAGAAACATCATTCGGTTCCCCAGCACGGATTCTTTTTTCCCAACTATTTTGTGGTGTTGGGTCTTGGTGTTGAAAAGACAGCGCTCCGCGTCACCACACCTCACCTCCCGCTGCCCCCTCCCTCCTCCCCCGCATCCCTCATCCCATCCGCTTCGTCGTCGTCCTCGTCATCATCACCATCGCCATCATCATCGCCATCGTCATGATCCACATCATCATGATCATCACCATCGCCATCGTCAGCGCCGCGCCCCTCACACGGTTCGTGGCATCACAGGGAGTTCCACCGAAGGCCAAAGTGGCAGCGGTTGCATGCGTCACCGCCGCCGCATTCTGGCGCATCTTTCACACGGTTCGTGGCCACATAGGGAGCTCCACCGAAGGCCTCAGCGGGAGCGTCCGCATGGCACCGCCGCCCCATTTCGGCACACCCCTCACACGATTCGCGGCCCCATAGGGAGCTCCACCGAAAGCCCCAGCGGGAGCGTCCGCATGGCACCGCCGCCCTATCTCGGCACACCCTTCACACGGTTCGTGGCCCCATAGGGAGCGGGAGCTTCACCGAAGACCTTCGTGGGGGCGTCCGCATGGCATTGCTGCTCCATTTCGGAGCACCCCTTCACTCGGTTCGTGGCCCCATGGGGAGCTCCACCGAAGACCCCAGCGGTAGCGTCCACATGGCACGGACGCACGGGCCGCGCACGGTGTTCGGGCGAAACCAAGAATGTTCCCCGCTCGCCCGCGTCAGCTTTTCTTCCCCTCATGCACGCCGCAATCCTTTTTGCTGCCCACCTCCTTCATCTCGTCTCCCTCGCGGTATCCGTAGCAGCATATGCTTGGGTCTTTTGCCAGGCTATAGTTTAGTTCTTGCCTTTTGTAAAACATTATTGTTTAAAAAACGAGCGGAACACCATAGGTTGTTCAACATTTCCACAACATGCTACCAAACGGGCTGCGCTCGCATGTCGAGCATCGTTGGAACGCCGTTGCGCGCGTGCTGTCGCGAGAATCCTTGGCAACAGATGAGACGGAGTGCGCATGTGCGCGTCGTCGGGCGCGCATTCCGAAATCAGTCAGGAACTTGTAGGTTTCCTAAGGATTTCAACACCGAGCGTCCCGAAACCACATTACAAAAATGCGTATGGCTTCGCAACAACAGTTTTCAAAAACACCTGCGCTCGCGCTCTTGCGAATCCGTCAGAAAACCATAGGTTTCTCAACATTGTTGTGGAATTATGTCAAACGGGCCTCTCGCGCCGCATGCCGAAATCATTCGAACGCCCCTGATCGCGTGCTGAGTGGGGGGGGGGCACAATCCGTGTCAAATAGTACCATGCGGGACACTCGCGCGTCGGCCGCGCGCGCATGTCGAATTCCTTCCAAAACCTTCACCACCGACGGTGGGGACGCCGTCATCGTCGTCGGCGTGATCAACATCGGCGCCGTCGCCGACCGAGCCGTCGTCGTTGTCAGCATATCGTCGCCAGCATCGCTACGATCATCATCGTGTTCATCGTGTCGACATGGCAACAAGTCGCCGACTCGCACTGAAGTGCCCGTTGGGACGTGCCCAGCGGCCAGCGCCAACGCCGCCGGCTCGGTCGCGCCAAACAAGCTGGCCGCTGCGCGCGCGAGCATGCGCTGGCTGGCGCAGCCGCAGAGCTGCACCAGCCAACACCAAGCAGTCATGGCAGTCGCCGCCGCTCGTATGTTGCAAGACAAGTTGCGGGTAGGTGGGTGGGGAGGGGTGATTGCGCGAGCAGTGGAGTTGACAATTGCGAGTTCCACAAGTGAGTTGCACCACGTGGATCGCACCACATATACTGCACCACATAGCGTGTAACATATGAATTGAACCGCGCGGGGTGCACCAAATGGTCTGCGCAACGTATGTTGCTCCACATAGAGAGCTCAACGGATATTGTGCCACGTAGATTTTACCACGCACAGTGCTATAAACATTGTTTTTTTCCGGCGAAGTGCAAGAGAACGAAGGGACAATTATTATGATATCTTGCGCTTTCTTTTCCCAGCAGGTCAAGCAGCTGGACAGCGACGCCACCGGCTGGGTCTGGGCAGAGAAGGATGTTGTTTTGTTCGGTTTTGACTCGGGTTCGGCGCGGGACGGACCACAGCTCCCCGTGGGTGCGTTTTGCTGATAGTAGCGCGCTCGGGTAGGGTGGGGCATTAGGGGGAAGCCCCCCAGCACCGACTCGGCGCGCCCGGACAGTCTTCACATTGTCGGTTGCGCCTCGCCGAGTGTTGCAGGGGTGTGCCGTGTGTCCAGCGATGATGTAGTTCTGGTATGGTTTCGGGCTGCGCACAGACCGCTCCCGCATGTAGTGTTTTCTGGCCTCGGGTCCCCTGGGTAGTCTCAGTTGGCCTCTTGGCGGTCTCAACACCCTGGCGCCGCCTCTGGCGGCGCCCCTGGGGCGCTCCGCGCCCAAGGGTTGAGGTGTTGAGACCGCCCCGGACTACTTGAGGGGCTTGTTGAGGCCAGCTAGGATTATTCGGGGGGCATGTAGCGGCTAGCCGGGATTACCTGTCGGGGCTGTTTTTTGCGCAACACGAAGCCCTACCAAGTAGTGCGAAGTTTATGCGTCGTCGCCTCTGGCTACAATTCGATGTCGTTTTGTAGTGGGCGTGCCCTGTCAGCCGAGCAGTACGATTTGTCCAGGTGCGCAGTAAGTCCAGACGGAGTAAGTCCATACAGAGTGTTCGGTCTCCGTCTGGGCTTACTCCGTCTGGACTTAGCCTCTCCTGGTAGGAAACCAAATCCATACGGAGTAAGTCCATGCGGAGTTCTCGGTCTCCGTCTGGGCTAAGCCCGTCTGGACGTGGTCGCGAGCAACGCTCGGCGAGAGCGGTCCTCCTCCCTTCGCTACCTCCCTACCTCCCTACCTCCCTCCTTCCTTGCCTCGGTTCGAAGCATTCCGTCCGCTCTGTCGCTGTGGTCCGACCGTGCTGTGCTGTACTTGCTTCTTGGTGCCCGCGCCGGTCTTTTTCCTGACATTGTGCTATCTGCAGCGCCGCACTCCGCTGACAGGCCACCAGCTTCAACAGCTCTGCAGTCCAAGAAATCCCTTCCTTCCGCCCTTCCCCCCCTTACCAGCCTCGAACGTATCCCTATCCCTAAGATTGACACGCCAAAAGGCGATGACAATCTTAGGGACTCGCCCTCAAAAAATAAGGGAATCCCTAAGATTGGCATCGTGGTGAGGAGGTGCCCAGCATAGGGGTAGGGATATGTTCCAGGCTGGTAATGGCCAGGACCTTGGCGATCCTCGCCGGGTGATTTCGCGCGCGCGAAGCGAAGCCTGCCAGCTGGTCTGCGAGCGTCTGGCGCCCGACCTCGGAGCTCCCTGGTGTTCTGGGCCTCGCCCCTGTGCGGTCTCGTGGCTTTTCGCGCTCCTCGCGTCTCCTCCTCCCCCTCCTCCTCCTCCTCCTCCTCTTCCTCCTCCTCCTCCTCCTGCTCCCCCTCCTCTCGCGCTCCTCGCGTGAAGTTGCTGGGCGCCCTGCACCAGCCTGGAACATATCCCTGCCCCCATGGTTGGCATCGCCTCCCCTCGGTGCCGACCTCAGGGATTCCCTCGGTTTCTGAGGGCGCCTCCCTGAGATTGTCGTCGACTTTTGGCTTCTCAATCTTAGGGACAGGGACACGTTCGAGGCTGGAGGAGGAGGAGGAGGAGGAGGAGGAGGAGGAGGAGGAGGAGGAGGAGGTGGAGGTGGAGGAGGATTGGGTCGGATCGCGACGCAGCGCCGATGCGCCGTCGGTGCGGCTCAGAGCAGAGCCCGATCTCCGCCACGCCCGGCGGCGCCAGTGCGTCGCCTGCGTCGCCGCGGCATCGCCGATGCCTCGGCGATGCATCGGCGATGCTGCGCGATCCTCCGACCCCGTCGGCTCCGGCCCCGATTCTGGAAAGCCTCTGGGCACCTCTTCCCGTCATTCTAGCGCTCGGCGGCGAGCTCGGGGGGGAAGTGAGAATGGAGGCGGCCCTCTCAGGAGTCGGCGGGGCTTCTCAAAGGCCCCCCCCGTGCCCTCCGAGAAGTCGTCTGCGTCCCCGGGGAAGGTTCGGGGAGCCTCTCAGAGGGCGGGGGGACTTCAGAGCCTTCGGAGAAGGCCTTCTCCTTCTCACTCCCTCCCGGGCTCGCCGCCGAGGTGTAACACATCGGTTGGCGAGTAATTGCGCCCACCGTGTTGATTCCTACGTCTGCCCTCGATCGGCTTGGTCCTCTCCTGCTCCGCGCGGCTCTCCTCCTGTGTTGTTGTGTTATGTTCCTCGCGCGCTGTCTTCCGCCCTCGGCGTGCTTACATTCCGGGCATTGGTTCAACATGGGCGACGCCGCATTAATTTTACGGCGCACGTTCCCTTTTTCATTGTCGTTGTTTGTTGTTTTATCGCAAGGGGTGATGACGTATCCCCCCGATCCTCCTTTCTCCTTCATCTTCCTCTTTCCCCTCTCCTGAGACTGCTCTTGAACGCCAGGACTCTTTGTGCTCCGCGTACAGTTGCTGCACCACTCTCACCCAGTGTGTCTGCGAAGTGGCCCTGTCACCGAGGTCGGCTGCGTGTGGTGAAATGCGAGTTCCCTTTCCTTCCCTTCCCCCCCCATTTCTGACAAACATGCGCTGGATATAAATGAAGCCTCGCTGTTGCTCGCACTGCCAGTCTCACCAGTGCTCGTGCTCCTTTCCATGTTCATTCCCACCATCAGTATTCCCAGCACTCTGGCTGTTTTTCTCACTGTACTTGTCGCTCTCACCCATCTTGTTTTTTCTCTCGCGTTCTTGTTGTTTCTCTCTCTCTCTCTCTTTATGTTCTCCCTCTCTCTCTCTTTCTCTCTCGTTCTTTATAAATATATGTGTATATATGTAAATATAAATATGTATACACATATATATGTATATATACATATGTATGTGTGTGTCCCTCTTTCTCTATCTCTCTAATTATCTCTCGATCATTTGTTGCATGTGTGATGTGTGTGTGTGTTTTTTGTTATCTCTCTATGTTTCTCAGTTTCGCTATCTTTTTCAGTATCAGTCGTGCTCTCTGCGTGCCTATCAACATCAAGCATTGAAAGACGATGCAATGCCAAACAAAGCAACGCAATGCCAAGCATTGCCAAGCAATGCCACGCAGGAAGCGTTACCCTCATCGGAGTCGCGCCGGGTTCACTCAATCGCCCTTGCCCGATCTGTTTTTGTTGATCGCTTGGCCGCATTATTCATTGTTGCCATTTGAATCCTATTTCGTGTTCTTTCTCGGGGCAGAATGCGTGACACGAAACGTCTCAGAAGTTCCTTACAGGGCCCCTTGGGCGCACCTTCTCAGGATCTCTTGGGGCCCTGTCGAGAGTATCTTCGGGTAGCATGGTGGGCTTGTTCGGATTGGGGCTGCCTGAGCCGTCTTGAGGAGGGCCTCCGGAAGACCCTAGAGACCTGGCCATACCCGGCTTAGCCAACAGGTAACGGTCGGTGGCGAGGAGGGGGAAAGGAGGGAGGAGGGAGGAGGGAGGAGGGAGTTGGGAGGAGGGAGGAGGAGGAGGAGGAGGAGGAGGAGGAGGAGGGGAAGAGAGGAAAGCAGAAACCCTTCTCGGAAGGCGGTGGGACCTCTCAGAAGGTTTCTGTGTCTTCGGGGGGCCTCCCTCCTCCTCGGGGAAGGCTTCGAAACAATTCTCAGAAGGCCGGAAGACTTCCGAGCCTTCTAAGAAGGCCTGCCCATTCTCACGTCATCCCCGGGCTCGCCGCCGAAATGGGGTTCAGCGCAAACGGGGCTCAGCCAGAGCGCGGGATCCTGCAGGATCCTGCCAGGCTGGATTTTGGATGATCCGGGCTTGAGCGCCGCTCGTAGCCCTTGAGGTGGCCTTACATCGGAGGTGAGGGGGTGAGATCGAAGTGGAATGGAGAGCCCCCCTACCGGGAAATCGATTTCGGTTTCGTGTTCGTGCGTGCCGTGCGGGCGAGGCTCTCCTGTGGCTGAGGCGCGGCCGGACCAAATGTCTCCCTTCCGGGCGGCCGGGGGCCCGCGGTGTCCCGCCGGTGTCCCGCTGGTGTCCCATGTGGCTGAGGCGCGGCCGGACCAAATGACTCCCTTCCGGGCGGCCGGGGGCCCGCGGTGTCCCGCCGGTGTCCCGCGGTGTCCCGCGGTGTCCCGCGGTGTCCCGCGGTGTCCCGCCGGTGTCCCGCGGTGTCCCGCGAGGATGATGATGAGATGATGATGATGATGATGATGATGATGATGATGATGATGATGATGATGATGATGGTGATGGTGATGGTGATGGTGATGGTGATGGTGATGATGATGATGATGATGAGATGATGATGATGATGGTGTCCCGATGAAGATGATGATGTTGATGATGGTGCCGATGATGATGATGATAGTGTCCCGATGATGAGGATGATGATGCTCATGATGATTATGTTGATGATGATGACGATGATGGTGTCCCGATGATGATGATGATGATGATGATGATGATTATGATGATGATGATTCCGATGATGTTGGTGATGATGATGATGGAAATGGTGTCCTGGCGATAATGATGTTGATGATGATGTTGATGATTATGGTGTCCCAATGATGATGTTGATGATGATGATGATGATGGTGAACATGATGATGGTGATGCTGATGGTGTCCCGATGATTTTAATAATGATAATGACGATGTTCATGATGATGTTGCTCAAAATGATGACGGTGCCCCAATGATGATGATGATGATGATGATGATGATGATGATGATGATGATGATTATGTTGTTGATAATGATGTCGATGGTGATGATGGTGTCCCGAGGATGTTGACGATGTTGATGATAATTGTGATGATGAGAAAGATGGTGATCATGATGGTGTCCCGATTATGGTGATGATTCCGATGATGCTGCTGATGATGATGACGATGACTGTGTCCCGATGCTGATGATGATGATGTTGATGATGAGATGATGATGGTGATGATGATGATGTTGATAATGTCCCGATGATGCTGCTGACGTTGATGATGATGTTTATGATGATGATCATGACGGTGCCATCATGATGATGACGATTTTGGTGATGATGCCGATGTTGATGATGTTGATGATGATGATGATGATGACGTTGATTGTGAGAGCGATTGTGTTATCGATAGTGAGGTCGATATTGAGACCGAATGTGAGATCGATTGTGTGATCGATTGTGATATCGATTGTGAGACCAATTGTGAGATCGATCGAATGAGATAGATCGAGCGAGATCGATCGAGTGAGATCGATCGAGCGAGACCGATGGCGAGATCGATACTGAGATCGATAGTGAGACCGATCGAGTGAGACGTTGGTTCCCCCCCCCCCCCGAACCTCCTTATCACCCGAAGGGTGGCCGTATAGGTATTGGCTGACCTGGGCTTGGGAGGTTCTCAAAACAACTGCAGTGCAGTTTTTCTACATGGGCCGAGCCGAGTTCGCGCTGAGCCAAGTCCACGCACGACTGGCATCATGTCATTCCCCCAACCGAGATGGATCCTTATTGTTGCCCCCCCCCCCTGTCTCTCTCGGCAGGGTAACGCCACTCGTCCCTTCTCTTCCTCCTGATCCTCCGCCTCCTCCTCCTGCTCTTCCTCCTCACCCCTCTCCTCATGCTCCTCATCGTCCTCCTCCTGCTCCTCCTAATCGTCCTATTATCACGCCCCTCCTCCTGCCCCTCCAGTTACTATTGTTGCTGGTAGTTTGAATGCTACTACTACTACTACTACTACTACTACTGCTGCTACTACTACTACTACTAGTACTACTACTACTACTACTACAACTACTACTACTACGACTACTACTACTACTACTACTACTTTTTCTTTTACTACTACTACTACTACTACTACTACTACTACTACTTGTACTACTACTACTACTACTACTACTACTTTTACTACTACTACTACTACTACTACTACTACTACTACTTCGACTACTACTACGACTACTACTACTACTGCTACGACTACTACGATTACTACTACTGCTACTCTTACTACTGCTACTACTACTACTACTACTACCACTACTACTACTATTTCTACAACTACTACTACTACTGCTACTACCACTACTACTACTACGACTAGTGTCTGATTAACACTATTGGTAGTATCATTACTACTACTACTACTACTGCTACTACTACTACTACTACTACTACTACTACTTCTACTACCACTACTACGACTACATCTACTACTACTATTACTACTACTCGTCTTGCTGCTACTACTACTACTACTACTACTACTGCTACTGCTACTCTTACTACTACTACGATTATTAGTTTGACGACTATTAGTGCCACTACTTTTGACTACTACTTGTGATCCTACAGCTACTAGCACTACTACTACTACTACTACTACTATTACTACTACTACGACTACATCTACTTTTACCTAAAAGCGACGACTATTACTACGATTAGTACTACTACTACTACCACCACCACTATTACGACTACTTCTACTACCTACTACTACGGCTACTACTACTACTATTATTACTACTTCTACTTCTACTACTACTACTACTACTACTACTACTACTACTACGACTACCACTTTTACTACTACTGCTGCTACTTTTGCTACTACACCTATGGGTATTAGTATTACTACAGCGACGACGGCTAATACTGCGATTAGTCGTAGTAGTAACGTTACTACTGTTGCTGCTACTATTTCTACCACAACCCATTCCACTACTACTTTTTGCATATTTGTATTACTGCGACTACTTGTGCGACGGCTTCGGCTACTTTCACTCCAAGTACCACTGCTACTACTACTACTACGGCGGCTGCTGCCGCTGCTACTACAATGGTTACTACTAGTATTGCTACGAGTGCTGCTACTATTATTATTGCGGCTACGACTACGACTACTACTACTACCACTACTACTCCTCCTACCCCTATTACTACTACTAGAACTCCGACTAGGACTATTACTACTATTGCCGCGACTGCTGCTACTACGACCACGACTACGACTACGATTACCATTTCCGACTTTGACAGCTTTTACTACCACGATTACTACGACTACTCCCCTGACGCTTGTTAGTGTTTCCCAGACTACGTTTACTACTACTACTACAAAAATGACGACGACGACTCGTTGGACTACCTTTACCACTACTACTACTACTACTTTCTTGTTACTACTACTCCTACGACTACTACGACTACTACTACTAATGCTACGACTACTACGATTACTACTACTGCTACTCTTACTACTACTACTACTACTACTACTACTACCACTACTACTACTATTTCTACTACTACTACTACTGCTACTACTACTACTACTACTACGACTAGTGTCTGATTAACACTATTGGTATTCTCATTACTACTACTACTACTACTACCACCACTACTACCACTACTACCACTACTACGACTACATCTACGACTACTGTTACTACTACTCGTCTTGCTGCTACTACTACTACTACTATTACTACTACTACGATTGTTAGTTTGACGACTATTAGTACCATTATGTTTGGCTACTACTTGTGATCCTACAGCTACTAGCACTACTACTACTACTACTACTACAACTACTACTACTACTACGACTACATCTACTTTTTCTAAAACGACGACTATTACTACGACTAGTACTACTACTACTACCACCACCACTACTACGACTACTTCTACTACCTACTACTACGGCTACTACTACTACTATTCTTACTACTTCTTCTACTACTACTACTACTTTTACTACTACTGCTACTTTTTTCTACTACACCTATGGGTATTAGTATTACTACAGCGACGACGGCTAATACTGCGACTAGTCGTAGTAGTAACGTTACTACTGTTGCTGCTACTATTTCTACCACAGCCGATTCCACTACCACTTTTGCATATTTGTATTACTGCTACTACTTGTGCGACGGCCTCGGCTACTTTCACTCCAAGTACCACTACTACTACTACTACGGCTGCTGCTGGCGCTGCTACTGCAATGCTTATTACTAGTATTGCTACGAGTGCTGATACTATTATTATTGCGACTACGACTACTACTACTACTACCACTACTACTCTTCCTACCACTATTACTACTACTAGAACTCCGACTAGGACTATTACTAGTACTGCTGCGACTGCTGCTGCTACGACCACGACTACGACTACGATTACCATATCCGACTTTGACAGCGTTTACTACCACGTTTACTACGACTACGCCCCTGACGCTTGTTATTGTTTCCCAGACTACGTTTACTACTACTACTACTACAAATATGACGACGACGACTCGTTGCACTACCACTACCACTACTACTACTACTACTACTTTTAGTACTACTACTTCTACCACTACTACTACTACTACTACTACTACTACTACTACTAGTACTACTTCCGATTACTACTTCTACAACGACTACTACTACGTCCTTTCGATTACTACACCGACTACGACGGCCCCAGTAGTAGTGTTAGTAGGACGACTACTATTACTACTGCTACTACTGCTTCTACGAATACGACTACTGCGACTACGACTGCTACTATACTTACCACTTCCAACACTACTACTAGAACAACTTACTATTACTACTTCTACAACTACGACGACGACTACGACTACTACTACGACTACCAGTATTATTACGGCTACTACTACTTGCTACTCATTATTGCAATTGCTAATACTACGACCACTATTACGACTACAGCCACCACTAGCATTATTACGAATACAAGTGCTATTACTATTGCCACTACTACTACTACTACTACTACTACTACTACTACTACTACTTCTACTACTACTCCTACCACTACTACGATTACTACTACTCCTACTACTCCTACTACTCCTACTACTACTACTACTACTAGTACTACTACTACTACTACTACTACTACTACTACTACTACTACTCCTATTGCTACTACTACGACGACTACTACTACTACTACTACGACTACTACTACTACTACTACTACTACTACTACTGCTACTGCTGCTCCTGCTACTGCCACTATTGCTACGACTACTAATGCTACAACAACCACTTCTACTACTTCTGCGCATACTACTTATACTGCCACTACTACCTCTACATTCTTGTATATGTCGTTGTCGATGTCGCGGCGGAGACTATTCCCCCTCTATTGCCAGGCGGGCTTGGTAATATTTCGGGGGTCTCTCTCCCAGGGAAGCATCCATTGTGCGCCACCCCGCGCGCGAGAGGACACATGAGCATCTGTTCGCTAGGTTTGCAATCGGAATCGGCGTTTGTGGTCGTAGTCGTGGTTATAGTCGGGATTGCCAGCGTGCTTGCGATCGCGAGTGTAGTCGTAGTCGTCGTCGTGGTTGTAGTCGTAATCGCAGTCGTAGTCTTAGTCGTAGTCTTAAGCGTCGTGGTCGTCGCGGCGGAGATTATTTTCTCTCTATTGTTGGGCGGGCTGCGTAATGTGGAGGGATTCTTCTGCCAGGGAATACATGTTCCCTGGGTTACCCTTCGCGATCGAGGAGTTCTGAAGACCTTCGTAAGAGAATTGCAATACAAATCGACAGCTTCTTCGCCGAATGCGTTGCCCACAATCTCCTCGTTCATCTCGTCGTCGTCGTCGTCGTTGTTGCGCCACGGGTGCCGCGGAGAACTAGGTATTTCTACAGTTAACAGTTGCGTCGAGAAGGTGATTTGTTTCCACTAATGGGGGGGGGGGTCGAAAGACCTATCTTGAATCCGTGACAGGGGTACGGTGGCAGATTCAGAGATGCTTTTGCCTGCGAAGGGCCGTCCCTCAAGAGCAGGGCAGGCCCTGCTAAGAATCATCATCGCCCGACCAAAGAGGCCAGACTCATTGAGTTGCCTGCGGCAGCTGGAATATGTGGGCGCTCTTGCCCTTTCGGGCATCAGTGGGGGGAGAGCCAACTCGCCCAAACACGGATGCCCAAATTCGGGTTCCTCTTCCTCCTCCTTTCCCTCCCCCTCCTCCCCCTCCTCCTCCTCCTCCTTCTCCCCCTCCTCCTCCTCCTCCTCCTCCTCTCCTCCTCCTCTCCTCCTCTCCTCCTCCCCTCCCTCCTCCTCCTCCTCCCTCCTCCTCCTCCCTCCTCCCCCTCCTCCTCCTCCTCCTCCTCCTCCTCCTCCTCCTCCTCCTCCTCCTCCTCCTCCTCCTCCTCCTCCTCCTCCTCCTCCGTGCGGCGGTGGCCTCGGCGGTCGCCTCGGCGGCGGCAGCCTCTGCGGCCGGCTCTGGCCCCAGCGGTGGCCTCGGCGGGGGCAGCCTCGGCGGAGGCGTCGTAAGCCACTCTGCCAGGGCTCGCTTCGATTCCTCCGATGCGATTCGATTCGAATTCGATGGCTTCCGATTCCGCTTCGATTCGACTTGGGATTCCGAGTTGGGTTCCGATATCTTATTGGAGGCACACTGGTCTGTCGATGTCCGCCCATTCGACATTTCCCGACTCGGCTGCCGAGCTCCGCCGATCTGGTTCATTTCGATTTCCGATCCGGCTTATCGATTCGATTCTGGGCTCTTCTGCTCCGGGCAACCAAACATGCAGTTGGGGTCTGTGATGCGTGCAATACCCCAGTCGGTGCAAAGAGACGGCTAAATCAGCCTGGCGAAGGACCCAACCATGCCATACGTAGTTGTGAGTAGTTGTGGGTATCGTCTTCGGTGGAGCTCCCTATGGGCCACGAAACGCTGCACTGGGAGGAGACGCGTGCGAACTTTGCCACTGGGGCCTTCGGTGGAGCTCCCTCTAGGGCCACGAAGCGCTGTACTGGGTGGGGAAACGCATGCGAACTTTGCCACTGTGGCCTTCGGTGGAGCTCCCCATGGGGCCTCGAAACGCCGTGCTGGGTGGGGGAGACGCATGCTAATTGTGCCACTTGGGCCGTCGGTGGAGCCCCCGATGGGCCACGACAAACTGCACTGGGTGGGGGAAGCGCATGTGGACTTTGCCACTGGGGCCTTCGGTGGAGCTCCCTATAGGGCCACGAAGCGCTGTACTGGGTGGGGGGGGACGCGGTGTGGATGGTGCCATTGAGGCCTTCACGCATGCGGGCGGTCCCACTGAGACCTTCGGTGGGTCTCCCTATGGGGCCCCGAAACGCTGTACTGGGTTAAGAACACGCATGCGGACGGTGCCACTGGGGCCTTCGGTGGAGCTCCTGATGGGGCAACTAAACGCCGTACTGGGTGGGGGAAACGCATGCGGGCTGTTTCATTGGGGCCTTCGGTGGAGCTCCGTATGGGCCCCCGAAACGTTGTACTGGGTGGGGGAGACGTATGCGGACGGTGCCACTGGGGCCTTCGGTGGAGCTCCTGATGGGGCAACGAAACGCCGTACTGGGTGGGGGCAACGCATGCGGACAGGGGCAATGAGGCTTTCGGTGGGGCTCCCTATGGGGCCGCGAAGCGCGAGTGTGAGTAAGGAAAACGCATGCGGACGGTGCCACTGGGGCAGTCGGTGGAGATCCCAATGGAACCACGAAGCGCTGTACCGGGAGGGGGGGACGCATGCGGGCGGTAGCGTTGGGACCTTCGGTGGGGCTTCCTATGAGGCCACGAAGCGCTGTACTGGGTGTGCGGGACGAGTACGGGCGGTCCCACTGGGACCTTCGGTGGGTCTCCTTAGGGGGCCTCGAAACACTGCACTGGGTGGGGGAAACGCATGCGGACACCGCCGCCGGGGCCGTCGGTGGAGCTCCCCATGGGGCCACGAAATGCTGTACTGGGTGGTGCGTGACGCATGCGGGCGGTGCCACTGGGGCCGTCGGTGGAGCTCCCTATGGGGCCAGGAAAGGCTGTACTGGGTGGTGCGTGACGCATGCAGGCGGACCCATTGGCACCTTCGGTAGGGCTCCGTGTGAGGCCACGGAGCGCTGTGCTGGGTGGTGTGTGACGCATGCGGGCGGTGCCCCGCTGAGGCTTTCGGTGGGGCTCCCTATGGGGCCACGGAGCGCTGTGCTGGGTGGTGCGTGACGCATGCGGGCGGTCCCACTGGGACCTTCGGTGGAGCTCCCTATGGGGCCCCGAAAGGCTGTGCTGGGTGGTGTGTGACGCATGCGGGCGGTGCCACTGGGGCTTTCGGTGGAGCTCCCTATGGAGCCACGAAACGCTGTACCGGGTGGTGTGTGACGCATGCGGGCGGTGCCACTGGGGCTTTCGGTGGGGCTCCCTATGGGGCCACGAAGCGCTGTACTGGGTGGTGCGTGACGCATGCGGGCGGTCCCAGTGGGGCCTTCGGTGGAGCTCCCTACGTGGCCACAAAACGTGTGCTTGGTGTGAAGAAATGGATGATGATGATGATGATGATGATGATGATGATGATGATGATGATGATGATGATGATGATGATGATGATGATGATGATGATGATGATGATGATCATGATCATGATCATGATCATGATCATGATGATGATGATGATGATGATGATGATGATGATGATGATGACGATGATGATGATGACGATGATGATGATGATGATGGTGACGGGAGGGAGGAGGGGGAGGAGGAGAGGAGCAGTGACGCGGGGCGCTGTCTCTTCAAAACGAGCACCCAACACCACAGGATGGTTGGGACAAATGTTTCTTGGACGGGTGAAGCATTGCAGTAGGGGTTGGCGTTGCATTCAATGCCCCGATCCATGACGCGAGACGGCCAAACAGTGGTTCTGTGAGCGGTGGTGCTGCTCCAGGACGGAGGGAAAGTCACTGCCAGGTGCAATGGTCCTCAGGCGTGTGTCAGTCCAGGCGTGTGTGTTACCCGGTTCGGCTCCGCCGATAGCGCGTAGCCTGTGCCGACATTCGCTGTGCCGCCTGCGCCATATTGCAGGGCCTTTGTGGACCAACACGCGTTGGCGCTAACATACGTTCTGAGGATCATCGACAGGTTGCTGGCGGCGAGGACGGCAAGGCAGAGGCGGGGTACGTGCCGTCGTTCGCCATCAAGGCGATCCCCGCGGGGAGCGGCAAGGACCCCCTCCGCCAGAGGCGGGGAGCCGCCTCTCCATGAGGGGGGGAGGTGACGGGGGTTTCTGCGTGCCGCTGTCCGCGCCCTCACCCGGTCCTGTCCTCTTTCGCGGTCCTTCGCCCCATGCTGCCCTGCCCCCGCCCTCCACCTGACTCGACTGCTTTTCGGTGTTCGGCCTCTGTCGTCGCGCTGCAGGCTGCTCGTCCTTGGCCAGCGCACGGCCAGCGCGGATGCGCTGCAGGCCCAGCTCGCGCCGCGCGCTCTCGAGAACGCCCTGGTCGCGTGCTGTTCGGGGCCAGCAGCGTGCAAGGCTGGAGATGAGTGCCACGTCAGCTTGGGCTCCCGCTGAGCTGCGTACGTGGCGCCAGCCTTCCTTTCGTCGGCAAGGACACTGCGAAGCTCCTCGCCGAGCAGAGTAACAGTACGAAGAAGCAGAAGCAGAAGAAGCATGGCAAGCACGACGACTAGGCACGGCCACTGCGGGGTGGGGCACGGAGGAGGAGGAAGAGGAGGAGGAGGAGGAGGAGGAGAGTGAACCCAACCCCAGAGTCTCTTCTCTTCCTATTCGCCGCTTTCACTCTTTACAATCTCCTCGCTCCCCTCACCCCACCCATTTCAGAGACGGCCGCCGCGGCCGTGGTCCCCGCTGCTCGGGCAGCGGTGCATCGAGTATAAGCAGATCATCCAGTGACCGCCCTCGGTACGAGCCAGGAGGAGGAGGAGAGCGGCACTCTGTCCTAGAAGCAGGGCGCCGTGGGTGATAATGGGGACACGGAGTCCTTGAGAGGGTTGTGCTTTTTGCGGGGGAGTGCACCGTCGAGACGGGGCACACACGACGTGCCGTCGGCACACCGAATATGACATCTTCTTGCGAGCGGGTGCCCCACGGAAGGTCCTTGTCCCGCGATGGCCCCGGGGCCCACAGAAGCTCTGGTCCGCCGCAAGGGCCCTTGCAGATCGCCGATGAAGATGCCTTACGCAGCAAGACGTCTTACCGTACGTGTCTGCTGTGGCAGTGGTTGTGCAGTGCGTTTGCCCTTGCCAGCTGCTCGAATTTGCATGTTGCGTGTCAGCGTTGCAGAGCGCGAGGATGCAGGTCGAGCCCAAGGGCAACTTTCTGAATAGACGGTTTCCCTATTTATTCCAAGCTCGGGGTGTGAGCCTTACCCCCCGGAAAATCTTGCAGTGAGTACAATGATCAGTTTCATCGGTCCAGCGCGTGCGAACATTGATACGGACGATAAAGAAGGAAGGGGATACTGACTGGTGGGAATCATAGGTATGAGGGCAACGGGCATTTGCAATTCTCGCAGACGCCTGCGACGAATCACCGCCGCGCCCTGCCTATTGAAAGAGCCTATGTAGCCGAAGGTTGCGGCCAGAGCTCGGCCAGGCCATCGGATTACGTATTCCCCCAGCCGTCGTGGACACTGTTCAGAGCACGTGGGGGAGAAAGAAGACACGGAGGGGAGGGAGGAACGTGCAGGGGAGGAGGAGGAGGAGGAGGAGGATGACTCTTGGGAGCCTCTTGGGGCACTCTTGTGGCCTCCTTGGAGTTTGGGGCCTTCGGAGGTTCATTGGGAGGCTCTTTGGCCGTCTGTGGGCCTCCCTGCGCCGTCCGACACCGTCAGAAGCCGTCTTGCGGGCCTCTGGCCGTCTTGGACCGTCGGAAATCCGACAGTGATCAAACGCCAGACTCCTGCAAAGCACAATGTTTTGATTCGCGGGTCGAGAGCGCACCTCTTCGGGTCGAAGCTAAGCGGGCCGCGCACAGCTTGAATTAACAAAGAAGGGAAGGCAGAAGGAGAGGCCTCACGCCAAGGCCAGGAGGGGGCAAATCCCCGGAATCAGGCGGTGCCGAAGACGACGTGCTTGCAAAGGAATGCCTTGTACAGGACCCCTGCAAAACACCCAAGCAAATCAATCTGTGTGTGGCCTCTGCGGGCCTTCCTGGAGGTCCTCTTGAGGCCTCTTGGGCCGTCTGATAGGCCTGTTGGGTCGACTTGGGCGATCCTGAGGCCATCTTGGGCCATCTAATTGAGATGGCCCAAGATGGCTTCAATAAGGCATATCCGCCCGTCTTGGGGACACCTGGGGAAATTTTTGGAGGCCATCTTGGCTGCCTCGGAGGCCGTCTTGGGGCGACTTGTTGTGGACGTTGAGGTCTTTACGCGGTTCTCTGGCTGGCGGGGTCGGCCGAATGCCCATTTAGAGTTTTTACGGACAAAAAAACAACCTAAAGTTTGGCACGCCGTGCATCCCTGTGGCAAGCCACAGGGGGCCGGCGGGTTTAGTGGCCTGCGGCCCATCCTGCCGCCGGCCTGGGTCACTGACCAGAGACCTCTTGGGTGCACCGAAGGGTCTTTCGAGATGCCTCTCAGGGGCATCTTGGAGAGCTCTTGCAGGATCTCACGGGGGCCTCTTACGGGCTTAGGGGCCTCAGGGCCATTTTGCGGGTCCCTTGGGCCGTGTTGGGGTTTTCTTAAGGGTATCTTTGGGCCGTCTTTGGGTGGTGATTTGCTTCTCGAGTCGTCTTGGGCCGTCTTGGAGTGTCGAAGGCCTGGGAAGGCGAACGCGCTGACACCGAGGGCAAAACGAGTCGGGCTGTCTCAGGGCCCTCTTGGACCGTCAAGAGGCTTCGGTTGACCCTATTGGCACATCTTGGGGGTTTTTGGCCTCGGGAAAAGTCACGCGGGGAATCCTATGAACGAAATGGAGTTCGGTGAAACTGGGTGCCGAAGGCACGGTGGCTGATATGATTTGCCAAACCAGACGCGCCCACGGTGAACAGGTCTGAACAGGTTTTCTGTCCCTCTACATTCGTGTTGTCTCCCGGCGGGGCCGGGTGAAATTCTGTGCCCGCCAGATGGATTGCGTTATTGATTGCGTGATTGACGGAGGACCTTTCGGACAACACATCTTGGACCGACCGTTGCCGCGGGCGCTCAGCAACGGGACAGTACGCCCTGGGCCGCGGGCGACCGCAACCGGGCAGCCACATTGTGGGCCGCTGGCGCCAGCAGCCGCAGCCGACCCCGCAATCGTATGTGTCAACGGGGAACAAAACACACAGACACCAACAGCCATCGATTTCCAACCAAATTATGGGAACACATAGAATAATGCACGGGGAGACTGACGTAAACAAGATATTGAAACTTTTGGGAACACATCCGGACATGTGTGTCTTTCTCTCTCTCTCTCTCTATATATATATGTGTATATATATATATATATATATATATATATATATATATATGTATATATGTATGTGTGTGTTTGTGTGTGTATGTCTCCCTGGCGGGCGCTGGCAACCGCATCTGGGCAGCCCGCTGGGCATGCAGGGCAGCTGCAGGGGCCAAGCCCGACGGCGAGTCGGACACCAGCAGCCTGAAGCGAGCGGATGAGGGCAAACTGGAGGAGAAGGAGGAGAAGGAGGAGGAGGAGGAGGAGGAGGAGGAGGAGGGGGAAGAGAGGAGGAGGAGGAGGAGGAGGAGGAGGAGGAGGAGGAGGAGGAGGAGGAGGGATAATTGCTGAGAGCGCCCATTCTGCATGATCTTGTCGGGGCAGGAAGGCAGCGTGCAGCAACGCGCGCAGTATGCACATATGCGTTGGCCTGCTTGCGTCGTATAACCGATGCTGCTGTTCGAGCTGCCCCTCAGGCAACGTGATGCGGACGCGTAGACGGCGTAGCGGGGAGAGACCCTCCCTGTTGCTTACAGTGTCTTGTCAGCTTTGGCCGTCTTAGGCTATTCGCGACAGGCCCTCATCGGAGCTTCCCGCGGCCGTGACCCCACTGGGAACCTTTTGGAAGGGATCAAGCAGTGAACATCCAGCACGCAGTGCAGCCCTCTTGCGGGCAACGTGGGGCGGCAGATCGAAGACGCCTACAGCGAATCACCGCCGCCCCCTGCATTCTGGAAGCGCCTATGTGGCCGAACGTTGTGGCCAGAGCTCGGCCGAGCCATCGGAGGAAAGAAAGAAGAGGAGCAGAGATTGAGATATCGTCTGGCTTTCCCGGAGGTTCTCAGAGGCCTTTTGGGGCCCCTTGGGCCGTCTCGGGCCATTTGGGGCTTACCTTGAGCCGTCCTTGATGCATCTTGTGCCGTCTTAGAGACGTCTTGCGGCCACCTAGGGCTCTCTTGGGGGCATCTTGGCCGTGTTGGATGCCATCTTGAACGTCTGGGAGGTTTCTTTGGATCCTCTTGGGGCTGGCTTGGGTACTCCTTGGACAGTCATGGGGACATGTTGGAGGCCTCTGCGACGATCTTGGGGCGATCTTCGGGGTTTGTTGGGCCGTCTTGGACCATCGGATGATTGAAAAGGTTTCAAAACCAACAACCGAAAACAAAAATCAATGATTTTGACAAATTCGATCATTAGTGTGGATCTTCTTGGGGTCCTCTTGGGCCGTCTTGTATGCCCCTTGGGGGCTTCTTGGGCCGTCTTGGACCATCTTGAAGCCATTTTCGACCGTCTTGAGTGCATCTTGGGGCGTCTTGGAGAGATCTTTCGGCCATTTTGGGCTATCTCGAAGCTTTTCGTTGTCTTGGTGCATTTGGGGACCATCTAGGAGGCCATCTCTGATGCCATCTCAGCTGTTTTGGAGGCGATTGGACCAACGAGGGGGGATTTTCGCGGGCATTCCGGGTGGCTGGCGGTTTGGGCCGAAGCCCCCTGGGGAGATCATTTTATTAAAAAGCAACCAAGAACCACCCAGACGTCCAGCACGCCAGGCACCTTTGTGATGAATCAACTAGGGGCAGCGGATCGAGTGGCCTTCGGCCCATGCCGATGCCGTGTCTGGGTCGTGGACAGGAGGCCTCTGCGCGAATTGTTGGGGTCTCTTTCATCGGGCGACGAAATCTATACATATCCACTGCTCCCTGACCATGCCCATCTTGAACCCAGGAGCTGTGTATGCGCCCTCCTGGCCAAGCCAGGAGGGCGTGGCGTATACACCGCTGCGGGGTTGAGGATGGGCCTGGCCTGGGAGCAGTGGATATGTATAGATTTCGTCGCCCTATTTCAACGCCAGGGTTTCCAAGCAGGCCCGAAGGCCTCCGCAGAGGCCCGGGGCGGGAAAAGTGCGGGAGCCAGGGCGTGCCCCCCGAGGCGTCGGAAGGGGTCCCCCGCGGCGCCCCGAGAGCGCCCAGGAATGCCCAGGGCTCGGGGCACCCTGAGCCTCCTCGTCCTCCTCCTCGTCCTCCTCCTCCTCCTCCTCGTCCTCCTCCTCCTCCTCCTCCTCGTCCTCCTCCTCCTCCTCGTCCTCCTCCTCCTGTTGAGGGCTCGGGGCCCCGAGAGCGCCCAGGAATGCCCAGGAATGCCCAGGGCTCTGTCATGTTGAATGCAGAGAATGCGCAGGGACCTGCGGACACTCCACTTCGTGCCAGCGGCACGGTGGCGGACATGTTTGGAGTGTGCTGCCTTCGCGTTCCAGTTGTTGTCTCTTCGTCTTGCAGGCATCACACGCTGCGTCCGCTCACTCCCTTTTCGGAGGCCATATGCCTCAGGCGCCTCGCCGTGGGCATAATTCGCCGCGTCGGCTTCGCAATAGCGTAGCTTTCAATTCCGATGGCAAGGAATCCAAATATACTAGGAATCTCCCTCCTCCTTCGCCTCCCCCTCCGCTTCCTCCTAGTGGGGGCTCGCGTGGACCAAAGCGGTCGCGCGGCTTGTTTTAGTTTGTGCCGCAGGGAGCCGTATGGACCTTGCCGACGTCGCAGTTTGCGCCGGGGCAACCACCGGCTTGCAAATACCCAACATCGTGCCACCTTGTCGTGTTCTAAGAGCGCCTGCTCGCCTTCATCCTCCTCATCCTTCGCTGCGCTTCTACTCACCAGCCCAGCAGGGCTCATTTCGATTCCTTCGGTTCGAGTCGATTCGAGTTCGACGGGTGCCGATTCCGATGTGATTCCACTTCGGGATTGGATTTGGGTCCTGATTTCTCAATGGAGGCCTCATTAGCCTGCCGATTTCCGCCGATGCGGCTTCTCCCGACTTGGCTGCCGATTCCAACCGATTCGACTCATCGACTCGATTCTGAGCTCTCGTGTCCAATCCTGTCTCATATCACTCTCTGAGTTGTGCCACCCGCGTCCAGATCACCACCTGCCCCTCGGCGTATCGTTAGGCGCTCTCCATTGTCATGCCGGGGGGGGGCGAATGTCTCTGCTGGCACAGTGCGGCTTCGGCCAGGGTCGGAAGGGTGGCTGGACGAGGCGCGACAGACGGTCGCAAAGGTGCGCTAAGAGGTGGGCCAGGAACGAGTGAATCATATTTTTTACCAGTGCGCATACACCCACACCTTCACAAAGAGGAAGGACAAGTATTCGTTGGCTGGTTGTCGATCCGACCCTCACGGTCGGGGGGATCAGTCTTCGAATGCATCACTAGGCAGAACGTATATGCGGCAGCCAAGCGCTTCCTCACCCTGGTGGGCGACCGCGGCGGTGGCGTGCCCAGTGCAGGCTCCATGTCGATCCGATCGATCCGATTCGATCTCGAGTTCGGCCCGCCCGATCCAATTCGATTCGGGCATTTCGACGACTCGATGTGGCCTGCTGCTTGCACGGTGCTGCTCTGCATTCTGGTGCAGCCGATCCAATCCGGTCCGATTCCGAATCTCTGCCGGTGCAGCCCGATCCGGTGCGCGTTCTGACCCGATCCGACCCGATTGCCGGGTTCGGTGCCGGTGGTTCCCCCGGATCTGACGTCGGGGGCGGCAAAGAGGGGGGTGATGACTAGGGGGGGGTGGATATCATGGCGTGGGCCACGATATCTCCCCAGATTTCATGGCGCCTCTTCTTGTTTCATCACGTCCCTGGCCCCCCCGCTGGGTCGCGCACATGCCGCCGGTCATGATTTGCACCCCTCCCTCTTTGACGCCCCCCTCTGTGCCGCTCCCGATGGCGTTGCCAACACTGTGCAGCCTCGCAGAAAAAAAACATATCACAGGAGCTCTCGAGCCGGATCGAGCTGTGAGGGCCCCATGTGGGGCCGGGAGCCCGACGAAGAGGCTCGCTGTGAGGACAGCTTCGGAGGCAACTCCTGGGAGGTACAATTCTGCTTCTGCCCTGGTCGAAGGATTGCAAAAAAGTGAAGGATTGCAAAAAAACCTGCTTAAACGAAGGATTGCAAAAAAAAAACCCTCACTTGAACGAAGGATTGCAAAAAAACCCGGCTTCATCGCGTTTGATCCGGCTGATATTCCCGCTGCATCCGGCGTGATCCCGCCTAATCCGCGGCCTACTCCGGCGCAGCAGCCTCCAGTAGTTGCCTCCCGACCCAGACCCCCGACGGCATGATGCGTTCATGACGTCGACCCCCCAGAGGTCTGGACCCCCATAACAAAAGCTGCAACATCGCAAAACAGCACGCCCGGAGCCCTGGCACCCACCTTTCTGCGTCAGCTTTCGAACCGCATCGATCCGTGAGGGTCCCGGGGCCCGAAATCTAGAGCGAAAACGCCCGTTGCGAAGAAATGGCAACGCCAGGATTTCCGGGAGTCTCCCGTCATACGGGGCGTGAAAACGACCACAGCCAATGCTTTTCTTTTGGTGCCGCCTTCCAGCCCGCAGAAACAAAGCAGTGGCTGTGGTCATTTTCGTTGAGTTTGGCACCAGGGAAATGACCACAGCCACTGCTTCTTTTTCGGCCTGCTGGAAGGTGGCGCAGACAAGAAGCAGTGGTTGTGGTCATTTTCCCGTCCCGCACCTCACGATCTCTCTCACGGCCTTGGCATCGCTCGGGCGTGTGCATTTTTCTTGGCGAGGGCCACCGAGGAGCAGCCTCGATCATTTGGCGGAAAAAAAAAACACGCACGAAACCAAACAAAACACAGGAAATGGACGTCCGAACACAGAAAATGCACGTCCGAACGTCCGAAAACAGGAAAGACAAAAACCCAGAAAATATGGGAAAATATGGGGCATCCTTTTATTTGTGTGTATTTATGTGTGTGTGTGTGTGTGTCTTTGGGCCCCTTGAGTCACGAGCTCTCACGGCGCGAGGAGGTCTGGGTAGAGAGCGCCTCGCGGCACGCCGCCGCCCCGCGCCCACGCCCGGGGCGCGCGCGGGCCCGGGCCCGCGCCCCCTGCCGCGGATCGCGCGCGGGGCGAGAGGCGGCCGCCGCGGGCGCGGTGGACCCGCTCGGGTGCGAGGAGGGGGGCGAGTTGTCACCACCCACCAAACCACCCCAACCCAACCCGAAGGCCTCACTTTGCCCTCCATTTCCAGTTGGGGGGGGGTCGGGGAACACTGAAATTACGCTACCGAGGAACCCCACATACTTATATTATGGCTGGAGTGATGAGAGCTGAAGTGATGCATGTGAGAATGATGTTGGTGGCCGTTGCCCCGCCGATACCGCTGTGCCCTAGACGTGCAAGGTATTGGGCCACCAATTTTTCAGCTGGCGGCGGTACGCGTGAAATGCGGGGAGCACCGTCGCTTCAGAGCAGCAGCGTAAGCCTGCCAAGCTTACCTCGCCGCCATTCTGAATCATTTCTTTCTTCAGCGACGAGCACGGAGGCGGCAGCTCGCCCATGGCAATTTTAGGCGGCATGGCTAGCGCGCCTGCGCAACAACCAACTGCGGCCTTCGATTAGGTACCCTGGCGCTCCGAGCTGGCTTGAGCCAGAGTACTTACAGATCTGGATACTGCGCAAACCCATGCAAGTGCAACTGATGGAATTCACCCGCGATACCTGCCCCCTACGCACCCCCCGCGGCGCGGAGAAAATGCCACGCCTGCCACGCCCCGCGACCCTGAGACGGATAGAATCCGCGGTGACGGACCACCCCCTGCGCACCCCCTGTGGAGTGGAGAACATGCCACGCCTGCCACGCCCCGCGACCCTGGGACAGATAGAGAGACCAATGAGAGACCCCCCCCTGCGCACCCCCTCTGGTGTCGAGAAAGTGCCAGGCCTGCCACGCCCCGCGACCCTGAGACGGATAGAGAGACCAATGAGAAACGACCCTCTGCGCACCCTCTCTGGTGTCGAGACAGTGCCACGCCTGCCACGCCCCGCGACCCTGAGACAGATAGAGAGACCAGTGAGAGACCACCCCCTGCGCACCCTCTCTGGTGTCGAGAAAGTGCCACGCCTGCCACGCCCCGCGACCCTGAGACGGATAGAGAGACCAATGAGAAACACCCTGCTGCGCGCACCCTCTCTGGTGTCGAGAAAGTGCCACGCCTGCCACGCCCCGCGACCCTGAGACAGATAGAGAGACCAGTGAGAGACCACCCCCTGCGCACCAGTGTGAGAGACCCCCCTGCGCACCCTCTCTGGTGTCGAGAAAGTGCCACGCCTGCCACGCCCCGACCCTGAGAGAGATAGAGAGACCAGTGAGAGACCACCCCCTGCGCACCCTCTCTGGTGTCGAGAAAGTGCCACGCCTGCCACGCCCCGCGACCCTGAGACGGATAGAGAGACCAGTGAGAGACCACCCCCTGCGCACCCTCTCTGGTGTCGAGAAAGTGCCACGCCTGCCACGCCCCGCGACCCTGAGACGGATAGAGAGACCAGTGAGAGACCACCCCCTGCGCACCCTCTCTGGTGTCGAGAAAGTGCCACGCCTGCCACGCCCCGCGACCCTGAGACGGATAGAGAGACCAGTGAGAGACCACCCCCTGCGCACCCTCTCTGGTGTCGAGAAAGTGCCACGCCTGCCACGCCCCGCGACCCTGAGACGGATAGAGAGACCAGTGAGAGACCACCCCCAGCGCACCCTCTCTGGTGTCGAGAAAGTGCCACGCCTGCCACGCCCCGCGACCCTGAGACGGATAGACAGACCAGTGAGAGACCACCCCTTGCGCACCCTCTCTGGTGTCGAGAAAGTGCCACGCCTGCCACGCCCCGCGACCCTGAGACTGATAGCGAACCGCGGTGAGAGACCACCCCCTGCACGTCTGTGTGCTGTTTGCCTGTTTGCTGCTTGTGCGTGCTGTGTCTGTTTGTGCTGGTATTGTGTACGGGTGCTGTTTGTGTGCTGTGTGTCTGCGTGCTGCGTGTATGGTGGATGTATGTGATGACTGTGATGTCGACTGTGGATGTGTGTTTGCTGTGTGCTCATGTGTCTGCTTGTGCTGATGTGGGGAACCAGAAAAAGAGAGAGGGAATCATCACACCGGCCCCTGGATGTGTGGAGGGAAGAGGGAAGGAGGGGTGAGGAGGAAGAGGAGAAACGCGGGTGCGACGCGGCAGGGAAATAAAACCAGAACCCCACTATGCATGTGGGGAAAAACACATATGGAAAGCGTACCCCCCCAACCCGAAATTGGGGTCTTCGGGTTGGGTTGGGGTGGTCTGGTAGGTAGTCAAGTGGCGCAGGGGAGACCCAGAGATCCCACGCATCGAGAAGATCGGGACGGAGGGTTTTTTGTTTTTTGCAGTTTTCTGCCTCGGCCCCAGGACCGACAAGGAAGGACTCAGGATAAGAATCCGGGGGCCAGACTTCTGGGGGCCCCGTCTTGACAACAAAACACGACATCGGATCTCTGGGGGGCCCACACGCGCGCAAGGGGAGTAGGGGGGACCCAGACCTTCGACGTCGTGATTTTTTCCCAACGTCGACACCCAGAGGTCTGGACCCCGTCCCCGGGACCGGTTTTTCGTCCTGAGTCGCCTTTTGACGCTCCGGGGGCCCCGCAAGAACCCCCGCCGCGGGGGCCGAAGAGGCTTCTGCTCCTTAGAAGAGGGCTGCTTCTTAGAAGGAGGCTCCTTAGAAGGAGGCTGTTTCTTAGAAGGAGGCTGCCTAGATCCATAATCGGCGATACCCGCTAGAGTGTGTAGGTACGACATTCAGCAGAAATTGCTCCAGAAAGTGAAGATACCACCAAAATCAAGAGCCTCAAAAAGCGCTCGAAAAACTATCGAAAAATGGTCGCTTGAAAAATCCTGCAAAGGAAGAAGAGGGCGTGCACCAATTTGAAGCCTTCAGGGGTCTTCCTACGCGCTCAACAACTACACCGAGGGACGACGGTTTCCGCGAAGCGTTCGATATAAAGGGGAATGGCACGAAGCTCGAGGCTAAAGAGAGAGCCCGAGGGGAGCGTGAGGACCCACACATGTTTCACCTCCGTGGGCCCGCGGCCGTCGGTCGCATCGGGAACTGAAGCTCGCCGCGTCGACAGAGCGAGCGCGACGGCAAGCGGCGACAGGCGCGGGCCAGCTGAGACGGGCCGCGGAGGACGGAAAGATCCGAGAGGAGAAGCCGAACATCTCAACATCATTCCTCCTTTCTCCTCCTCCCCCTCCGCAGGAGGAGGAGGAAGGCGGAGGAGGAGGAAGAAGGAGGAGGAGGAGGAGGAGGGAAGGAGAGGAAGTGCGAGATGCGGAGGAGGAAGGAGGGGGAGGAGGAGGAGTAAAGAGAAGGAATGATGTGGACATGTTCGGCTTCTCCTCCGAATCCTCCTCCTTAGAAGGGCCCCCCGATCAGTCGGAGTCCGTGCCCTCTCCCGAGTCGCCCTGGACGTCCGAGTCAGGGCCTCCCTGGCTCGCGGCGGCGGCGGCCGCCTCCTCGGGCGCAGACGGAGCAGCCTCGTCCAAGATGCGCTTGATGTCCGCGTGCGCGAAAGCCTTCACAAGGAAGTGCGGCGGCTTGGGGTTCTTGGTGATCGTCCTGCCACGGATCTGGGATTTTTTGTACGAGCGATCTCAACGCCCCCAGTTTGCGAAGATGTCTCAAGCGAAAACCTCACGCTCACACCGACACGTTTTGTACCAACGACTTCAACATCTCGCGCTTTTTTATGGGGGGAGGTCTCAAGCGAAACGGCCTCAAGCTCGGGAGGGCCGTTTGGAACTCCAAAGCCCCCAGGTGGCTCTTGGGAGCCTCTTGTGACTCCCAAGAGCCTCCTGGTGGCCCCTTGGAAGCCTCTTGGGGCTCTTACACGCTTCTATGGGGTGATGTCCCAAGCGGCATCTCGCGTTTTGTGGGGGGGGGGGTGCGCCCTCCTCCTCCTCCTCGTCTTCCTCCTCCTCCTCCTCCCCCCCCTGCTCCTCCTCCTCATGCCCTCCTCCTCCTCCTCCCCCTCCTCCTCCGCCTCCTCCTCCTCATCCTCCCTTCCCCCTCCTCCTCCGCCTCCTGAAAAAATGGCGGTCCGTGGCGGTCTTCGCCTCAGTCGCGGCCATGCGCTTGCTGGTGAGCTCCACCAGGCCAGGCACGATGAAGACCTTCTTGGTCGTCAGCTCCTTGGTGGCGACCGCCTCCAGGGCGTGGAGCACCTTGGACACGTCCGCGTAGCCGACCTGTGGAGTGAAGGAGCAGCCTGGGCCCCCAAGCGCTCCAAGCGATCAAAGAAACGCCCCAATCGATCGACGGGGGCGGCCCTTTAATCACCTGGAGCACCTGGGAGCCCAGGGTGCAACTTCAGTCATCGGGGACCCCCCCGTGAGCAGCACCGTAGACGTCCTTCGTGGCGACACTGACCGCCGTCACGAGCTGGAAGCGGGACATGCCGTGCTTCGACGGCGCCTTGGGCGGTTCGCTGATGACCTGGTCATGTGGCGCTGGTGGTGCTGCAGGTTGCACTGGCGCTGCTGCAGGCGGCACAACTGGCGCTGGTGTCGCCATTGCGCGTCCTTGCAAAGAAAGTTACGGAAACGGAACCTTCGGGAGACCAAAGATACTCACAGCTTGATCCAAGGCCTCCAGCCATAGATGTCAAGCGGGGCCCCAGGACTCGGGAACTCAAGGCAAACTCCGCAACTCAAAGCGCCCCATTCCCCTCGGGTCTGAGTCTGAAAGGGGGCGGTGGAAAGCATGGCCTCGGGTCAGGGGGATGAAGAGAGGGCGGGGAAGAGCCTAGGACAGGGTGGAGGAGGAGAGGGAGGGTCAGAAGGACGAGGAGGGGTGGACCCTCGTCCTTCCCACACTCCCCTCCTGCTCCTAATCGTCATTAACCTATGGTTTCCTTCCCATCCTCCGACATTCCTGCTCCTCCTAGCCATTCCCCTGCTCCTCTTCCTCGTCGCCCCCCTTCTCTGTCTCCTATCTGCTCCTCGTCCTCATCCTCGCCACACCCGTTTAACCGCACCCGTTTAGTGTGTCGGGCGACATGCCCGCGAGCACACGCGCGCGTCCCAGGATGGGCCGCCCGCGGGGAAACGAGAACAAACCTTGGAAACATCAAGACGAGGGCCAACCTTTCGGGGCCCTCTTGATTTGAATTAGCTTGACGAAGGACCCAACCATATGCAGTTGTCAATGCCGTCGTTGTTACTATCGCCTTCGGTGGCTCTCTCTTTTGGGGTCACCGTTGGGGGCCACCGTTGGGGGTCACCCTTGGGGGTCACCGTTGCGGGTCACCGTTGGGGGACACTTTTGGGGTTTACCGTTGGGGGTCACCGTTTGGGGTCACCGTTGGGGGGGTCACCGTTTGGGGGTCACCGTTGGGGGTCACCGTTGGAGGTCGCCGTTGGGGGTCATCGTTGGGGGTCACCGTTGGGGGTCACCGTTGGGGGTCACCGTTAGGGGGCACCGTTGGGGGTCACAATTGGGGGTCACCCTTGGGGGTCACCGTTGGGGGTCACCCTTGGGGGTCACCGTTGGGGGTCACCGTTGGGGGCCACCCTGGGGGGTCACCGTTGGGGGTCACCGTTGGGGGTCACCCTTGGGGATATCGCGGAGCCCCTGGGACCTAGGTGGAACTCCCTATGGGGCCACGAAACGCTGTACTGCGTGGTGCGTGACGCATGCGGCCGCGCCACTGGGGCCTTCGGTGGAGCTCCCTATGGAGCTCCCTATGGGGCCACGAAGCGGCCATGATGATGACGATGATGATGACGATGACGATGATGGGGATGGTGACGACCATGATGATGCTGATGATGCTGATCATGACGATCACGATGACGATGGTGATGATGATGGGAGGAGGGAGGAGGAGCGGGGAGGAGGAGGAGGAGAGGCGGAGAGGAAGAGAGACGCGGGGCACCGTCTCTTCAAAACGAGGACCCAACACCACAGGATGGTTGGGAAAAGCAATCAGCTGGGGGCCCAAAGTAAACATGAAAAACCTATTGGGGCCACGTGGAGAAGAGGGGGAGGGCATTTCCCTTTGGGCTGGCTGGCCAGAGTGCCGTGTCCAGCCGCGCGCCCTCTCCTGAGGGCTATCTCAAACGTGTATATATAACGGCGCGCAGCCGCAACTGCACGCGAAAGAGGGCCTCTCGCCGCCCTGCTCCTCAGATGGACTGCAACTTCAGGGCGGAGCGGTACTTGGCGAGGACCGTTGAGTCCATGTCGCTGGGCAAGACCTTCCAGTTGGAGAGCTCCTTCTGCACCGCCACGCACTGGCCCCGCAGCCAGACCTTGTCCTTGGCCGACTTGCTCAAGAACGCCTGCATGAGCTGAATCTCGCAGGCGATGTTGGCCACCTTCTTAATCAAATCGGGCGTCGAACTCATGAGCTCGGAGTCGGCCTTGACCGCCATGTCGTCAGCGTACTCGGACGTAGCCAGCTTCGCCTGCTGGAGGGGAGCAGCGAGACGGCCGCGGGCGGGGGGAGGAAGAGGGGGGTGGAGGAATCAAGTGAAAAAGGAAGTGCGAAGAAGGCAAGGCCCCCTCCCTCTTGAAGAGGGGGGGGGCCGAGAAGGGAAACATAGATAGGGAACAAACGCTCGGGCACCCAGTGCCTTCTCGATGATGTGCACGGCTTCGAAGATGCCCTCCACGCTGACGCCGTTCAGCAGCTCATCCGCCATGCGCTTCATATCCTCCCACTCTGTCTCACCCCTATCGATCCAGCGACAGAGGTCTGGGTTGTCGAGTGTCAGAGTCTGCGCATGCAAGCGCGCCTCTGCCAAGGTGGCCTCGCGCTTTTGCAGGCAAGCCTGTCCCACCCTCGTGTACAAATCCACCGCGCCCTTTACGATGACCCCAGCCGTGTCGTTGAATTTTGTTGGTGATAAGCCCGCTGGCTTCATAACCTCGTCGGAAAGCCCGTTCTTCAACTGCTTCGTCGCCTTGGCAACCTCCCTCTTCACGACTGCGGCCTGCTTCTCGGCTCCTTCGCCTGTGAGCTCGTCGTTGTCGTCGATCACCTTCTCGTTCAAGAGGGAGGCTGCGCGTTTGAGCTTCAGGACCGCCCTCGCGGACGCCAAAACCACCTCAGCTCTCTTGCTGACGTCCTTTGTCATGAGTCCAACCAGCACGCCCTCGAACTCCAAATTCATGTCGACGGGTTTGCGGTTCGGGGCATCCTCGAAGTCCCTCTCCACGAGCTGCTTGACATTGGCAGAGAAATGGGCAAGCATCTCACTTTGATCAGCCGCATCCAGAGAACCGCGGTCCACCCCAGCGGCGAGGTCCACGAGCTCCTTGACGTCAACTGCCTCGTCGGCGTTGGCCTTGGAGATGAAGTGCTTGACGGATTGCATCTTCGAATCGGAGTCGACGGCGTCGAGCACCTTGCTCAAGTTATCGACCTCTCGCGTCAAGTCCTCGAAGGAGGGGCAAGACTCCGCAGCGATTACGAGCAGCTTCTTGAATGACTGCATCATGTCATGATCAGCCCTGTGATCGGCCTTCGGGGCTCCAGCAGTGCCAACGCTCGTCCAGCATCGAACTGCTTCGAGGAGCTTGTTCATCGCAACACTCTCGAGCTCGTCGGCGGCGCCCTCACTCAAAGCAGTGCGCAAGTAGGGGATGTCATCAATGGCCCGCTTGACCAGATCGTGGAACTCCTGTGTCGGGGTAGGCGACTGGTGCTTCCTGAAATCCTGGAGCAGCTTCGTGATCTTCGGCGCGTTCGCTTTCATCTTCTCGTTCTTTTTCGTAGCCGACGCCAAGCGTGCCTTCCAGAAGGTATTGCCATTGACGGCATGGGCCACACTGATGAATAGGCTGGGTTTCGCCGTCGTCTGGTAGGCTGCCTGCTCCATGGCCTTGACGTCATCGAAGATGCCCAGGTCAGTGTTGATGCTGATGTTCTGGTCGCTGATATGCTTCAAGACGTTGAGGGCCTTCTGCGCATCCACCAAGATCTGACCCGACAATGGGTCAAGGTTTGCATCGACAGGAATATCCCACGCCTCAAGTGCGGTGGCCACGAACTCGAGGACATGAGCCTCTTTGCATTCGCCACCCCCGATCCACTTGATCAGGTTATCGTTGAAGACCATCTGCTTGAATGCGTCGTTCATATCGGGCACTGGGAAGCCAATGGTGACGAGCAGCGGGTTTCTCCAATCAAAATCAGCACGTGTATCTTCAGTATCCCAGATCCGTAGCATGTCCAAGGCCATCTTTAGCTGATTGCGACCGCTCAGCTCTCGCGGGCTTGACTCGAAGCCTTCCCAGAGGGGCGTAGTCTTCCTGCGCGCAATCTCCTTTTGGGTCACTGGGAGGAGCTGCACGCCAGCGGCGTCGAAAGCCCCGCAGTACTGTATGAATTTATCCTCGTCGAGCTTCTCCATCGCACCTGGGATGAAGGTCATTGCCTTGTCGTAGAGCTCGATGTGCGTATTCAAACGATTGCGATCATCGCCCACGGGGAGCTTGTCGCGCAAGACCTTCGCTTGGTTGTACTCGCTGCCGAGCTTTGTGCCTTTGGCGACTTGGCGAAGGGGCAGCTTAGCGATCCAATAATCTGGCGTGCCCTTGGGGATGCTCGGATCGATGATGAAGTCGAGCGCATCTGCGTCTGCTGACGCTGGCCTCTTCGGAGTACTCCGGCTGCCAGACCCCAGCCCACGGCCGCCGCCCTTCGGAGTCAAGGCGGGCTTGGATGGCGTGGGTGAGCGACGGGGCACATGCTTCTCGGGCTGATCCTCAGCAGCGGCCTCCAGCTTGGCCATGAAGTCAATCTTCCTCTTGCGCCCTGCGCCAGCTTCGCCGCCGTCCTCGTCACAACTGGACGGGCCGTCTCCCTCCTCTTCCTCCTCTTCCTCCTCTTCCTCCTCACCGTCGTCTTCATCTTCTTGGGCGGTGTCTTTAGGAGCATGTTCGTCACCATCAGCCGCGGCACCCCAACGACGGTCCATATCTTTCAGGGTGGGCAACCGATTCAAGGACGCTGTCTGGCTCTCAGTCATGGCCAAACGGTGCATACCTTTCAAGACGATGGGGATCTGGTTTTTCAAGGCCTCTGGCAGACAACCTTTCTGGTCACTCGAGGCGTTGGCTGACAACACTGTCTGCAGCCGCAAGATCTTGTAGGGCTGATCGGGGTTCTTGAACGGGTACAAGACCGACATCGCCCCTTTCTTCGAGTAGCTCGGCAGCTTGACTCCTTTTCAGGCGCATGGTCTTCGGCGTCTTCCTCCAGCGCTGCGTGACCTGCCACGCGGAAAGCACGATGTAGCTCTCGTCCACGAGCGCAAAGGTGGACGCCCCCATGCTGGCCGTGATGTCGCGAACTTCATTGCCCTCAGCCGTGTACAGCATGCCCTCTGCCATGTCCTCCGCCAGAGACTCGTCCCTGGCGCGCTCGGCAAGCAAGAGGTCCACCGTGTAGCCTGTGGTGCACCACAACGGGCCACGGGTTAAGACCTTGACGGGTCAAGGTCCAAGGGTTACGACCTTCACGGGCCAAAAGGCCAAGGCACCAAGGGTTAAGACCTCAACTCTGAAGGCCTCAATGGGCCAAGGGGTAAGACCTACGAGCGTCAACGGGCCCAGGATGGCAAACACACAAGACATCAGAAGGGTCAAAGCATCCAACCTACCTCCGACATCCTTAATCCTCCAACCTCCCTCCTCGCGAGGCAAATCGGCCCTAGTACAATCGCAGGCCCTGGTGCCCCAGTAAACTCTGATGCAACAGTAGCCCAAGTGGCCCTAGAGCCCTTACCATAATTCCACCAGCCCTCTGGGCGCAGATGGTTTAACGAGTTTTGTCTTCTTTCTTCCCCTCCTCCTACCCCTCCCCTCCCCCTTTCCCTCCCCCTTACCCCTCCCCCATACCCCCTCCCCTGGGCCCAGGAGGGGGAGGCGGGAGGGGGAGGTGGGGGGCAAGGTCACTTGTAGCATTTTTTTACAGAAAACGCCACTCCCAGCGAGGGTTTTGAAAAACATGTCAGCATACCATGTTGACTTGTTTTTCAAAACCCTCGCTGGGAGTGGCAGTTTCTACACTTCGCGCCTGTTCGGCCTTCCGACGTCCCAAGAGAACCCAAGAAGCCCCCAAGACAGCCCGAAGACCGACCGAGGCCTCCAAAATGGCCTCATGACGGCCCAAGAGGCCCCCAAGACGGCCCCAAGAGGGCCCCAAGACGGCCCAAGAGGGCCCAAGACGGCTCTCTTGGGTTCCTCTTGGGGCTCCAAGAGTGCCCCAAGAGGGCACCAAGAGGGGCCCAAGAGGGCCCCAAGAGGGCTCCAAGATGGCCCCAAGAGCAGCTCAAGAGTATGACACGGCCGTGACATACTCTTGGGCCTCTCCTGGAGCCCTCTTGCCCCCCTCTTGGGGCTCCAAGGGGCCTCAAGAGGGCCCCCAGGAGGGCTCCAAGGGGGCCCCAAGAGGGCCCCAAGAGGCCCCAAGAGGACCCCAAGAGGACCCCACGAGATCCCCAAGATGACTCCAAGAGACCTCCACACCTCAACTCGCCTGGGCAGCGCCGTTGGATGGGCTGGTGGGGGCACGCGAAGCGTCAGGAATTGCGCCTAGGAACAGGGATATGGAAATGTGGTGCGGCCAATCGGGCGGGGAACACCCAAAGCCTGGCAAGTGCGTCTCGATGAACTCGGCGCACCCCTCGCAGACGGCCTTTGTGCAGTCGCACATCGAGCTTCTGTGCGTGGAGCTGTCGGGGTCGTACATGGTCTTGTCCTCTGGCGCAGCACAAGAACATCCAAAGAAAAGAAACAACCCCCCCCCCCCACACCCTCCCACCCCCCCCCCCCCCCCCCCCCCCCCCCCCCCCCCTATCCCCCCCCCCACCCCTCCCCCCCCCCCCCCCCCCTCCCCCCCCCCCACCCCCCCCCCCCCCCCCCCCCCCCCCACCCCCCCCCCCCCCCCCCCCCCCCCCCCCCCCCCCCCCCCCCCCCCCCCCCCCCACCCCCCCCCCCCCCCCCCCCCCCCCCCCCCCCCCAAACAAACCGCAAGGCCTCGTGGTGGCACACAGCACGATGCCAAACGGTTTTTCGGAAAAGATACCAACACACAAAAAACCTTGTCCTGTGGGGCTGGGGCCTCCAGACGAAGTGTGTGGGTTATCCAGTTAGCGGAAAGGTCCCTGGAATTGCATTCGCAGACGGCACAGGTGACCACCGTTTTTTTTTTTTGATGGCGCGGGCGCAGACTTCTGAGGAGGAACCTCCTCCACGTCGTCTTCGCCGTCAGGGCCCCTGGCACGCTTGGCCTCCTTGCGGCCACCGCCGCGCCCGCCATTGCGCTGGCGTTTGGAATCCCCGCCCCTCCCCATAGTGTAGAATGCAAGACACGCCCAAAGTATTTGGCTGAATAGGCTGCAGGGAAACAAACATCAAGGGGGTGCGCTCAAAAAAGCAGGCTTGTGGTCGTTTCTCCGTAGAGCCCGACCCTCAGGAGGTTCCGGAGACCTACCGAGTTGGAAAGACTGGTGCAGGGGACCCGCGTGTTCCAAGAATGATACAGAAAACTGCGTTGACAGCCCTTGCTCACGCAACAACCATACGATTTCGCAAATGGTCGCCTGGAAAGGGCCTGGGGAAGGAGGCTTCAGCCCCCCTCACCCCCCCCCCACACCACCACCCCAAAGCACGCACACACAAACACACCCTGCCCCCAAGACGAGAGCTGGGGAGATAATATGTACCAGCGTTGACTCCAAGTAGGATGCACGCGTGCACCCCCTCCTAAGTGTCCCCTCGCCCCATGTGGGTCCTATGGACCTCTGTCTTAAGATTAAACTTAATGGCTGATTTCTGCTTTTAGTTTACGACAGATTGGCTTATTCACACGGGTGACTAGTAAACGCCAGCTGGCTCTACGTGTCCGCTTGAGACAAGCTACAAAAAATCAACACACTGGCCGCTTGCCCTTGTTACGGGCCGCTTTACAGTTAAAGGGGTTAGCATTGCACTCATCGCCGCCGAAGCCAACATTTTTTTTTGCGGGGACAGAGAAGTCCAGGCGATGCGATGCGATCGCGCATCAGCAAACGAAACAAATTGGCGCCCGAAAATGGTGGGCGCCCGAAAATCGGTGGGCACCCGAAAGCAGATGGGCGCCCGAAACATATGGGCACCCGAAAACAAATAGGCGCCCGAATACATATAGGCGCCCGAAAACAAACTAGCGTGCGAAAACATATGGGCGCCCAAATACACACGCGCGCCCGACGACAGATGGGCGCCCGAAACACATGGGCGTAACAAAAGACGGACGTCGTGCGCCCGCAAGCGTTTGGACGCCTGGAAAGACATGGGCGCCAAAAACAGATCGGCGACCCCAAGACAGATGGGCGCCCGAAAACTGTTGGGCGCCCAAAAACTGATAGGCACAAGAAACAAATGGGCGTCCCCAAAAAAGGGTGCTGAAGGAGCGGATGTGGGCGTAGAGAAAAGGAAAGGTAATGGAATGGAATGGGCAGACCCGAAGGGAAAGTGCACGGCACCAAAACGGTCACACTTGAGACAGCCACTCTGGCTCAACAATGTGGCCGCCACCAAAGCGACCACAAGAATCCAAACTACCTCAACTACTTGCCTGCCGAGGCTTCCTTCACACGAATCCTCAAACTTGTGGCCGCCACCAAAGCGGCCCTAAGAATACAAACTACCTCAATTACTTGCCCGCAGAGGCTACCTTCAAACGAATCCTCTCGACCAGAGCAGCCATCCTTTGCTCATGACAGGGAACCCCTGAGGCTGAAAAGGACCTGGACACCACCGTCGAGTCAGAAATCGCAAAGGACTCCGAGGGGGGGCAACGTCTCAACCGTGGAGTTACGAGGGAGGACTGAACATCACCACCTCAGGACAAGCACGAAGAGGGGTGGGGGAAGGGTACATTGCCGCTGGCGAGCAACCAAGGGGAGGGGGGTATATTCCCGTCGGCGAAAACCAGGTCGCTGCTCCAGAGTCGCATGCACACGCTGGCTGCCGCGCAGAAAGCATGGAATCATTTAGCGGGCAGCGCCAAGACACCTCACCAGTCACGTGAGAGTGGCGGTGGTGGCTTTGGGTGGTGGGGGGTCGAGAAAGGGGGCTGGTGGGGTGGGGCGGGTAGATTGCCACTGGCGAGAAACCGATTGGAGGGGGGTCGATTGCCTTTGGCGCAGGCCGAACCGCTGCACGACGATGCGGAACACGCTGTGTCGACCATCGCAAAGTGACAAGGGAAACAGGTAGCGGACCAGCGCCGAAGCACCTCAGTTCACCGCTGAATTGCGCGCGGTGTGGTGCGTGGCGGTGGCGGGTTGGGTCGCGCGTGCGTAGAGCAAGGGCACAGGTCTGCACGCACTGGGGGGTGACGGGGGAGCACGGTAGATTCGGCCACTTTAGCTGGGCAAGGAAGGCGTTTGGTGTGTGTGTCTGTGTGGGGGTGGGGGGGGGGGAGGGGGGGGGGGGTAGGGGGGGTAGATTAGATTGCCGTTCGCGAGGGACAAAGGCTGGCGGGGAAGGGAGTAGATTGCCACCTGGCGATCGGTCACCAGGTAGGGTGCCTGAAGGGGGGGTAGGCAGGGCCGCCTGGCGAGAAACCAATGCGGGGCCGCGGGTTTAGATATGCGTTTGTTGCGCGCAGGCCAGGACCGGCACTTCCTGCACAGAACAGCCAACCTCGCGAGTCGAAATTTCGCAGGGGAAGCCGGGAACAGAGGAATTGGAAACCAGGCTAGCGGGCGCAGCGCCGAGTTTTAACTCAGTAAAGGGCGGTGGCGGTGCTGGTGGCTGGCGGCGGTGCGGGTGGCAGGCCCGGCCAGGCGGTGGGTGGTGGCAGCGCGGGCGTGCGTAGAGAATCCGGCGTAGAGAAAGGGCTGAGGGCCGGGGATGGTGGCGGGGCGGAATGCGTAGATCGTCGTTCGCGGGGCAAGTGGGGGGGGGGGGCGGAGGGGCGTTCGCGAGACAAAATGAAAGCGAGGGTGGTTGCCGCTGGCGAGACACCAGGCGTCGAGGGTGAGGGGGGCAGATGGCCGCTGGCGAGAAACCTATGGGAGTTGGGGATGGGGGGTGGTGGGGGGGTAGATTGCCGTTTGCGCAGGCCGAACCGCTGCACGAAGCTGGTGCACACGCTGGTCGCCTCGCACGTGGCATGGGAACACGTAGCGGGCAGCGCCGAGCCACCTCAGTCACGTGAATGCGGCGGTGGTGGTGGCGGTGAGCGGTGGCGGTGGTGGGGTGGGAGTGCGTAAGCGATGAGAAGGGTATCGGTTTAGTGCGGCGTCGGGGGGGTCACCGGGGGCAGGGGGTAGATATGCCATTCGTGGCACGGGTATGAGATTGCCCTGTGTGTTTGTGTTTGTGGTGCGGGTGTGTGTGTTGGGTGTTGTTGTGTGTGTGTGTGTGTGTGGTGTGTTTGTGTTGTGTCGTGTGTGTGTGTGTGTGTGTGTGTGTGTGTGTGTGTGTGTCGGTGTGGGGGGGGGGGGGGGGGGGGGGGGGGGGGGGGGCGGGGGGGGCACGGGGGGTTCTAATACGGTTAAGATCGGGCGGGTTAGGGTTAGTTTAGAGCCGTTCGCGAGGCAAGGTGGCGGAAGGGGGCTCGATTGCTGCTGGCGAGTCACCAGGTGGTGAGGGGGGTAGATTGCCGCTGGCGAGAAACCAATGGGGGGTGGTAGATTGCCGTTGGCGCAGGCCAGACCGCTGCACGAAGCTGGTGCGCACGCTGGTCGCATTGGCCTTGCATGGCGAATGCAGAAAGTGTGGCGGGCAGCGCCGACGCCCGCGGTGTGTGAAGTGGAAAGTGTCGGAGGGCCACTTGGAACTTTCGCGGAATTCTGGCAAACACTTTGCAAGTGTCTAAAAAGTGTCAAAAATCGCAAGCTACATGTTGATGGCGTCTAAAAAGTATCAAAAAAGTATCAAAAAAGTATCAAAAAAGTGAAGCTACATGTTGACCTACGCGGCACATCTCGCGCCGAAAGCTACATGTTGATCGTGTGCCGCTTGCCTTCTCAGGCGGCGCGCGCGACGCCTCTCCCCCCGCTCTCCCCCCTCCCACGCCATGGTGGTGGTGGGTAGCGGGGTGTGGTGGTGGTGGCGGGGGGGGGGGGTGGCAAGGTGGCGATGGTGGAGGGCTGGGACGGGTGGCAAGCCGCACGCACGCTCGACCAGCTCTCACTGGTGCTGGTCGGCCCAATTCGCCTGCGATGGCTGAAGCAAGCAATATCAGAGATCAAAGTTGCCATCCGTCGAATAAATTGCTCAGGTGCCGTTTCTAACAACACGCACGCGCTACGGCAAGACGCCTGGCACCGCGGGGTGGATGTGGGAGGAGGGCGAAGGGAGGAAGTGCAGGGGGAGACCGCCTAACCAAGCGTCCCTCGGCACATCGAGAGCAGAAGAGGCGGCCAGGCGACCTGGGAGATCTCGTGGGCAGGCGCCGCACTTCGGAGGGATCTCCGCCTTCCCTGGTCGGGCGAAGGCGGAGCGGGGACGAGAGGAGGGGAAGGGCTGCATTTCTGCGCCCCCCTCCCCCCCGTGTGGGCGCCCCGCTGAAGCAAACATGATCAGAGATCAGTGTTGCCAGCCGTCGAATACATTGCTCAGATGCCATATCTGGCAAAACGCACGCACGTCGGCAAGACGTCTGGCGTCACCAAGTCAAAAAGCTGCCGAGCCAGTGCGCCGCCAAGTCAGTCGGAGCAAAAACAATACTCCATATTGCCTCCAGCGTTGCCGCCAAGCCCAATAAGGCGACCACCGAATTCAGTTTTGCCTACGCAGAGACAGAGCATGATAAGATTCTTTTCAAATCCTGGTAAATCCTGGTTGGCTGCCCTGGCTGCTTGCAATGAAATGGCGCTGCTTCAGCAAGGCCGCGCTGTGCTTTTCAAAACATTATCATGTCGCGCTCATAAGATCTTGTACGCGCGCCTAAATGGATTGCCCAAGTGCCATCTTTGACAAAACGCACACACGGTGGCAATACGTCTGGTGCAGCCAAATCAAAAAGCTGCCAAGTCAGTGCGCCGCCAAGCCAGTCCGAGCAAAAACAATTACCCATGGGGTCTCCAGCGTCACCGCCGAGCCCAGAAGGGCGGCCACCGAATTCCGTTTTGCCCATTACAATCCCTCAGCTCACCAGCAATCCAAGGACGCATTGGGCGCGCTTTGAGCCAAAAGAGCTGAGGGGCGATTTTGCGGCGGACTACGGATACCATACGTGTGCAGCAATGCCCCCACCCCCGACGTGCGTGCAGTCCTTTCGGTCAATCCGAGCCCGCGCCCCTTGTCTTTCCACTCCTGGGCGTGCTCACCTCGCCGCCAGATCAAGTCAACAGGTGACCACACTCGCCGCGCCAGAGCAAAGCAACAGGTGACCACACCCACCGCGACAGGGCAAGGCAACAGGTAACCACACTCACCGCGCCAGAGCAAGGCAACAGGTGACCACACTCACCGCGCCAGAGCAAGGCAACACGTGACCACGCTCACCGCGCCAGAGCACGGAAACAGGTGACCACACTCACCGCGCCAGAGTAAGGCAACAGGTGACCACACTCGCCGCGAAAGAGCAAGGCAACAGGTGACCACACTCACCGCGCCAGGGTAAGGCAACAAGTGACCACGCCCACCGCGACAGAGCAAGGCAACAGGTGACCGCACTCACCGCGCCAGAGCAAGGCAACAAGTGACCACGCCCATCACCATTCCTCGTTCCGCGGGGCTTCGGCCCCATCCTCGAACCCAGCCTCGGCACCAGCCTCGGCATCGCGGACATGCGCTCCGCCTGCCGACGGGCCGCCTGCCTCAGCCGAGGCCTGGCTGGGCGAGGTGGCATCCCCGCGGGCTCGCTTCCGAGCCCGATACTGTTCGATGGCCACCGCAGAAGGCGGTCCTGCCGGCGGCCGCGCACCCACCCCCCCCCTTCGGCATATCGCCGCGGCGGCCGCGCGCGGCCGCCGCTAGCATCGCGCCTTGAGCCAAATCGGCTACGGAATTAAGCTAGGAAGTAGGGGTCAGGTACCCTTCGGATTGGGCTCGGAATGCCCCCCGAAAGTCCTCAGTAAATCCACGGGCGCACGTAGTACCCCAAGGAGAGCAGCCAATAGTATGTGTGCTCGCCGCACCAGGCTCTGGGCTCACGAACCAAACGCAACTCCTCCGAGGAACCCCCCATTCGGCTAAGGCTTCGACCCCTGGCGTGTTCAGAAAACTGCGAGACAAAAAACAGGGCGGGGTTTCAATCTTCAGCCGAAGTGGGAGTTCCACGGAGTCCTGGTCCCGCTGCGCCAGGACCCTGAGGTTGAGGCGGTCCATGTACGCGTCCAGCATACCGCGGCACGTGTTAGCGATAGCCCTAAGGCCAGCAGCATACATTTGAACCTGGGGAAGGGGGGCCTTACACGATGAATCCCGCCAGCCCTCTGGGCGTAGGTGGTTTAACGGACTTCGTCTTCTCTCTTTCCACAACCCCTCCTACCCCTGCTCGGGGGAGGGGCTTACCCCTCCCCCTACCCCCTCCCCACACGCTGTCCGCGAGATCCTAGAGTTCACCGCTGTCCCCCCTCTTGGGGCCCCCGGGGGGGGGGGGCCCAAGAGGGCCCCCAGGAGGGCTCCAAGGGGGGCCCTAGAGGGCCCCAAGAAGCCCCAAGAGGACCCCAAGAGGACCCCAAGATATCCCCAAGATGACTCCAAGAGACCTCCGACAACCTCTTGCAGCAACACTTCAACTCGCCTGGGCATCGTTGTTGGGTGGGCTGGTGGGGGTACGCGAAGCGTCAAGAATTGCAACGGGCTCTCAAACGAAACTGATGGTTGTAAAAACCCAGGGCTTGCTTTTTTAAAACTAACTCCTGAAGCGTGGCTACAAAACCTGAAGTGCAGTGCCTAAGAATTCCTCAGGCAGCCCATGGAACCCTGGAATGGTGGAATATTGCAGCCATGTCCTCATCGGACTCCGTATCTTCTGGCGCCGTGGGCCGACGCATCTCTCTAGATCGAGTTCGCTTCTTGTGCCAGAAATATAGCACCAGAGTTGCGAGTGGGGGGGGGAGGATGGCGAAAAGAAAAGCGGAGAAAGAATACGGAGGACTTCACACAGAGGGCGCGAGCTGCGAGGACGGCCGAGGACCAAGGGCGGAAGCAATGGTGAAGGATCGTGTTTAGCCCCAGTCGGGGAGGCAACGTCCGCGGAGCTCGAGGGCACGATCATCTTCGCGCGCACGGAGCTCGAGAGCACGATCATCTTCGCGCGCGCGGAGCTCGAGGGCATGATCATCTTCGAAGGGGGGGCTAACCACGAACAGGGTGCGATCATCTTCGCGTCGCGCGCACGGAGCTCGAGAGCACGATCATCTTCGCTCTCACTCAGCGCCCCTGGGGAAGGACAACCGAGTCGGCCAAGACAGCCGAGCGCAAAGACAAGTTATCTTCGCGCCTGGTGGTGGCCTAGCACTGCCGTAGCCGCCCCCCGTTATCATGCTATGAACGCTCGAAATGATCGGCCCCTAAGAATCATGACACCTCCCCTCGTGGCCGCGCGCATGGCGCCAAGTTCAAAGGCCTGATGGCATTTGATCGTCGACCACTCGCTGCCCGCATGGCTCCAGGTTGCGCTCCAGTCATGCAACTTAAACAAGAACATATTGTGATCATCTTCGCGCGCGCGCGTGGAGCCCAAGAGCACGATCATCTTCGCTCCCTCTAGGCCTTCCGCACCCCTGGGAAGGGCAACAAAGCTGGCCAAAACCGCCGAGCGCGAAACGCGATTATCCTCGCGCCAAGGGGGTGGCCTGTCTAGCACGAACGCCCACAGCCCCACGCACATACAATAGCCATGCTCAAGGGCGGCGACGAGGGAATTACGATGACAAGGTCGACCCGAATGCCCGTCGGGACGACGGTAGACTTGTTATAAGACGACCTGCCAAGCACATGGGTCGCAGACTTCCTGGTCACCACACTGCTGGGGGCTCTTCAGGCTCCCCTGGATGCTGGCGCCGCTCCGTTGACAACATCGCACGAGCGGCGTGCGAACCTGCATCGCGCGCATCCTTCAGGATCTTGCGCGCGCTCTGCCGCTGCTCAAAAGAGGGGCAGAATAAAAGGTGGGCACCTTGGTTTTTGGTATTACACCCGTACAGTGCCCAGGCGGCCAAGAAACCGAGTGGCCTCCCCTGGTGGATGTTCGGCCCCCTCTTCCATTGAAGGGAAGTCGACGACTTCCTACACTTGCAATGATCTGCCTTGTTCGGGCAAGTTGCTCCATACCTGCGGTTGCTATAATGTGAGATTCTGCCACCGTTCGGCAGCATGAACGTGCACTCGATGGCCTCACCCAAGTCCGCCTCATCTGCTGGCGGTGGGGGTGGAGGAGGAGGTGGCGCAGGGGATGGCCCAGACGACGAGGGCGCAGCACTAACCCCTCCGATGCCAGCGCCTGGCGGCTCCTCGCTGGGGCCAGCGACGGAGTCGCCGAAGATGTCCTCGACCTCGTCCCCGAACTCGGGGCCGCCGATGGGGTCGCCGCCCAGCGCGTCCTCGTCGCCGTCCTCGCCGACGCCGTCGGCCGCCTCCTTGAGTAAGTCCTGGCAGGAGCCGCGGGGCAAGACAAACAACGCCCGATTGGAAGGAACACTTGTTTGACCATGGGGGTTTGGGTCCGAGGCTGCCACCAAGATCGTTGAATTAGCCAGACGAAGGACCCAACCATATGCAATTGCCAATGCCGTTGTTGTTAATATCGCCTTCGGTGGGTCTCTCTTTTGGGTCACGAACCGTGTGGAGGTCACAGTTGGGGGTGACCGTTGGGGGTCACAGTTGAGGGTTACCGTTGGGGGTCATCCTTGGGGGTCACCCTTGGGGGTCACCGTTGGGGGTCACCGTTGGGGGTCACCCTTGGGGGCCACCCTTGGGGGTCACCGTTGGGGGTCACCCTTCGGGGTCACTGTTGGGGGTCACCGTTGGGGGTCACCGTTGGGGGGCACCGTTGGGGTTCACCGAGTTTGGGTTCACCGTTGGGGGTCAACGTTGGGGGGTCACCGTTGGGGGCCACCCTTGGGGGTCACCCTTGGTCCCGCGGGCGACAGGCCTTGTTCTAAGCAGCGGGGGAACCCTCTGTGGGCCGTCTTGGAGCCTGCCCCAAGAGGCCCGTCTGGGAGACACGGGGCCCAAGACGGCCCCACGAGGCCTCTCGGACCCACCCAAAGAGCCCAAAGAGGGCCCCAAGAGCTCCCAAGAGAGCCCCAAGATGGCCCCAATAATGCTGTACTGGGTGGTGCGTGACGCATGCGGCCGCGCCACTGGGGCCTTCGGTGGAGCTCCCTATGGGGCCACGAAACGCTGTACTAAGTGGTGCGTGACGCACGCGGCCGCGCCACTGGTGCCTTTGGTGGAGCTCCCTATGGGGCCACGAAACGCTGTACTGGGTGGTGCGTGACGCATGCGGCCGCGCCACTGGGGCCTTTGGTGGAGCTCCCTATGGAGCTCCCTATGGGGCCACGAAGCGGCGATGATGATGACGATGATGATGACGATGACGATGATGGGGATGGTGACGACCATGATGATGCTGATGATGGCGATCATGACGACCACGATGACGATGGTGATGATGATGGGATGAGGGAGGAGGAGGGGGGAGGAGGAGGAGGAGAGGAGGAGAGGAGGAGTGACGCGGGGCACCGTCTCTTCAAAAGGAGTACCCAACACCATAGGATTGTTGGGAAAAAGAACACACACACGCACACACACACTGCTTCCACGCATGGTCGGCTGAGTCTTGAGGAAGTCTCGAGCAGGACCCTCGTGCATCACCATATTGTGATGATGTCTCGAGCGGGAGCTCCGCCCGTGAATCAGCCCCCCATCTTCATTGCACTGCGTCGTTCTCACGTGGAGCGGAGCGGGCCCAAGAGAACCCACTCCTGGACCAGACGAGAGGCGCACAAAGTGAAATGGCCGAAGCTCGGCCTTCTCGATGCCACCACTTGAAGGCCCTCCGTCGCCCCACCCCCTCGGCCGAGGGGGGAGGTAAAGGGGATTGCGAGGGCGAGGAGACGCAGGGCGAGAAGAGGGAGGAGGAGGACGAGATGAGGTTGAGGGAGCCTTTGTTTGTGACCCCTGGGTCCAATGCGGACGCCACGGGCCCGTCCTCGTGCGGCTCCTCGTGCTGCGCCTCGTCCTCGTCTCCGGACTCCCCAGCCGCGGCCTCGTCCTCCTCGGGCTCCGACTCCGCGGGCAGCTCGGCCGCCTCGGCAGCGGCGACGACGTCGCCCTCGCCGACGGCGTCGACCTCGACCTCGGCCACCTCGCCCTCGTCGTGGCCATCGGCGAGCGGAGGGGGATCGGCAGCACCTCTGCCTCTACCTCGGCCACCTCGCCCTCGCCCTGCTCCTCTCCCACGGCCAGCGCCTCGCCCACCATGGGCTCCTGCGGCTCGCCTCCGGTTCGGCAATGGCCAAGCTGCGTGCGTCTCTCCGTTCTGAAAGTCAGACGTCAAGACGAGGCACGGGCGACAGCACACGATGTCCCGCGAATGAACCAGCAGCTTGCGGAACCCGACCACCCAGTCGAGATCCATGTCCATGGAGAGCAGGGCGCCGTACACGTTCACCCAGTCGCCCATGGCCTATCACAGAGGCTGCGATTCTAAACAGAAGCATTGCGAATGCGCAATGGCTCTTGATGCACGCAAGTGCACATCAAAACCCCCAGGCGTTTGTAATGTTCCTGTTGCTGGCGGCATACGTTAACCCCGCCAGATTGCAAACGCAACCTTAAAAACCGTATCATGTTGTTACTCGCGGACCCCTGGGACGTTTATAGTAATACCTAACGCTTCTAGTTGAGGGTTCCGTGTGCCTTCAAGGGCATCTCGCCGCCGACGGCGCCAGACTCGAAGGCTTCGTCCTCGTCGCACTCGCGGCACTCCTGCAACTCTGGCAAGTACGGGCTGAACGACATGCTGGAAATGTGGAATAATTAACGCCACTCATGAGCTATCTTAACAAAAAAACAAAATAAAAAACAAGTAAAAATCAAAAAAAAAATAAAAAAACAGTAAAAAACAAAAAAAAAACAAAAAAAAAAAAAAAAAATAAAAAAAAAAAAAAAAAAAAAAAAAAAAAAAAAAAAAAACAAAAAAAAGAAAAAAAAAAAAAAAAAAAAAAAAAAAAAAAAAAAAAAAAAAAAAAAAAAAAAAGTAAAAAAAAAAAAGAAAAAGAGGTCCTGGAGGCCCCATAACTCCGCGACGGCCTCAGCGTCGGCAACTCCACGAGGTCGTGGCTTGAACACCAGAAATACGCGATCGTCCAGAAGAAGTTGGCGGTCATCGGGGCGGTTACGATGGAAAACAAACTTCATGATCTTCAGCACTTGATTCCGAAAGCGATGTAAGTCCCGACCAGTCTTGCAGCATATGCACACACCAGCCTTGTAGCAGGCCGAAAGCTGGAGCACATCATCATCCTTGCGTTTGGCCTGCTTCTCGTCGTCAGGTGAGGCCAAGACCAAGCGATGCATTTGGTCCCAAGTCTGACCAGCCGCTTGCATGACGTTCTGCTTGTGGAGTGCCAAACTCTCCGCCCACTTCCACACATCTGCGGCCCGCATAGCCGTGGCGGAACCTTGCAGGACCACCGCGTTCAATTCTGGAGCCAAAGGTGTGGCGCAGAGGTGCGGCTTCACCACGTTCATGGCAGGGTACTCGTGCACGATGTCGGAGACCAGCGTCTCGTTGTCCTTGACGTAGGATGCCACTGCCATCGCATCGGCAGCAAAAAAGCAAAAAAAAAACAAATAAAAAAAAAAAAAAGAAAAAAACAAAAAATAAAAAAACAAAAAAACAAATCAAAAAACAAAAAAAAAAAAAAAAAAAAAAAACAAAAAAAAAAAAAAAAAAAAAAATACAAAAAAAAAACAAAAAAAAAAAAAAAAAAAGAAACAAACAAATCAAAAACACAAAATAAAAAAAGCCGCCCTCCCTGGCAATCATGGCTGCGGCAGACTTGTCGAGATCCTGGCGAGAGCACATTCTTTCAGGCAGAATCTCCCCAATTCGACGCCTCATCTCCGCCATGAGCCAGCGGGTGCGGCACGGCTTTGCAGCGCCAAGCTTCTGGCCAAGATAGTTTGCAAAAGTTCAATCATCCCTCGCCGCCGAGCGCGCTCATGCTGATTCACTTGTCTCTGAGTAGGGCCGAAATTGGTGCCAACCTGCATGCCTTGATTCTCCGTTGCCTCCCGCCCCTCGGCCAAACATCTGAGGTACAGCTCCGAGTCGCGAGGAAGCGCATTATACGCCACGGCAGCTTCTCGGAGATCGTTGGTATGGGCGATTCGAAGGTAAGCTCGCCATGGACCCCCGCCTTTCTTCTTTACCGCATCATCTACGTCGTCGTGCTGGCCGTCGCCGTCGCATCGCCCATGACCTGCATCACGCGGCTCGCCAGCAGCTCGACCTCGCACGTCTTCGCCGAAATCACCATTGCTCCTGATGTGGTAGCCGCTCCACTGGGCGCTGAGCTGCGGCATGTCAATGGGGTGCGTCTGGACGCGGCTCTTCACGAACCTATGTACATGAGCATGTCCGCCTTCGACGGGGCTGATGTTCGTCTCGGCCATTTCGGCATGAAGCTCCAATCGGTGTCTGAACTCATCCGAGCCAGGAGTCCCGCTCTCGAGCATCTGCTTGGACCAGGGATCGAGCATGCACTTCGGTTCGGAAACGACGATGTCTACCACGTCTGGCTGGTCAATCAACATGAACAACTTCCAAGGGTATCCACAATGAGGTCTCCATAAAAAAGAAGGCAAAAAAAAACAAAAAAACTAAACACAAACAAAAGAAAAAGGACAACAAAACAAAAAAAAAAACAAAACAAAAAAAACAACAAAGACACAAAACAAGAAAAAACAACAAACAAAAAAAAAAAAGAAAAAAAAAAAAAAAAAAAACAATAAAAAATAAAAAAACAAAATCACAAAAAAGAAAAAAAGTGCCTTTTCAATCCCAGCTCCTGCCTTCGATATCTCTCGGAAGGCGAGCGCTCTCGTTCGATTAGTCAACTCCGGCTCGTGTATCAACATCCATAAAGCTGGCGTAAAGAGAAGGGCCCTGAGCTGCATCTGTGTTCTTCCTTCCAAGACGCCTCGGGCTGCAACGAGAATGCGATAGTCCCTCTTCGCAGCCCCAGGCGGGGCCTCGCCTGAACTTGCTCGTGCAACGATGGCATGTTGTTTCCTCTGCCATGCTCGGGATGACATGTGGAGCTGCTTCCTCAAATTGAGCGGCAACGGGGCGATAACAGTGCGCACGACGATGATCCTGGTGAGCGGTGATGGCCGAGATAGAGACAAGAAGGTCAATCCCTCACGAATGTGTTTGGCATTTTTCTCTTGGGCAGCGTTCTCCTTGCCATCGGCATTGGCGTTCGCATCGTCGTCAGCGTCGTCGATGTCGCTGGGGGGGTCAACGGCCCTGGCCTCAGCCTCGTCGCCGTCGCCACCAACGTCCTCGATCATAGGAACCACGTGGCCAGGCTGGCCTGAATGGTGAGGGTGCGGCACTTTGCAACCACGACGCTTTGCCCAAAGACGATACGTTGGGGTGAGCAGGCCGTGGCACACCTCGATCAAGCCAATGTCGCACAAAGCCTCCCCCTTGCCAATCCACTTGATTCTCTTCCACACGCGGGGGCGACGATGAACCAATGCCGACAACATGCCATCGACGACCCTCTGGATCACGCGCTCCTCGTCGATGGGCCCATCGCCAGCAATCCACACCTCGACGTTTTCAGTATTGGTCCAGTCGCCGTTGGGCAAGATGTGGAGGAGAGCTCGACGAATCGACTCATTGCCTCCTCCAGACACAAAAGTCCGAATCGCAGCACGACGGTATACCATGGTCTCAAGAGGGGGCCGTCCACGGAATATCTTGATCTTTGCACGCACCACGTGCCGAAGGCAAGCTCGGAAATCGCTCATCACCCCAGCTGTTGAAAATCCCAAAGCAATGTGTATGGCACCCTTCACAACATCTTCCGACAACGCCATAGCCTTGTTCTGTATATTGTGTACCACGTGCACCTCACATATCAATACGAGGGATGACCATGGACGCCCACGCATTCTCAAATACATTCGTTCAGCAGACATGTTGGAAGGGTGACCGTCAACGGCTGCGATCCTTGTCGCGTGTTCGAAAGTGGCGTCCATCAACGTGGCAGACTCTGCGTCCAACAATGCTCGAAAGATGTTCGCGGCCTCTGCGGATTTCAATGCCTGCAGCCCTTGCACACAAGAGCCTCGTATGACAAAATATCGTGTCTGTGCGTCGTCCATCTGGCCTGTCGCGAAAAGGTATGCCCAGCTGGTTCGGGTCTGCAGCAACTTTGTCTGTGATTTCTCTGACGGAGTCCCGAATGCTGTGGACAAAGGAAGCGAAACAATCAGCTCACGATCATACACTGAAGTCCTGCTTTTCTGGGCCTCTGGGGCCCTGATATCCATTGGCGTTTCGTCGTACATTGTGGCCTCTATGCACTCGACAAGTCGCAGCCCTCTGGCCCTTGATTTAGCCGCCGCTGTGACAACGGCACGTCGAGCATAGCGATCTACACACCAAGCGAGGGCTGACAACCTCTGCACACCACGTTTGTATGACTTCGGATCGACACCGCACTCGGAAGCTTGCACTTCCTCCGTTTTGGTCGACAAAGGCTGGCAATCCAACACAAAATTCTTTACGACTGTCGGCGTGTCGCGTGCCTGTACAGAGGAGCTGGCTGCAAGAGGAAGTATGGCGCCCACGTGGTCAACAAGAGGATGCGACACGCCAGGCATTTTTGGATCCATCATGAGACGCAAGTTTATCTTGGGAATCACGAAGCCCATGGGAACGATCGCAGCCTGCTCAGCCCTTTTTGCCCTCCTGTTCTCCAAAGCCGTGGCGCGGCCAACCGCGAGAGCATCAAGCCTCCGCCGCTTCCCATCAGGGATATCATCTGGCCCGCCGTCGGGCATGACACATGTGAAGGGTGAGTGCTGATACAAAGAAACTCTGGCTCCGAATGGCCTGAGTGCCAAAATGGCTATGGATTGGACGCCCCCGTTGTCCCCTCGGATTTCAACCCCTTGTCATATGAACAGGGAAGGAGCAACAGGAAGAAACCAATTATCTATATGCTCGTGAGGGCATGGAGGGCAATGAAGAGCAAGGAGGAAGGGTTCAACGGGCATGTTGCGTTCATACGAACGTGCGATATGCATGTGGCAACGCATGACTAGGAAACCAAATGGACCCACAAACGCGTTACACATCAGGTCATACATCCTATTCGGAATGGGCGCACTGTTCTACACATGGACTTACCAACTCTGGGGCACGGCACGGCAACACACTGTGCAATACGCAACCTGGCACGACATGGCACGGCACGGCACGGCTCAACCCGACAATGTACGACACGGCACGCGATTGGGCACGGCACGGCACGGCACGACACGGCACCAACGCTTCGTCACGGCACCGCGCGGCACGGCCAAATGCTTGTTTCGGTTACAACGGCAACGATGATGAACGTTGCATAGACGAAAACGGCAACACAAATGCCCAGGGCGGCGTCCGCTACTCCCACGGCCTGTGCGAAAACCAATGGAAGTGCGTTACACAAATTTAAAAAAAAAGATGCCGCATCGTTTGCGAACCAGCCGAGCGATTTTTGATACCTTTTTCCAACGTCACACAAAACCACCACAAACACTTTTTGGACACTTTTTGGACACTTTAGGGCGATGATACAAGGGAACACAGTCTAGCGGTAGGGCCTGTTATGGTCTTAGAACATTGTTTGGTGGGGCTATAGGCGAGCCAGGACGCTTCGCCTCTGTCTGACAGGGGGGGCCCAGAGGCGCTGGAGATGTATGGATGTAAGTCGGGCCTGTCCCTCTGCAGGAGGAATAGCAGAAGTAGTCCAGAGGCTGCGCCTCGCCGAGAGCGCTCCCTCGCGCCCCCGCCGTCGCCCCCAGCGGCCCGCCGGCAGAAGAATGTGTGGACGGACGCCCTCCGACGAACTCTGCCCATCCCTGGCGCGCAAGGGCGCGCCAGAGGTGGCGCCGGAGGAGCCGCCGGGGGGCCCCCAGAGGCGCTGGAGAGGCGCCGCTGCTCTGTATGCCTCGAGCAACGAAGGGCGGCGATGTACAAATGTGAGTCGGGCCTGTCCCTCTACGGGAAGAAGATTCAAAAGTAGTCCAAGAAAGGGTTGGGGACGATTTGTCGAACAATGTTTGACTGTTCGGGGAAAGGTCGCATAGAAGGAAGCGATCTCTGCCACCCAGACGTCAACGAGCCATTGGCCACCTCTGCAGGGCGTTCCTCTTCAGCGATGCTTTTCCCGACCTAGGTTCTGCATAGAAGGGTTCTTACTCGTAAACTTAGGAAGGGCCGGGCAGTGGAACGCGCCCCGGGCGGTTCCCCCGGCATCCGCCCCGCGGTTCCCCCAGTGACGCTCCCTTAGCGTAGCGTTGCTTATCTCATCTTAGCTTAGCCTAGCTTGACTTAGTTTAGCTTAGCTTCATCTTAGCTTCGCGTAGCTGTAGCTGTAGTTTAGCTTAGCATATCATAGCATAGCCCAGCACAGCATAGCACAGCGCAGCACAACATAGCATAGCATAGCATAGCATAGCATGGCGCAGCATAGCACAGCATACCACAGCAATGCGCAACATATCATAGCATAACATACCATAGCCTAGCATAACATAACGCAGCCTATCGTAGCATAGCATAGCGCAGCATCGCGCAGCATAGCATAGCATAGTGCAGCATTGCATAGCGTAGCATAGCATAGCAACAAAGCAAAGGCAAATCAACAGCAGCAACAGCAAAGCAAAGCACAAGCAACGCAAAGCAAAGCAAAGCAAAGCAAAAGCGAAAGCAAAGCAAAGCAAAGGAAAGGCAAAGCAAAAGCAATGTGCGACAGATGCCGAGCTAGCCTCGATGGCCGGACCGGAGCCCCCGCAAGCAGTGCCTTCCGTAGCCATTTCGGCTCAAGCCTGGAGGCCCTGCCACACAGCCGCTCAGGCTCGCAGCTCGCAGCCTCCAAAACCGCCCCAGGACGAACCGAAAAATCTAGCTTTTCGCCCCAAAACGCTCCCAGGAGGCCCCAAGAGCTCCCCAAGAAGCCCCAAGAGGCTCCCAAGAGTCGTCCCAAGAGGCCACCAGGAGACCAAAATCATTGGTTCCCTATAGGAAACATACATTTTCGCCATACACGGTTTTTCGGTTTTCACAGCGTTGACGACGATCCAAGACGCCCCCAAGACCGCTCCCAAGAGGCCCCAAAAACGTCCCCAAAACGTCCCAAGACGGCCCAAGAGGCGCCCAAGATGGCCAAGTCGTGCGATAGTAGACCGGATACGGAGCATTCTCAAGCACACCCGGTGAGCGAATGCGAAAACATGCGTGTGTGTGTGTATGTGTGTGTGTGCGTGTCTGTGCGCAGGCAACGCAAAAACAACATCGAGCAAAAGCAACAACAAAATCAAAGCAAAAGCAACAGCAACAGCAAAAGCAAAGGCAAGGCAATTCAAAGCAAAAACAAACCAATGCGAAAGTGTAGATGTAGATGTAGATGTAGATGTAGGTGTAGGTGTAGATGTAGATGTAGATGTAGATGTAGATGTAGATGTAGATGTAGATGTAGATGTAGATGTAGATGTAGATGTAGATGTAGATGTAGATGTAGATGTAAATGTAGATGTATATGTATATGTAGGTGTAGATGTAGATGTGAGTCTCGCTGTTGATGTTGATGTAGAAGTAGATGCAGGTGTAGATGTTAATGTAGCTGTCGGTGTAGATGTAGATGTTGCTTTCCTAGGGGCTCCAACTTCTAGGTAGGGTAGCGCTGGGATAATTTGTTGCAGTTGCTGTGTCTCCGATTATCTCTCCATCTCTATACCTCCATCTGTATCTCTCTGTCCCGCATCCAAGGACAGAATCGGACCGGGCGAAAGGGGGGGATAGCAAAGGGGGGGTTTGAGAATCAACTCACGTAGCTGATTTTCCCGGCGCCTCCCAGCGCCGGGAGGCGCCCATGTATCGCGGAATGGGCCCCGCGGCAGGGCCGAAACCAGCTGCATGCAGCAGATTTCGTACCCCCCCCTTTCCCTATCACCCCCTTTCGTTCGGCCCGACAGAAGCCAGGAGCATCGCCCAGGTCACCAAGCGCCGCGCCTCGCGCCTCGCGAAGCGCGGTGCCCGATCACCTCCGCGCCCCCGCGCCCTCGCACCGTCCCCCTCGGAAAGGGGCAGCCGCTCTGGCCTGGACCGCGACGCGCGAGGGGCGAGACGACCCTCTGCGCGCCCCCGCGGGTGACGACGGGGCCCAGGGACACACAAAGATATAAGTACACACGCATCCAATGATTCCCCATGTCTTCTCAGGGAAGAGGTCCAGACACGAAAACAAAGAGTCACGACGTCGGAGTTGTGGGGAGGACGCGGGTACAGTTAAGTCGGGCGTGTCCCTCTACAGGAGGAATCTTCAAAAACAGTCAGAAATTAGTCTGGTGACTTTTTTTGTGAACATTCGGGCAATGTTTTCTGAATCTCGTGAGGCTCAGCAGGGCTCCCCAGAGGCCGCGCATGGCAAACAAAAGTAAAAACAGGCCATAACTCGGGTCCCTGGCAGCCGTTCGGGACGATCAGGGCACCCTCGGAACGCCATCGGCGAGGGGCAGCTGCTGGAAAACATCCAGAGGCTGGAAAACCGCCGGGAACCAACGGAGTCGCCCGCGAACACCTTGAACCTTCGCAACGGGAGGGGAGGCGGGGGGAGGGGGGCGAGGAGGGGGAAACCCTCCCCCCGACCGGCAACAATAGAGGCCTCCTGGATGGGGCTCGGGAACATAGATCTGCGGTGGACGGACCTCCCTTCAATAGACCTCCCCTTCGTGAAAACGGCCTGGGACCGAAACCGACGGACCTGGACCCGCGACGCCCTCTCGCGAACCGAAAACGGCCAATTCCTTAATCGACGTGTCAGGGTAGGAGGTCTGTCCACCCCCGAATAGATGGGGTCGGAGGACTGCACCGCATCGCCGACGTATCGCCGACGCATCGCCGATGCATCGGCGACGTCGGCGCGGAGAAAATCGGGCTACACATCGAACCGAGCCGCCTGTGCATCGGCGATGCGGCGCCATCCTCCGGCCCCACCTGCTCGGACCCCCTGGGAGGCCTAAAGCTAAAGTCGGCGGCGCGCCCGGGGAAGAAGGAGGCAGCAGCAGGCCTTCTCAGAAGGCGGCGGGGCCTCTCAGACACCCTCCAGCCTTCTGAGAAGCTTTCTGCGTCTTCGGGGAGGGCTTCGAACACTTCTCAGAAAGTCGAAGCCTTCCGAGCCTTCCGAGAAGGCCCACCCCCTCTGCTGGTGACTCTCGGGCAATAGCTCGGGTCCCCAGCGGCCGCTCGGGACGGTTCTGGCACCAACGGAGCGCCCTCGGCCAAGCGTAGCTGCTGGCGAGGATCCCTGAGGCCGGACAACCGCCGGGAGCCGACGAGAACTCTGGAACACCTCGAACGGTCCCGCCTGGGCTTAGGTCGGGCATCTGCCCCAACACGCGGATTTTTGATGACTCATCAAATAACAAAACATGTTTCAAGCATCATCAAAAATATTCAAAAAATGTTCCTGTATTATTTTGTACTATCTTTGAATATCCCTCCTGTAATTCGGGGGACAGGTTGCCTCATCTTCTGCTTATCTTGGCCACTATCCCTCCCCTCTTTGAGTACTCCTCGACTCTCCTGCTCATTTTTGCCTGGCTCTGACTTGAGCGTGGGCGCGCCGCCGCTCCCCCCCCCCATCCGGGGCGCGCCAACCCTGACCCGCCCCGCGTTTTTCGGGCCGGGCGACTATCCCCCCCTTTCGCCCGGCCCGAATCCCCCCCTTTGCTAGCAAATCTCAAACACCCCCTTTGCTAGCAAAGGGGGGGTTTGAGAACCACCTCACGCAGCTGCTTTTCCCGGCGCCTCCCGGCGCCGGGAGGCGCCCCATGCATCGAGGACTGGGCCCGGCGGCGGGGCCGAAACCGGCTGCATGCGGCAGATTTCGCAACCCCCCTTTCCCAAATTCTCCCCCTCGCCATCGCTCGGACGTCCATTTCCTGTGTTTTTTTGTATTTCGTGCGTGGCTTTTTCGCCAAATGATCAAGGATGCTCCTCGATGGTGCTCGCAGAAGGAAACATGCACACGTCCGAGCGATGCCAAGCCCCCCCTTCGTTCGGCCCGCGTTTTGGGTGCCCCGCGGCAGCCCGCCGAGCCCGCCGAGCTCGCCCAGGCCACCGCCCAGGCCTCCGCCTCGCTCGCGGCCCGGGGAGGCGCGCGCGCGGGCCGCGGGATGCTCTCCGCGGAGCCCCGTGAAAACCCCGCGCCGCCTCGGGCGCGGACCGGAGCCGAGGGGCCCAGGGACACGCAAACAAATACACACACAAACCCCAGGATGCCCCATAGTTTCCCATGTATTTTTTGGGGGTTCGTTTCGCCTCCCCCCACTGCCCATATCTTCTCATGCCTTCCACGGCGTCGACGATTCACTGTGTCTGTGTCTGTGTGTCTGTGTCTGTGTCTGTGTCTGTGTCTGTCTGTCTGTGTTTGTTTGTTTCTTTGTTTGTTTGTGTGTGTGCGCGTGTGCGTGTGCGTGTGCGTGTGTGCATGTGTGTGTTGTTCCCCCTCCTGAACCAGGGGAGCCCAGAGCAGAATCGATGTGCCGGGTCGGCGATCGCAGGGCCGCCGAGGGGCGAGGAGAGAACTGCCCCAACACCTCGAACCTCGAGGCCTCGAAGCGTGCCCCCCGGAGCCCGTCCCCTCCCCTCCCCTAACTAACGCTGCATCCGAGGGCCCCCCCGCGGGCCACCCCCTGGGGAGGAGGAGGAGGAGGAGGAGGAGGAGGAGGAGGAGGAGGAGGAGTTGGGGGAGGAGGAGGAGGATAGACGAGCCCAGAGTCGACCCGAAGAAATCGAATCGACAATGGAAGAGAATCGGAACCGCGGAAATCGGCGGCCGAGTCGGGAGCAGTCGACTCGTCGGAAATCGGCAGGCTAGCAGGCCTGCGAGAAGAGATCGGAGTCCACATTTGAGTCCGAAGCCGAACCGAATCGGAATCGGAGCCCCTCGAAATCGAATCGACTCGGAGGAATCGAAACAAGCCCTGGTAGAGGTGGGATCTGCTGCTGTGCGACGAGAGAACCCAAACATCCGGCGTCTCGATCGAGACCGACGGGATTCATGGTTGTCGGTCTCTCGGGGCCTTCCCCGGGCCTCGGGACCGTCAAACAAGAACTCAGGACAAAACACCAGTCCAGGGAAGAAACGAAAGGTCGGGGGCCCGTATCTCGGAAAAGTCGAGACGCCGGGTGTCTCGGGACGTGTCCACGCAGGCATCGTGCTGCCATGAGGGACGCCGAGTGCGGAGCGAAGGGGCTTCCCTGGCCACGGCGAGCCTCGGCCACGAGGAGGCTCCCTGGCACGAAGCCAAGGGACGCTCGAAGAGCAGAGCCACTCGGGAACCCAACGCAGTCCAATTTCAGCGTCTCGGCTGTGACCACCTCCTCGCCGACCAGCCATAACTGTGGGAGCTGTGGTCCTTACCCCTGGGGAGCTGTGGTCCTTACCCCCTTACCCCTGGAGCTTTGGGCCATCGCCTCGACGATCTCTCGAGAGGGGTGTCGAAATCGATGGGTCCCCCAGGGGGGTCAGGACGACAGCTCCCCCAGTTGTGGCTGGCCTGCCTCGGGGATCGATCTTCAGGGACCTCGGCAGGCGGTGAACATGGACACATTGGCCCTCCCGCCAGGGCCCGAGCAATCCAAATCCCTTCGCCTGCCTGTCCCCGGACATCGGTCTCCCAGGCGGTGGTTGCGGAGAAATGCCCGCCTCGCAGAGGTCGGCTTGGGGGCCTCGCGGCGGTGGCGGACGGGCAAAACAATCAGGAACTGCATGACCGCAAACCTTCGGAGGTCCGCGGGGAGTTCTTGGATCAGCACTGGGCCCTCGTCCCTGGGGTTCAGCGGCGATGCAAGAAATCTGCGCGGACCTCCGCACGTGTGGGGTTCATGCCATTTTCGGCCGTTAAAATGGAGTGATAAAGGCGCGTCGAAAACCTGTGGGCTGGTCCAGCACCGCGACTAGTCGGGAGGGGAGTTTTAGAACAAGTTGTCAGACGCCCCAAGAAGACCCTAAACCTGAGAAAAGCTGCTGCCCTGGGGCGCCCAGGCACTCCTGGCCAACGCGAAGATCACAAACATGTGGCCCTGGGAAACCTGGACACTCCTGACCACCGCAACAATCGCAAAAACGCATAGAGCGAGAAAGCCACGAGCAGAGTAACGTTACACATTCGAGAGAAAGCACACATGAACGCGGAAGTCACACCCTGCGAGTGGAATCATAAGGCACTTCAGCTTCGCCCGTTAGTGCAGTGACCACTGTGCATGGAACCCAGCACAGAATAGACAACCTCGAGCGTGCACTTCAACGATCTTCTCGTCCGCTGCGCGGGGAGCCCCGCAGGAGGCGTGAGTCACATCACAATGAAAACGCATGTCTGTATACGAATATATACATATGCATGCATCTGCGCTCCGCTTACTACAGATGCGGCCAATACCTTGATCACACGGATACAACGGACCGCCTTGTACCACAAAACGCTTGACGTCACAACCGGATCAGTCAAGCTGTGCCTCAATCCTGAACCTTCCTCGTCCTTCCCCAGCCTCCGCTTGGATGCCCGGTACTGAAACGAGAACTTGGGCACGATGTCCGACAGCGAATGTTGTCCAAACCGGCATTGGCCGCTGATGGGCGGGCGACTTTCCGTGAACAGATGGACAACGTCCACGGCGACATCGACAGCGAGCCCCTGCTCCTGATGGGCCGAACCCATGCGTAGGCATGCGACTTGGCTGTAGCACCTTACCCACATCTTTTTTTGTGCCCGGACAGAACACCTGGGCGACACAACCCGAAAGGAGGTGCCCAAAGTGCCGGCATGAATTCACATGCAGTCGGACCTCACAACATGAACGGCGGCACAGACCCGCCCCAGGCGTAACATCTGTGCCGCCGTTGCGAAGTGCCTCGAGATGCCACCCCGAAACACGGCCACCGGCACCACTTGGCCGCCGGCCTCAAGCAGCGGAGGCCCCGCCGCCCAAGAACTTAAGCTCCCGCGCCCCCCACGTCGGGGGACCCATTCGAGTAACGACCATCCCGCCGATACTATAACACCAACAGCTGCCGATCTTCGACTGTACCGCTCCTCACTCGGGACACCCTCCTGACGGGCGGCACGGGGGGCCACAGACTTTCCAACAGGGAAGAGGAGGATAAGGAGGAGGAAGAGGAGGAGGAGGAGGAGGAAGAGAGGGAGGAGGAGGGCGGTGGAGGAGGAGGAGGAGGAGGAGGAGCACCAGGCCACCCCGCAGCGAGGCGCAGCATCGAGAAGAGCCCTACCTCTCAGCCTGCTGCAGAAGAGCCATCTCCACAGAAGGAGCGTCCTCGCTGAGCGAGTGGAACCATGCGAGGACCCCGGATAACTCAAGAAGGACAGCCATGAACTGATAACAACCTCCTCTCTTGCGCGCGGGGCGCGGGGGGCGGCGCCAGAGGCGTCGCCAGGGGGTTCAACGCCGATCCACGAAAAATCTGCGCGGACCTCCGCAAGTTCATGTTTCTGGTAATTGTCTTCTTTCAAATGCAGATACGGCCGCTCCACAGGAGAGGTCGCCGACCGAACGCTTTTCGACCCTGCAGTGCAAGCTAGCCATACGGTCGATGGACACGCGGTCCCCAGACCAGGCCGACAGAGCACGCAAGCGCATCTCTTTCCTCGAGGTTCGCGCGAGGCGGGGACAGATTCATAGCCACCGCCTTGGAGGTCGCTCTTCGATGGCCTCGGGAGGCGGTGGACATAGTTTTAGGTCGGGCCTGTCTCCCTACAGGTGGATTTTGAACGAACAAGTAAACATACCCCAAACATGCACGAAAACATTCAAAAATGGCGGAAAACCGCCCCCCGACTATATTTTTTGCCATTGTTTAATACTCCTCCTGTAGAGGGACAGGCCCGACTGAAATAGAGTTCCCCTCCCCCAGGGCCCATGCCCATTTCCACCGCCGCGTGCCGAGGTGCTCGAAGATCGATCCCCCCCAGGCGGCGGAGGAGGAGAACTAGGATTAGGTCGGGCATGTCCCCCTACAGGCGGAATTTTGGCGAAAGAATTAAAGCATCCAAAACTGCACCAGAATACTCAAACATTGTCAGAAACATCGTTCCCAGGCTACTGTTTGAATCTGTTTGAATATTCCTCCTGTAGAGGGTCGTGCCCAACTTAAGACGAGGATGATGTCATGGCATCGCATGCTGTTCGGATGGGTCGTGAGCGCCAACAACTCCCACCTCCAAAGGCCCCCGGGATATCAATACCAATAGCGACACGACACCAACGCGCATCTGTCCTCAGGGTTCGAAGGAGATGGATATGAAGAGGAGGAGGAGAAGGAGAAGGAGGAGGAGGAGGAGGGGGCCACGGCTTCCCATGACACTCGGCTGGAGCGTGGAGACCCAGAAACAAACGTCGAAACGCGCAAAAACACATGCATCCTCGACATTCCAAGATGAGGGGGAGGAGCGAAAAGAACAGGACCAGGAACGAGAAACCTCGGCATCACCACCACCAGCGCGAGGAGCCAGAGGCAGGGTCTTCCTGGTGGTCTGCCGTTTCCCGTCTCCGCTCGCTCGAGACATCCCTCATCCCCAGCTCGGGGAGGGATAGTGGCCATCGCTCGGACGTCCATTCCCTGTGTTCTTTTCGGTTCCGTGCACGGTTTTTTTCGCCAGATGATCAGGGATGCTCCTCGATGGCCCCCGCCGAAAGAAAAATGCACACGTCCGAGCGATGCCAAAGATAGCTTGAGGACTCTCTCACACCGGGTCCGGGCAGCTGGGTCGGAGTGTCGGGCCGCATCGCCGATGCATCGGCGAGATCGGCTCGAAGCAAATCCCTCGTCCCCAGCTCGGGGAGGGGGATCGTTTGATGCCTCTCACACCGGGTCCGGGCAGCTGGGGTCGGAGTGTCGGGCCGCATCGCCGATGCGTCGGCGAGATCGGCTCGTAGCACGTCGGGCTCCAGATCGCGCCGCCTCGCCGATGCATCGGCGACGCGGCGCCATGCGTTGA